>OY776128.1:42718072-43318072 GCA_963675135.1 Galeopsis tetrahit | reverse complement strand
TTTGTTGCTATACACCAATCGCTAACATGTTTGCAACAAATATTTGATTTTCCTTGCAAATATTTTGCAATGAAAATAATATTTTTGTCTCTAATATTTTGCGATGAAACTTATATTTTCATCGCAAACACGTTAGCGACGTGTGTTTAGCAACCACCTTTAGTCTAATATTACCTAGCATGCGTCTCTTCTCTTCCCTTGATCTCTTCTCCTGTCGGTTTATATTCGCCTTCCTCATCAATTACCCCGATGCTAGGCTCGCTGTCGAGAGACTCGTCGTTCTACCCATGGTTGTATGGGAGAAACTTCAGGCCACCTATTTTGAGTGCATATAATTTTTTTTTTTATTTATTTGTCGTTTTAATATACGAATGTCGTTCACGATCATTAAATATAAATTTTACAAATTGATATAGCTAGATGTAATGAAATACAAATAGTGCATGTAGATATTCATGGAAGCAAAAGTATCGCATTAATACGTAGTTAATGATCCATTCTACTAGTGACGTCAGATAAGATGTGAACACGGCTTGATAAAAATAAGGTAAGTGAATTTATTATTACTTTTCTCTTATTCTTCACCCGTGACCGGATAAGAATAAAATCAAATTTGATCGTATCTATATATATCTCCAATTAAATCCACTCATTCAGTGTATTAATATTGCTTATATATATATAACGAGAAGTGTTGCATGAGACAGTCATATACACAAAATATAATATTTTTTGGTTTAAAATATAGTTAAAAGGTATTAAAAAGGTAGCACGTGTGATGCACGCGTCAGTCCCATGAAAGTTTTTGTGTATTTATAATTAAAAAGAATACCAAAATTAAATTAAAATGCGACCCCTTAAATATTGTTCGAAAGGTCACAAAGACCTGGAGTCGAAAGCAGAAGCAAGGCAGTGTTGATAATATAGATTCCATTAGTAAACACTGGCAATGATGAAACGAGAGACAGAGTGCAGGATTCATTCCCCGACTACCCGTACAATGGAAAACGGGAGAAGTCATGAGGGAAGAGAAGAGACTAATTAGTGGATGTTTACCGAGTCATTAATGCACAAATGCATTAATAAATTGTTGGGTGATCAGTATTAGACTCCTGATGAAGATAACATTGAAGAATTTAATTAAAGAAAATGCACATTCACGAATGCACGTTCAATATGTGAACATGCACCACTTGGAAGGAACTAATTTATTATTATTTACCTCTTATTCTCCACATGTGACCAGTTAAGATGTGAACACGCATAACGTGTTAGAAACACGATAAGTAAATTTAATACTTATTTTCCTCTTTTTCTTCACCCGTAACTGGAAAAGAATAAAATAAAATTTGATCCTATCTTTGTATCTCACCGATTGAATCGGCTCATTCATGGTATTGCTTATATATATACAATGAGAAGTTTTGCATACAATATTTTTTTGTTTAAAATACAATACAAAAGTATTAAAATAGTGGAACGTGTGATGCACGCAGTAGCCCCATACAAGTTTTTGATTCGAAATTTTAACTGGTGATTAAAGAATGAGCAAAGCTCGATCGAATGACTTACTCTGGGAAGCTGTTAGGCCCCGTTTGTTGGCCAGGGGTTGGCATTCCGAGCAGCCTCACAATCAGGGATACATTGGTGGGTCTAAGCTCCTAGGGTTTTTTCTTATGCCCAGAATAAAGGAATTTTCAAGAAGGAAGCTGGTTAAAGGTAATGAAGGAATCTGCAACCGAGGACATCTAACCAGAGTTCCGACGCTATAAAATTCACAATAGTTGATACGAGCCTCTCATATGACAGTGCTGATAATATAGCTCCCACGAGCAAACGCTGTAGGAGATTAACTATTGGTGATAACAAAGAAATGAGGAACGGATCATGATCCATTCCTCTACTACCCCCGCATAGGAAAACAGGACGTCTCACTGCTCTTCCGTCACTCAAGTCAGTCCATGTGAGTGACATCACTACTTTACCGAGTTCTGAGGCAAAAAATGAGGAGCAGGGTGTTGTGAATACACGGAGGCCGAGTACGAGATACCGCTCCCCAACTTCCAGAGCATGCACTAGAAGTTGTTGCTAGTGGATTTCTATCAGTAGCTCTGAGACAGAAGGTGAAGGATGCCAGCTCGTAGAGGGGTGGGCCCCACTGACTCTTCACATGTTGAAGAACCTGAAAGAGGTGCATCTAGCAGCGACACAACAAACACGCTTATTCTTTGCTCTTTAAAATCAAGAAAGATGTATGCTTTGATTACTCTTATTCTTTCACTCGTGGCTGGTTAAGAATAATATCATATTCGATCCTATTAATATATCTCACCAATTAAATCGACTCATTCACGGTATTGACATTGCTTATATATATACAATGAGAAGTTTTGCATATAATTAATATTTTTTGTTTAAAATATAGTTCAAAAGTATTAAAATAGTAGCACGTGTGATGCACGCATCGGTCCCATGCGTGTTTTTGTGTATTTATAATTAAAGTGAATGTCAAATTAATTTCAAAATCGACCCCTTTATAAATTTAAGATCTATACATACATCTCTTTGAAAGAATTCCACTTGGTCCTCCACCTTCTTCAACACGCGGGTTTCTAAACATGGAACATTAGCATCAATACAAAATTTCTCAGCGCATGAGATAAAACGCGTGCAACTCACACGCATATGTTAAAAGTTTTTCCCATCCTAACTTAAGAGCAAATTATGTCAGATTGTTTCGAAGGAATCGGGAAGGTAAACTATATATATTTTGGACTCTATTTTTCACACGCTTCCGTTTGAATTATTGAAATAATACTAATTTATGTGGTATGAATCGCAAAGAAACAGTGGAGGAAAGAAGGGGACTGAGTCTTGGGACGACTATAAAATAGTTAAGTTTACGGTTTTGGTGGAAGCCGAAAAAACTCTTGAATGTACAAAATGGTGTCCCTCGTTTTGTAAAGCGCATGTTCCCATCGAACGTGGAGTCTGGGTTTTGGATGGTAAGTATGTAAAATGATTATCCTATTCCAACTTCGACCCGTGACAGGATAAGAAATCAAATTTGATACTATTTATATATCTCACCAATGAAATCGACTCATTCATGGTATTGATATTGCTTATATATATACAATGAGAAGTTTTGCACATAATTAATGCTTTTTTTGATTAAAATATAGTTCAAAAGTATTAAAATATTAGCACGTGTGATGCACGCATCAGTCTTATGCATGTTTTTGTGTATTTATAGTTAAAGTGATGCCAAATTAATTTTCTATACATATGATCATACACAAACTATTGCGCGTATATATAAAGTGAAGTGGACATACAACCATGGGTGGAACGACGAGTCTCTCGACAGCGAGCCTAGCATCAGAGTAATTGATGAGGAAGGTGAATCTAAACCGACAGGAGAATAGAGGGAAGAGAAGAGACGCATGCTAGGTAATATTAGACTAAAGGTGGTTGCTAAACACACGTCGCAAACGTGTTTGCGATGAAAATATAAGTTTCATCGCAAAATATTAGAGACAAAAATATGATTTTCATTGCAAAATGTTTGCAAGGAAAATCAAATATTTGTTGCAAACATGTTAGCGATGGGTGTATAGCAACAAATCACGCGATGAAATTATTTCATCGCTAACTCACATTAGCAACGAAAATATTAGAATTAGAAACAATTTTTTTCGTGTCTAGAATAGTAGCTCCTTAAATCGTGGATAATATTTTTGCGATAAATATTTTAATTTTGTCGCTAATATTTGCGATGTAACTCATGTTTTCATCGCTAACATTTCTCTATGGATATCCGATTTACGGATCAATCTCTAAACTCACTTCAGCACTCGACCAACCCATCCCGCACCACACCCAACCGACTCGACCTGACCCAAATCCGCAACCACCGACCCGACCCGCACCCAACCCATCCCACCTAATCCAAACATGCACCCAACCGACCCGTCCCGCACCCAACCCAACCATATTTTATTTAAATGATTATTTATTTGGTCTTTGTGGGCGCCCACCACTCGGGCAGACATTTCTTTGGTTCGGTGTTTAATATTAATTATATATATATTCAATTGTTACTAATTTAGTTAATTTTACTAATTTAATTAATTAATTTCACATATATTAATTGATTAATTTTGAAATTGTAACAACTATATATATATATATATATATATATATTGTAAAAAATCAATGTTACTTTAACAATTCCAATTGTAAAAAATCAATGTTACTTTAACAATTTCAAAAAAATTAATAATTATTACATCTAATCTTCATCCTCTCATCTTTATATCCATCATCATTTGCATCATCTTCTCACTCGTTATGCTTCTCGTCATCGTTTTCAATTTCGATCAACTCAAGATTTGTCATATAAAAAGATATTGACATATAACAAATTTAATATTAATATTATAATATTGCCATTTAATTGTTACAATATTCATAATTTTACACAACATATCATTACATTTGAATTTATACACACAAGTCAACTCATTTTTTTACTTTATACATAAGTGTTGATGGTGTACTAATGTTGTGCAAAATGTCATAATATATTTGACAACATTGTATACCAGTGTTGTGCATAACGAACAACATCATAATTTGTGAATGGTTCAGTTAACAGGTCATTTTTTAAAACAAATCACACACCCCATAAAATGTTATACATACCCCAAATCACACACCACACTAAAATTTAAAAATCATTTTTTATTACTATACAAACTCCAATTTTTTCCTAATTAATAAATTGTCAAAAATAATTAAATTAAAAAATTAAGAATTTAAATTAATATGAAAAATATAAATAAAAATCTATAAGAAAATCTCCTAAATCTTCAAAAATTAAACAAAGCTAAAAAAATTAATTAATTTAATTAGTTTTGAAGATTTAGTTTATTTTCTACTATTTTTAAATTTTATTTAACCTTATTATCGACATTTTTATAGAAGTTAGAACGCAAATAAAATATTAATAAAACATTGAAGTTTTAAACTATTTAATTTTTTTTTTAAATATTTCTTTTATATTACATAAATCTACTAACATCTCGTAAATATTACTCCCTCCGTCCAATTTTATTATGCCCACTTCTCCGGGCACTGGTTTTAATGAATATTGATTAGTTTATTCAAAAAGTAGATAAGTTGAGGGTGTGATAGGGTATTGTGGGGTCCATTTATAAATAAATGATTGTTTATGAATAAAGTGAATGACAAAGTGGGTAAATAAGTGATAGTAGGAGGGTGGAGATAAAGTAGTATGAATAGTATTGTTTCCAAAAAGGGTATGGGCATAATAAAATTGGACAACCAAAAAAGGAAAGTGAGAATAATGAAATTGGACGGAGGGAGTACTATATACACTCTAAATGTGAAACACAAAAATTAATTAAAATTAAATAAAATTATAAAAATATTTAATAAGTTGTTAAAAATAATTTAATTAAAAAAAGTAAGAATTCAAATTTATATAATAAATATAAATAAAACCTATAAAAAATATCAAAATCTTCAAAATTTTAGTAAAGCTAAAAAAATAATTAATTTAATTAGTTTTAAAAGTTTAGTTAATTTTTTAATATTTTTAATAAGATTTTCAAAAATAATAAAAAAATCAATTAAATCTTCAAAACTAATTAAATTAATTAGTTTTTTTAACTTTATTTAATTTTTGGAGATTTAGATTTTTTTATAGGTTTTATTTATATTTTTTTATATTAATTTGAATTCTTATTTTTTTTAATTTAATTATTTTTGACAATTTATTAAATAGGGAAGAATTGGAGTGTGTATAGTAATAAAAAATGATTTTTATATTTTAGTGTGGTGTGTTTAATATTTGGGGTATGTATAACATTTTATGGGGTGTGTTTTAAAAAATGACATGTTAAATCCGCTATAGCATGTAACTAGATCAAAATCAAAATAAATCGAAACTTAATGGACTAAATTCAAAAAGTGGTAATCTGGTGGACTAAATTCTAAAACTCGGTAACTTAATGAACTAAGAAAAATATAATCCCGTTGATTAATGTTGTATGTTACTCACTCATTTCCAGTGAAAGCTACCCAACTTTCGTTTATCGACGGAAAGCTGGTCGGTAACCGTGGTTACCGACGGAAACACTGACGAAATTTTTCAGTCAGTGCTAGCCTCGTCAGGAAGGTTTACCGACGGAAATTTTTATTCCGTCGGTAGTTCCGACGCCCTACCCGACCCGCGAACTTTTACTTTAGGCCACATTTAATATCGGCCTTGCTGGGAATCGAACCCGGGTGTGTGGGCGCCTAGTCAGGGGCACCTACCACTCGGACAAGTGTGTTACGTGTTCGTAATTGTAATATTAATTGTATATGTACTCATTTTCGGCCCATTTTTTTTTTAAATTCACAAAATTAATTTATTTCACATACATTAAATAATTAAATTTGTAATCTATAATTTATATTTTTATAATTTATATATTTTAAAATACTAAAATATTCATATTTTATTTTTTACTAAAATATTCATTTTTTTGCTAATTATTTTTTAAAAAAATTTAAATAATTAATTTCTTTCAAATACATTAAATAATTAAATTTGTAAACTATAATTTATATTTTTATAATTTATATATTTTAAAATACTAAAATATTCATATTTTTTACTAAAATATTCATTTTTTTGCTAATTATTTTTTAAAAAATTTCAAAAAATTAATTTATTTTCAAACTTTTTAGTTGTAACTTAATGATAAATAAATATTTTTAAATTGTACATCTAATAAAATAATTAGCTTACATTATATAATTTATTATTCATCTTCTTCATCTTCTTCATCGACATTTTCATTATTTATCTCATCTTCCTCCTCTTCATCATCCTCTTCTTCCTCTTCCTCTTCATCATCCTCTTCATTTTCATCATCTTTCTCATTTCCATTATCGTTTTCAATTTCGATCAATTGTGAATTTCCAGCCGTCAAGTCTACGTGGATATTCAAATCTCCCGTAAAGACTTCAGTTCTAGCCTCTATTTGTTCCGTTTGAAACGGATAATCATCTTCATCACTCCTTTCCTTTGTAGGGACTTCTACCATTGATCTTGCCTTTACTTTGCAAACAACGTGCCATTCAATTTTACTACGTGATCGTATTGGATACTTGTAGTAGTATACTTGAGATACTTGATGGGCAAACACAAATGGATCATTCCCGCTATAGCTCCTTTTTGGATTAACATCCACGAGTTTGTACTCCGGATGAATCCTTGTTCCTGAAGGGCCTGAATCAAACCAATGACACTTGAACAACACTACAGTCTTTGCTGGATATCCCGTATATTCTACTTCAACGACTTCGTGTAACACCCCATAGTAGTCACTTGCATCTACATTGTAGTTTGCACTGTTAATGCAAACACCACTGTTGGTAGTCGCTTTTCTTGATGCATACTCAGATGTATGAAATTTGTAGCCCTTCACAATATAGCCTTTGTAAGTCTTTACACGACGTAGTGGTCCTTTGCTGAGATCCCTTAAGAATCGATTCTCAAAATCGTTTGACCGTCCCTATACAGTTCAAATAATTAACATTAATTACGAATCATATTTATTTACGTAAAATTTAAGGAAATGGTACTCACATAACGTTTGAACTATCGGGCAAAATCACGTTGAAGACGAGCATCTATATCTGTATATGAGATATTTTGTTCTGTTCGTCTTAGTTCTTGAGTATACATCCTAATTCACAACATCCGATCACAATTAATATTAAATTACATAAATGAAGTAGTGATAAAAATATGAAATACTTACTCAATGTAAGAATGAACTTCATCACAATTCAATAACACATACGTTTGTGCTATTTCTGCCTCTCTGTTCGTCTCCCACTCTCGTTCAGTGAATTTTCCTATTGGTCGTCCCTTAGACTTGAATATAGACAGCATTCCATCGACCTCTACACCGATATTGTCTGTACCTCTACCACCGTAGTTACGTGGTTCACTTCTCAACCGAGTGTTGACATGGTCTTCAAAATAATAAGAACAAAACATGCCAACCTCTTCATTCAAATATGCATTAACAATCGATGCTTCCACATTTGCCTTTTGTTTAGGATTGCGTTTCAAGTTGTGGAGATATCTGATTTATAATAATAAAAAAAATATATTAATTAAGTGAACATGCATGTAGTATAAAAAATGAAACATGTAAGAGTTTACCTTTCAAATGGGTACATCCATCTGTACTGCACTGGACCACCAATTCTGGCTTCATACGCTAAATGAACGGGTAAGTGTTCCATGGAGTTGAAGAAGCTTGGTGGAAAAATTTGTTCCAACTTACACAAAGTCACTGAAATGTCTTGCTCCAAACGAATCATATCATCGATCTTGATCGTTGAAGATGTTAAATCTCTAAAAAAAGACTTAATTCAGTGATAGCCCTCCACACATTGAGAGGAACAACGTCTCGGAACGCAATCGGCATCAAGCGCTGCATAAAAACATGACAATCGTGACTCTTCATCCCTGAAACCTTACCCATGTTTATGTCTGCGCATCGACTCAAGTTTGACACGTAGTTGTTTGGAAAATTCAACTCGTGAATCCAACGACACAGTTGTTGTTTCTGTGGCTTATCCAGTGTGTAGCAAGCCTTCAGATATTTACCTGTACTGGGATCCATTTTCAACTCTTCACGACGACAATAAATGTTCAGCTCTTCCTGGGACTTTGGAGTATCTTTCGTCTTGCCTTCTGTGTTCATCATTGTGTGGAACACATTCTTCTCAATGTGCATCACGTCCAAATTGTGTCGGATCAATAGTGAACTCCAGTATGACAAATCCCAAAAAATACTCTTTTTATTCCATCCACCTGGGATTCGACCGTTGTGTTCAGCTGCATTTTCCTCAGTAGATTTTTTCAAACCCGTCCACTGAATCTCATGTAACAACCTTTGTCCTGTACGGTAACATTATACTAGAAGAAATTAATAAAAAATATACGTATAACATTATACTAGATCAAATAATTGTATAATTAAAATACCGCTTCAAAGGGACGGTCGATTGTTTGTAACTGTTCTGTTCTTCAAGAAGTTGTTCTTATTCCTTCTAAATGGATGATCTTGAGGTAAGAACTTTCGGTGATTATCGAACCATGAAACTTTCCAACTCTTCTAAAGACTGAAAGCTTCAGAATGCTCCATAAAATACGGACATGCTTGCAACCCAGCCGTTTTCCACCTAGACAACATAGAATAGGCAGGAAAGTCGCTAATGGTCCACAATACAGCTGCACGCATTGTGAAATTCTGTTTTCTGAACACATCATACGTTTGGACACCACTTTCCCATAAAAAGATCGATCAAGTCTTTTATAAGAGGCTGGAGATAAAAGTCAAGTTTATCCTTTGGATTCGACGGACCTGGCACCAATACAGTCAGAAACATTGTTTGAGGTTTCAAGCACATCCATGGAGGAAGATTATACGGAGTCAGAATCACCGGCCACAACGAATACTGCTTTCCAAAGCTCCCAAACGGTGCAAAACCATCAGTACACAAACCTAGCCTCACATTCCTCGGTTGAGAAGAAAAATTGGGATACACGTTGTAAAGGTGTTTCCAAGCCTCCGAGTCTGCCGAATGTCGCATCTCCCTAGACTCGGTCGAAGATGAATCTGTTGCATGCCACGTCATGTGTTGTGCTGTGGCAGTAGATTGATACAATCTCATTAAACGTGGAATGATTGGAAGATAATACATCTTCTTGTGTGCCACTTTCTTCTTCGACGACTTCGATTGACCAGCGGGCCCCTTCCGACGTGGCTCTTTGTAACGAGGATGACCACACATCCTATACATGTTCAGATTTTTATCTTCATCACCCCAATATAACATGCAACCGTTTACACAACAATCAATCTTCTCGACTAGCAATCCCATATTTTTCATCATTTGCTTGCTTTGATGATACGTTGTAGGCACCTTATTCTCAGGAGGGCAGATCTCACTGCATAATTGTGTCATTTGCTCATATGCCATGTTAGAAAGCTTTTTCTCGATCTTGATAGCCATAAGTCGGGCTTTAAATGACAGTTGAGAGTGAGAATCACAACCCGGATACAAATCTTGATCGACAAATTTGAGCATTTCATAAAACCGAAATGCTTCATCCGTCGGCTCCTCTTCTACATTTGAAAACCGGCTTCCATTATCATTGTTTGATACATATTGGGTTCTCCCTCCCCAAGTTGTTCTTCCCCACCAACCTTTTATTCCCCACCAAATTGTTGTTCCCCACCAAACTGTTGTTCCCCGCCAAATTGTTGTTCCCCACCAAACTGTTGTTCATTACTCGTGCCGGCTTGATTACCATATATTTGTCTTTCATAGATACCAGTAGTGTAATAGTATAAAACTTGATCAAAGTTATAAGGCCAACGTCCTTCGCCGTGAAATGTCCAGTTATAATAATTAACAGTGAAACCATTCTTCAGAACATGTACCAAAACCTCATCAATCGACTTAAATATTTTATTCTGACATTTTTTGGCATTACACGGACACTTGATACAATCCCCATACATGCAATGTGGGTGGAGCTTTGCGAATTCAACCAATGACACAAGTTCATTGTAAAATTCACCATTCACATTTCGTCGTCCATTATACTTAGATTGACATGAAGCAGTCCAATACGTGTGAATATCGTCGTCCGAATAGTACTCCCTAAGCCAATAAGCATGTTTTTGCACATATTCGATCAGCATATTTATCAAATAATATATATAATAAATTGTTTATTAATATTTAATTGAATGCACTCAAATACCTAGAATTCCTCCCAGTATTCATCCTTTTTCGTAGGCGGCACCTTCAGCCAAGAGTAGGCATTCGCAGCAACCTTGCACTTAACAATCGAATCAGTGCAAATCTTCGATATCTCATTACCAGGAAGTAATCTGTGACTATATATATTAAGAAACAAACACATTATAAATTAAAAAATGTATAAAAATTGATGCTATTAAATATTGTTAAACCTTAAAATTATTTAATTAATTACTTACTGTCCTCCCTCAATCCATACTCTCAGTCTGGTTTCTCGGGATGCCCGCGTGGGATGTTGACGAGCTGCCGACGACTGAGATGTTAGCGACGAATGTTGTGGAATGGATGGCGACGACGTCATAGGAGCCGACATCAAAGTAGGCTCATTAGGCCTAAGTGAGCCTCTCGACCGCCTACGTCAAGATCCTGAGGCCCCACTAGCATCTTGACTCGTCTATTTTAATAAATAAAATTTAAAAGTATAATAAATTAATCAATAATTAATATAGTAATGAAATCAATAATTTCCTAATTTAATTAATAACATTTTAGTAATTTAAGTCAATAATTTCCTAATTTAATCAATAACAAATCACGTTACTAATGAAATCAATAATTTACCAAACTAATTAATAATGACTTAATTTAAACAATAACAATAATTACTATATTAATCAAACGTACAACACCCCTACTTATAACAATAATTACTAATTTAATCAATAATAATAACCTAGTTTAATTATCAAAACTAACTAACAATTACCAATTATATATTAATTAAATAAACAAAATATATAATAAACTAATTAACGTAAAAAAATAATAAATTTATCAAGAACTGCCCTATATATAACACGAACTAACAAGAACTACACTATATATTTGAACTAACATACATTAATTAATTACAATTAACCAATAAAAAACATATAATCCACGTACTAACATATATTTGAATTAATTATACATATTTATCAATTACGTACATGCAAATTTATAATAATTAACATGCAATTTTAAATAATTCAATAACAGTTTTATAATAATTAACATGCAATAATACAATAACTTAATTAAAATTAATTAAGAATTTATAAAACGTACCGTTTAAATTGAAGAAAACTGTGGTAGATGATCGTTATGCTCTTTGTCGTTCAATCCACGCACAACAAAATCCAATCCACGCACGAAACCACCACGAACAGAAGAGGAGAAGAAAGTGAAAAAAAAAATTCTTCTTCAAGAAACTGCCGAAGGCAGTTCTTATAAAAAAAAAATGCTACCGACGGATATTTCCGTCGGTAGTGCGCGAATATTTAATTCGCACGCGTCTTTTCATCGGTATCCGAGGCGGTGGGTCAAAGCGGGTCAGCTACCGACCGAATATTTCGTCGGTAGGCGCAATTTGAACTACCGACGGAAAATTTCGTCGGGAAGCAGGCCTAAAACGACACCGTTTGTCTGTGAAACTAAATTCCGTCGGAAGGTCCCGACGGATGTTGAAATCCGTCGGAAGTCAGTCGATTCCAATATTCCGTCGGAGATCCGTCGGGACGGCCGACGAAATGGAATACGTCGGAAAATCCCGCTTTTTTTGTAGTGCTATTACACATTTACTCGTTTGTTTTAATTAAATATATTTAAAATAAACCAATGCAAACATTTTTGGCATATAAAATTTGTTCTTATATTCTTGTTATACCCCTATTTAATGTTATTGAAATTTGTTCCAACAATCATTAAATAATAGCATTTTAGGCAAAAATATTGAAATAAAAGGAAAGTGGACTATAATTTGAGACAAACTAAAAAAGAATAGTGGACTATCTTTTTGAGACGGAGGGAGTACAATTTTCAAATGTATATAGTATATAACTAATTTAAACAATATTAAATACATATAATATCTTGTATTGTGAATTTAAGTTTATTAAGTTACCAATTAATTAAGTTGTATTATATTAAGTTTAGTAATTGTACTTGTATTGCATATATATTGTGGATCGAGTTGTCCAGACTAGAGTAACTTATATACTCCTAATATTTAAATATTAATAAATTAATGATTTAATTTCAATTTCATTTAGTACTTATATTGTACTCCCTGTATTTAAATTCTCTACAAAAACGAGCGAAAAGGAAAAAAGTTGAGCAAAAATAATTAGAAAAAAAAAACCGGGAAAAACCATCGATTTAATTTGAACTGACTTTTATTTTTTTCATAATCAAAATCGAACCATTTTTAATCAATACTTCATCCGTTCCACAATAAATTTTATTGATAGATGAACGGATATGTTAACAAAGTGTAATGATAAGTACAATAATGATGGATAATTTTGTAAACTTTAATGTATAAAATAAGAAAATAAGTTGACTTATGTATTTGGTGCATGACCAAAAGTAATGGCATTTTGTGTAACATTGTGGGTATTGTGAGGGTGTTTTTGCAATTTTACAATTTTGCCCTCGCAATTTTAAATAATATTTCATCTTTACACATTACATATTTAAATGTAATGAGTGTGTTTTTTTGTAAAAATTTATAAAAAAAGTGGTTTGTTTTGTAAACACCACAACATATACACAATTGATTTAAAATGCTTAATTTTAAAACACTATCAACTTTTTATTTTATTGCAAAAATCAATTTTAATCACTTCCAAATAATCATTGTGGCTTGCAAACACACCCTAATTTATCCCGCGTTTTTTTATTTTAAGAATATGAAAATTATTTATGACGGAGAATACTAGTACTAATATTGTAAAAAAATGCATAAATATTATCCTGACTGGATTGGCTAGGATTGGCTATGGAAAGTAGAATTTCAGATCCCTTGTTTCATGGGTAAGAAATGTGAAGAAAATATTCTTGCACGTGACAGATATTCAGTTGCCATGCTATGTTGCATGGAGACGAAGATAATTTTTTTTTATGCAAATCATATAATTAGATTTTAAATTTTTTAATTGCTGAATTGAATTTTTAACCTTCAGTAAGTAAACATTATGGTCAAGACGGAGGGAGGGGGTCCTTGGCCCCGCCAATGTTTTTTTTTACTAAAATTTAAAAAAATATTATTTAATAAAAATTAAAAAGAAAAAATTGTACTAATTAATCTTTATGTTTATTTAATAATTATATAACAATTTTTAAATGTATTAAAATATTAATAGTGCAATTATTAGTCCATCCGTTTCATGATGTATGTTGTTTTGTATATAATTAAATAACATAATATTTTTTTTTACAAATTTACCCTTCATTATGAAAGATTAAGAAAAAAATGAGTGAAAATAAAAGAAAATTTTGAATAATTTGCTTCAATTATCAAGAAAGAGACATGAAAAATATATCAAAAGAGAAATTGTAGGGATTTGCATATGACAATAAAAGGTAGATCATATAAAAGAAGAAAAGAAATCTAGGACCATAAGCTCACATGTCGAGCCAGAGGATTTGCATATGAGTAATTTAGGGAAAACATGGTAAAAATAGCTAAAATGACACCTTTTGAAACAAGAATTAAGACAAAAAAATAACAAACAATATGAAACGATTGAAGTATATAACAATTTAAATTATGATGAATTAAAATTAAAAGATGCTCGCATATAGACTATATATATGAACATTATTTTGTATGTAGTGAGCAAAATGAATGAAACTTTTATTAAATAAGTAGATGTAATGAGCGGAATTAATGAAACTTTCATTATACTAATATATTACTCTCTCTGTCCCGGTGAAAGCTATCCGGGAGCTTTGGGCACGAAGGTTAAGAAATATTGTTGGAATATTGATATCTCTTATGTTTTGTTTTGATAAACAAAATCTATTTGTAATAGGATAAGTTGTATTGTATAGACACCTTGATTATTTATCTTGTAATAGATAGGTTCTGGTCAACATCAGCCGAGGGGAACCCAACTCAAAAAAAGAAGAGAAGAGAAGACCAAGATCAGAAGAGGAGAATCAGACGAGTGGGAACTCGACTGATCCAGATGAGTATGATCAGCTAAGGTCTCATCGGCTGAGTAACACTATCAGCTGAGGACCAAGCCTGCATTACTAGACAGCCGAGGTCCATACAACTGGGGAAACAATCAGAAGCCGAAATGTCAAGATCAAAAGAGTAGAATTCAAGATCAGTTGAATCAGTCATGTGGGGCAAAGGTCATCTGTTCTTATGTATTGAAGGATCAATCGGAGCTGACGTGGACCAATAGGAAGACAACAACTAACAACAAGATTCTGACACAACACACAAGGCTCGAGAAAGGAAAGTCAATGATGCAATAAATATTACGTGGCAACGGTAATATTTAATTGAATCAATCAAGAAGATTGTGATTCCCGAAATTGTGGGGATTGATTGCTATCATCCAACGATAACTTTCAAGATCCACATTACAAATATGAGTTCAAGTTCATACATCACGTACGAGTGAGGGGATGCCAAGGTCGAGCAAAAAGCATAAGTGTTCATCATCAGAAGAGCTCAAGGCGAACTTTAATGAAGTATCCAACATGTATCTCCTTACTCCAGTGAGTGAACCCATAAACATCTAAGTTTGTATTGTCATTGTATATAATATCATCCTAAACTTAGAGAGAATTTCTCAATTGTTTAGAATTGTAGGGGAAATTCTCATCTAGTTCATATACACGAAATCCACCTTCTATCATAAACCCTTCGAAGTTAAGTTTAGTGAAAATTAATCACTGTAAGAGTACAAGTTCTCATAATAACTTGTTGAGACCATAGCACTTTGAAAGTTGCTCAGAGCTCAAAGTCTTCTCTTAGGACTATAAAGTAGCAAGGCGTGTTACTTTTGACACGTTAAATATGACAAGACCCTTTATAGTGTTAAAAGATTAATATCACAGTTGGGATGTGAGAATGGATGTAGGACAAAGAGGTTCGAACCACTATAAATGATGGTGTCTTATTTACATGTTTTATAATTATATGACATCATCATACATGCATATTTACATAACATAAGTTTAAGTGAAAAAACAAAGTTGGATAGCTCAAGTGGTTAGAGCACCACTACCTAGGCTATAGATCCTGGGTTCGAGTCATGGGGAGGGGAAAAGGGATGGGTATTTAATTTAATTCAAAAAAAAAAAAAGTTTAAGTGAAAATGTCTTATATCAGCTGACACTAAGTTAGTTGATACTGCAAATGTGTTCCTATTCGAAGCTGATACCCCAAATTTCTTATACGTATAAAATCACCCGTCTAATACAACCCCCGGGGCTGAGGGACCATCAAATATGATAGAATAAGTAGATGTATTAAAGTTGATGTGATTGAGAGGGAGAAAAATATAATTAAACGAGAGAGGAGTAGTTTGCTAAAAATGGAATTATCACATCCCAATTTTCATGGGGATGTGAAAGTCAATTTAAAATGACTACTCATTTAAAAATTCATTTTCATCAAATAACCAATGTATTATTTTGCAGTGGAAAAACATATAATTAAATGAAAATTCGAATTACTTGAAGAAATTTAATTCAATCAATAAGACTCAAGCACAGTTTCAAAAGAAAATGAAGTATCATATTAATTAAGAATGTGTTTAACTCAAAATGCAACTAATTAATTAAAAGCAAAAATAATATAGAGAAAAACTTTGGATGGCAAGACATCTACATTCACCGTCCCTCCACTACAACTCCATCAATATGAAAATATTAAAATAGATTGGGGTGAACAAAACAACTAGCTCAGTGGGATTCTTTTGTCACAGTTAAATACGAGTATAACATATGTATAAAATTATCAACTCACAAACATGTATAATAAAATACTTGTTTTTCATTGGCTATACCAATGATGCGCTGGTTATACAGACGATGCGCTGACTGAACCAATGATGCACGGTTTTCCGCGAATAAAACATGTGTTAACGAATAACTCGTAAAGTCATAACATGTTAACAATTAACTTGAAAATCATGTAGCAAGTAACAATATCACTCAAATGAACATTTAAAGATGACAAATTATTCAATCAAATAGTAAAAAAAAAACCATCTCAAAATAAATGTTGTGGATGCAATAGTCTTATAGCTTATTCCTCACAATTATCGTCATCTAGCATATAATTAATTTTATTTAAAAAATAATTTCAGGTATCACTTAAATCCTAATTAGAATTCTTAAAATCACTAATAAATACAATTCAATAACACACGAACTGACCACTAGCGAAATCTTAAATGTATTGGTCCCAATAGTTTCAATTAATCTAATGACATAATAATCTAAATCTTATTCCACAATGTCAAAATATATAAAGTGAGATAGTTTTAAAACTAAATAAAATAAGGTTGAAGATGTGAAGAATCAACTGACGGCAGGAATAAAAATAAAAGATATATCGTGTGTTTTTTCGGGAGGCCACTGGATTTGGAATTTGAGGTGTGTAAAAATTAGGGCAACAAATTATATATATAGATTGAAATTGGACTTGAGATAAGGATTATGATTTAAAACTTTCAAGACCTGAATTTAAATAGACTTTAAATATTATTTCAATACACTAGAAATTACAATATAAATTTAAAACAAATTAAATGAATAATTGAATATACATTTATATATCTATACTATAAAATATACGGGTGTTACATGAATTGATAATTTTTATTGGGACGAACGAAAAATGAAAGTTGGATAATTTTCATGTTTCAAGAATACTTATATGAAATCAAATCGAAATTTATTATTTATAATTGGACCCCTTCGATTAGGTTACTGATTATGGTCCAATTACACAAATTGCATAAAAGTATGATCTAGAGATGAAAGGCTTTAAAAATTGCACGATTTTAAAAGTTAGATATATGTGACTTTATCTCGGCAACTAGGGGATGGAATCTTAGTTATACATGGACAAGTATCCTTGCAAGTCAATAGCTGATTAAAGTATGGAAGGAGCCGTCGGTTAATAGTACTGAATCTCGGTGTGTAGTTTTAGACGAAGTCGAAGGGTTGGAGGAATTAAAAGCCTCAAAGTTGTTTGATCCCATAACTCGAGAGTGGGGCTTGCCGCTTATCCAAAATGATGTCAATAAGATTGTGGATATGGTTGTGCCACCAATTGGAGTTGTTGATAAGATTTCATGGGACCAATGAGAAGTATGAAATTCACGATGAAATTAGCATATAATATGATCATGAGAATGGACACAAACCCTACTCTGATAATTGAGGGCGAATGGGGTAATATTTACACGCCCCCTAGAGTGAAAGACAATAAAATGTACTGTATATAAAATAAAAAAGAAACCTAAAATCATAAACTCACAAGACGAGTTAGAGGTCGGAGTGCCGTTAAAACTCTGTCTGGGAAAACCCTCCTTAGGGATAAAACTCGAGGTCAAGGGAAAATGTACACTCCTCTAAAGCAAAGTCTAAAGTAGAATAGTGAAAGTAAGACAAATACAAGTGTTTCGTGAAACACCCTCAATCTGTGTCATCCAGCATATCCGACCAACGATTGTGAAGGGACACCTGCATGAACTCTGAAGTGCCAGAGCCGGTTGATCCATCTGGCGGCTGCTGAGGTTGGACAACATCCGCGAGCTCAGTCCCCCTAGAGTGAAAGACTTTCTATGGAGGACAACACAAGACTCTTTGTCGACGAGAATTGAATCAAATTATACACGAGAAGAGTACTCGATGATACAAGATGTTCGCTCCGTACGAATGGAACAAAGGATGTCTGGAATTTGTTCACTAAGTTAGATGATGAGTTGCAATGGGTAAACACTTTGAAAGATCGTATATTACATATGCTTGGGAGCCCATCCACGGAGTGGCGGTTACTTTCTCCATGATTTTATGGAAGATATGGAGAGAGAGAGGAATTAAAAATTATGGAATGATAGTGCTAGCACGGAAGTTGTAGCAGTGCACTTATCAGCAAGTTTTTGCCTCGAATGGACGAGTGCTAAGGTTTCCAAGCGTCGTGATAATGGAGATGCTAGTAGGATGGTGAGATGTGGGGCATAGCACCCGCCGCCAGAGGGATTGTGTAAGGAAAATGTGGATGGTGCATTCTTTCAAAACTTCCACCAAACAGGGCTGGGAATGGTGTTACATGATGCAACAGAGAGGTTCTTACTGAGTAAAACTAGTGTGAAGGTTAATTGTTTGGAAGTGGACATAGGTGAAGCCTTGGGCTTTTTTGAATCACTCTCTTGATTGAAAGACAATGATATGGATAAGATTGTGGTGGAAGGGGATGCGAAAATAGTTGTTGATGCAAACGAAGATGTATGATTCAATATTCGGGAATTACATTCTTGCTTGTCATGAGTTATTAACTCAACTCAATAATGTTTCGGTCGTTTTCGTTAAAAGAAGGCAAATGTAATTGTGAATAATCTGGTTAGTGAGTCTCATTTTTTTATTAACTCGAGTACTTTTGTAAACCCGTCAAATTTTATGGTTGGACTTCTCCATTCTCATTGTCTATTCAATATTGGAAGCTAAGCCTTTCTTGGTTAAATAAAGAAATAAACCTATGAAACTAAGTAAAAATCCACAACAAATTAAACACAAACAGATCATGTATACTCGTATGACCTGTCATGCACATAAATTTGTAAATATTGGGTATCATTTGATTTGGTTTCGATTTTTCTCATTAAAAAATTAAAACTGTAAATTTCCCGATTTCAACATATTTACTTATTCAAATTTTAAACGAATATGATTGATCTAAAAATATAAAATAAAGTTGGAACTAAAATCAGTAATTTCAAATAGGAAACTGCTAGTTTCCCTAAAAAATATCTTTTAATTTGAACGGTCCAAATTGATTCAAAAAAATTTCATCCACAACAACCGTAAACTAGTCGTTGGAATCTTCTCCCTACATTAATGTAGTGTAAAATTCATCCCAAATTGCAATCTATAACCTTTGTCTTTCATTTTAAAAAATTGTACCTGCTTTTTTTTTAGGAGAGTTTACAAGATTATAAAATAGAATTACAATTCACGAACTAAGATCTTGATCTTCAAACCAATGCGGATCACCAAAGTATCGCCATCCATTTCAATCGTGAGAAGAGGAAAGACGATTTTCCCTTTGCCTTAAAAGATGTCCAGGTCTCCAATCTTTAAACGAGACAACTCCACACTAAGGTGTTTCATGTCAAGAATAGGAAACAATAAAATAGACAAAGTTCCACCAAGTACCCGATCCCAAGAACTAGAACCTAAGGACTCACGAGTCTATCTCAAAAAGCACAACCACCAAAAAGGAGACCCACAACCACATCAGAGCCCCCATAACGGGGAAAAGACGCATAAGGCGTAACCGTACAAAACAAACCGCAACTAAAAACTGTTGGAATATTCTATATCCTTATGTTTTATATTGATAAACCAAATATACTTATAATAGGATAAGTTGTATTGTATAGACAACTTCATCATTCATAGATTAGGATCTGGTCATATCAGCAGAGTTGGAAGCCAGCTGATATAGTCGAGAAATGCGCATAAGCTCAAGATGAGAAGATCAAAAGACCAGAAGAGATAATCAGATGAGTATGACCAGCTGAGGCAAGATCAGTTGAGTTAACAAGATAAGCTGAGTAAAGCCAAACACAGCTGAGACAAAGTTTGCCTGACTAACCAGACCAGTCTACACATCTGAGGAAACAATCAAAGCTGCTAATTGTCAAGATCATAAGAGAAAACACAAGACCACCTGAGTAAATCAGCTGAGATGAAGTCTTCTGTTCTATGAATTGAGAAGTCACATCAGAGTTGACGTGGGCCAATGGAAGCACGACAGCAGACAACTAGATCCTGACAAAGCACAGTATTCAAAGGACTGAAAAGTCAATGGAGCATTAATTATTACAAGGCAACGGTAATAATTAATAGACTCCTACCTAAAGATTTCTTTCCTGAAATAGAGGGATTTGAAGATTATCCTCTAACGGTAATAACTCAGAATCCCATCTATAAATATGAGTTCAAATCATAACTTATGAGTGGGCATGTGTGAGAAAGAATGCAAAGGCAGAGCAAAATGTTCTAAGTATAGAAAATCAGAAGAGCTCAAGAACACCTTCATAGAAGATATTTAGCAAAACATTCTTACACTCTTAATCTCCTAGTGAGTGAACTCAGCTAGGCCAGCAGTGTCATATATACATCCTAAGCCTAGAAGAGAAATTTTCAATCCTAGCTTTAGGCTAACTCTGATTGTAAGGGAATTTCTCATACTTAGTCATTCTCGAGTCCTCCCTTCTATACACCCATTTAGAGGATAGGCCGAGGTATACACACTAGGTACAATCAAGAAGAAGACCACTGTAAAGGTTACTTGTTACCTCACCAACAAGTAGATCCGTATCCTTAGAAAGTAGTTGAGGATCTTGATCAACCGTCCTCCTCTTGGGACGTTAAAGTGTTCAAGGAGGCTAATATCATGATTGAGATCGTGAGAGTTGATAGAGGATATTGAGATTCGAACCACTATAAATTTATGTGTTATTTACAGCTTTAGCATGCATATTTACATTAGCATAAGTGTTTAAAAGGAAAATATCTTATATCAGCAGACACCAAGTCTGCTCATATGCTGATGTGATTTGATAT
The DNA here is from genome assembly GCA_963675135.1 of Galeopsis tetrahit. Lineage (NCBI taxonomy): Eukaryota > Viridiplantae > Streptophyta > Magnoliopsida > Lamiales > Lamiaceae > Galeopsis > Galeopsis tetrahit. The sequence continues at coordinate 43,296,559 of OY776128.1, read as the reverse complement.
TCCAAAGTTCATATTCAGCAGACACCAAGTTTGCTGATACTCTAAAAATGTGTTTATGCATGAAATAAATAATTTTATGTATAAACGAGTATAATCTGTTGGGGTATGAATCCTAGAACAAGTCCTAAATGATGAAAAGATAAGATGAAGTTTTGATAAGCCAAAAGTAGACTTGAATATTTTCTAAGTGTTGACTGATCTAGTCTAGTTATGTAAGTCGTCTTGAATAGATCAGTAGTGTTCACAAGTCAAGTAAAAGTTCGAAAAGAAAAGTTTAAGTGTTGAAAACACAAGTATTTATAAAACGTTAGTACTTTGTATAATTGTTTAGGTTGTTTTTACTGAGCTATTAAACATTGTATAAAAGCTCATGATTTTTGTATGTAATTGTTCATAATCATTGTATAGATTCTTAAGTTGACTAAGCTATTTTATAAAGCTTAATGTAATAGTCTTGTTAGGATTAGATTAGTGTTATATCTAAGTCTACTGAAGAAGGACTGCGCAAAGACCAGAAGAGGAAGGATGAAGTCTACACAAGACAGGTGCGCAACAAGACAAGACAAGTCAACATAACAAGAAGGATGAAGTTAGTTACTCAAGCGCGTAGAAAGATAAGGACTGAAGAGTTAGTTAGAAATAACTAATTAACAACAGAAACGCGTGGATGGATAAAGAGTAACAGTTGCGAGTTAGTTTTCAAGAAAGGTTGGTTACACAACTGAAAGTTCTTGATTTTGGAAGTCTATAAATACCACATGGTATTGAACGATTAAAGACTACTGCAATACTGATTACTGAAGCGTTATTGAAGCATTCAAAGAAGCAAATTACTCTCAGAGTTTGAAGTTCAGAAAGTGAAGCTACACAAGACAAGTGAAGATCAAAGGCTACTATTGAACGAAGAGAAGTTTTATTTTTTACTATTCAAGTTGTTAGATACTTGTAAATCTCTAGTAAGATCGAAGAAACACTTGGTAGTGTTATCGAGAAGATCTAAGTCTTATTTCTTGGGACTTAAAGCTACAAGAACACATTACTCGATTGGAAGAGTTAATAAGAATTTCACAACTGGGTTTGTGAGAGTGGACGTAGACAAGTTGTCGAACCACTATAAATCTCGTGTTTGATTTACTTTACTGTTTTGTTTGTGTTTGATTGATTAACTGTTTAATTAATTAAATTACATATCTGAACAAGACTAGTTGAGTGTTCATAACAGAGTTCTCGAAATAAGTTGAGTATAAACTAAGAATTGGGCTCATTGTTATATTCTGATTTCCGCATTGTACTTTGATATATTGAAAGATTTTTGAAAAGTCTATTCACCCCCCTCTAGACATTTTCACTAGCTTACTCAATATTAAACTCAACTTGGGACCTACAAGTGGTATCAGAGCAGTAGATTACGAACTGCTGTTTCTTGATAAGCGACTTAAGACTTGGGTGAAGTCTTGGTCCGTGTTTGTACGTGCTCTTACGTGTTCTTGATCACTGTGCTTGAATATTTCTGTTCTCTTGATACTAAACTGCTTAATACCTATCTTCTTGGAATCATGTCTCTAGATATCAGTGCTAACAAGTTACCTAAGTTTCAGGTACAGGACTATGACTATTGGAAGTTGAGGATGGAACCCAGGTCAGAGCTAACCTCAGAAGAAATGAGGCAGAATAATTTGCATAGCTTGGCCAAGAATTACATCTTACACACTCTTCCTAACGAGTATCTAGGAAAAGTGTTAAAATGTAAAACTGCAAAAGAGATGTGGGACCGCTTAGCTATCATTTGTGAAGGGACATCCCTAATCAAAGAAAGCAAGCTTTCCACAACTGTCCAAAGATTCGAATCATTTAAAATGAAAACTGGTGAGACTATTGACCAGTTGGATACTCGTTTTACTAAGATCATGAATGATTTGGAAGTCCTTGGTAAATCGTATACTCCTCGTGAAATCAATCTTAGGATTTTTAAAAGCCTTGATATTAGATGGAAGATGGTGAAAATGCTTGTTAAGAATACCCAAGACATAGACGTATGGACAGCAGAGACCATGTTTCAGACTCTAAAGGCTCATGAGTTTGATTTAGACGAAGAAGATCCAATTGCAGGTATTGATAGAGACAATGTTGTATCTAAGAACGTTGCCTTCAAATCGAGTTCGGCAAAGAGTTCTAGAATTAGCAAGTCTAAGTCTAAAACTAAGTCTGCTTCTGTGAAAGACGAGTTAGATACTGATCTTAGTCTGAAGGATCAGGTGAACCTCATGGTTAGGAAGTTTGATAGGCTGAATAAGCGTTTCGGTAGATATAAGAAGTTCTATAGAGATCATAGAGAGTCTGCTTCTAAGAACTCGTCTGAGACCAGACGAGACCGAAACTCGTCTGAGACCAGACGAGACCGAAACTCGTCCGAAAGGAGAGACGAAGTCTCGAAAGGTAATAGACGTGATAGAGAGTCTGATGATAGGAAGATTACGCGTTCTGATAGACGTGATAAGCGAAGGAATATTTCTCCTATTAAAAAGGCTACTAATGATATCTTGTGCTATAACTGTGAGAAACCAGGTCACTACATTTATGAATGTCCAGACCTGAGCACTGATGATCGTGAAGAACGCAAAGCACGAAGGGAAAGAAGATACAACCATGGCAAGAAGGCAATGATGGCCAATGATGACTCTGATTCTGATTCAGACGAGTTGCCATCGTCCTCATCTAGCTACCCGTCTGATCCAGATCACGATGAAGCTTTCATAGTAGATGATGGCCTATGCTGCATGGCTAAAATCGATCAAGAGGTATCATCTGCTACTTCTTTTCAATCTTGTGATGAATCGGATTCTGATGAAAGTGATACTGCCAGTAGTGAAGTAGGGAGTAGTCTTCATCACTCTACTAGTGCTATTGAAGACGACCTTCTACTAGCTAATCAGGCATTCATTGAAGTCAGCGACGAGAACATCGCATTAAAACAGGAAATCATCGATCTTAAGGAAGCTCAGTCTAAAGTAGATATTAATGTAACAGTCCTAAATGAACGTTTGACTGAAGAGTTAAGACAACTCAAAGAAAAGTGTGCATTGACAGACAGGTTATATCAAGACCTACTTAAGACACATGCAACTGAGAGAAATAAATTCAATGTTTTAAAGAGCAAGTGCAATAGACTTGAAGAACGCAATAAGTTCTTAGAGACTGAGGTTGTCACTCTAGACCTTAAACTTACTGACCTGGTTAACTCTTCTAAGATTAACCTTGAATTGTCAGATAGGTATAGCGCTCCAGCTGACAAGACTGGTATAGGTGCAGATTCACCTAGCGCGTCTACTCGAGTCATTATATTAAGAACCCTACCGCTTTCGTTTCAAGTTCTAATGATAAAGGAAAAGGACCAATGATATATGATATTGGAACGCCATCTGAAGGCACTGTACCTAAACAAACTCGAGTTAACAATCCGATTACCAAGGGGGGTAAGAAGAATGTTAACAATAAGCCTGTTCCGTTTAGAACTAGTCAACAAAGGACCACTAATCGTGGATGACCTAATCAGGTCAGATACGAGGATTGGTATCCTGAGGAGACGAGTACTAGACAAGTACATACTAGACGACAAGAGCCTAGACCTCCTTTCATAAGGTAGTCTCAGCTCTACTCGTCTAGGCCCAGACATGTTGCTCCAAAATATCGTACACAACCAGTCCTATATCCTTCACCTTTGTCATACGATATCATAAGTGAGGAAAGACCCAAACGTGTCTATAAACCGTATGGACCTAATGCATACAAGCCCTATTCTGACTATCATAGACCAGTACCTGCTCAAGTAGAGATTAAGTCGAAAGGCTATCTCAAACGAGTAGATCCGAAATCGAATGATAGACCAGATAAGGACAAAAAGGTCTTATATTTTGTAACAAATATGGCAGGAAGCTTAAGAGATCAAACTTGTTCAAGACTCCAAAATATATTTGGATTCCTTTGAACACGACTAACCCCCCAGGACCCCAATAAACTAGTGGGTACCTAAATTATTGAATATCTTCATTGCAGGGTCGACTCGACTTGTATAAGAAGGGTGGCTCAGTAGGAGAAACTTGGTACATTGATAGTGGTTGTTCGCACCACATGACTGGTACTAAGGCTCTCTTATCGAGTTATCATGAGCAAGAAGGACCAAAAGTGATATTTGGTGATAGCTCCACTGCTGTCACGAAAGGCTTTGGTTACATCAGGAATGGAGACGTAGAGATACAAGACGTATCCTATGTAGAAGGTTTGAAATATAATTTACTATCTGTTTACCAATTCTGTGACCGTGGTTATAAAGTGCAGTTTAAAAGCCGAAAGTGCGAGATCATAGACAAGAGGACTCATACAATCATACTCGTCGGCGTAAGACAAGGTAGTGTATATATTGTGAATTGGAATAGCTGTCCGCGGGACACTTGTCTTCTTACTAAGAACCCTAAAGAGCTCGGTTGGCTTTGGCATAGATGCCTCTGCCACATGAACTTTAAGGTAATTAATAAGATAGCAAGAGATTACCTAGTGGAAGTTTTACCCAACGAAGTTTATTACAAATCACATGTATGCAATGCTTGTCAGAAAGGTAAACAGGTAAAAGGTTCTTTTAAGTCAATTCCTACTCTCTCAACAAGTAGAGTCTTAGAACTACTACATATGGATCTTCATGGTCCGATTACTCCTCCAACATTGAATGGAAGAAGGTACACACTTGTTGTTGTAAACGACTATTCTAAGTTTACTTGGGTAGTCTTCCTACACAAGAAGAGTGATACACAAACTCTTCTACCTGATTTGTTGAAGAAGTTACAAGTTGAGAAGAACCAGTCTATTGTCAAGATTCGTAGTGACAAGGGAACTGAGTTCATTAATTGTTATATCAAAGACTTTTGTGCTAAACGTGGTATCCAACACCTTACTAGTGCAGCTAGGACGCCACAACAGAATGGTGTATCAGAAAGAAGGAATCGAACTCTCAAAGAAGCCTGTAGAACCATGATAGCCGAGTACAACACACCTCAAAAGTTTTGGGCTGAAGCTATCAACACTGCATGCCACTCACAGAACAGAAGTGCGATCAACAAAGCGCTAGGCAAGACACCATATGAGGTTTGGAAAGTTAGAAAACCCAGAATTTCATATTTCCATATATTTGGTTGTAAGTGTTTCATCCATAACAATGGAAAGAGCAAGTTGAATGCTTTCGATGTTAAAGCAGACGAGGGGATATTCTTAGGATACTCCTCGACTAGCAAAGCATTTAGGGTATTCAACTACTCAACCCTTTGTGTGGAAGAAACACCACATGTGGTTTTCGATGAATCTCGACAGGACTCGTCTGCCAACAAGATCAGTGAGAAGGTGACTGATCTCTCGATCGAATCTGACAAAGAATCAGAGGTATATGAATCCGTTCAAGCCTACAATACATTCATGAAAGCTCTTGAGTCTGATGACAAGGAGAAGGTAAGTGCTCAAGGTAAGTCTTCTAGATCAGTTGACATGCCTACTCTAGTTGACTCGTCTACTCCTATTAAATCTGTTGATACGAATGATGTTGAAATGTATGATGCAATACCTGATGTAGATGATGATAGTATTCCTGGTAAGACTAGAAAGACATGGAAATCTGCGCATGATACTGAGAATATCATTGGTGACTCTACTATTGGTGTGAAGACTAGACGACAACTCTTTGAGTCGCAAGAACAGCCTAGTCCAACTATGTTTTGCTGGTGTTGTTTCATTTCTTCTATCGAGCCTACCACTGTTAAAGAGGCATTGACTGGCAGTAATTGGATCATCGCTATGCAAGACGAGTTGAACCAGTTTGTTCGAAACGATGTCTGGGAACTTGTCGATAGGCCGGAACATCATAATGTAGTTGGCACTCGATGGATTTTCAAAAACAAGAAAGATGAGAATGATGTAGTCGTTAGGAATAAGGCTAGACTAGTAGCCCAAGGCTATTCACAAGCTGAAGGCATAGACTACGATGAAACATATGCTCCTGTTGCTAGACTAGAAGCCATTCGTTTGTTTCTTGCATATGCTGCTTACATGAAGTTTACTGTATATCAAATGGATGTTAAAAGTGCATTTCTTAACGGTATTCTTGCGGAAGAAGTGTATGTTGAACAACCTCCAGGTTTCGAAGTCAAAGGCAACCAGGTGTACAGATTGAAGAAAGCCTTATACGGACTAAAGCAAGCTCCAAGAGCATGGTATGATACTCTCTCTCTCTTTCTATTGGAAAATGGTTTTACTAAGGGCAAGGTCGATAGAACCTTGTTCAGAACACAAGAAGGGAAAGACATTTTACTCGTCCAAATTTACGTAGATGATATCATTTTTGGATCACCTAACAAAAGGCTGAGTGAAAGTTTTTCAACACTCATGCAAAGTAAATTTGAGATGTCTATGATGGGTGAAATGAATTACTTTCTTGGTCTTCAAGTAAAACAGACTCCTGAAGGGATTTTCATAAATCAAGCAAAGTATACTAGAAATCTTCTAGACAAGTATGGTATTAAGACATGCAAGTATGGTAAATGAATTTGATGGGAATGAAGAAACAAGAGAAAAAGTGATTCATTCCTCTACCTCCACATTAGAAAATGGGAGAAGAGAGGGAAGAGACTATTTGATGGGATAACTATACAAAAAGTGTTGGATGATCCGTATCAGACTCCTGATGAAGAGAACATAGAAGCCTTGTGCAATTTAATTAATGAAAATGAACATTCACGAATGCACGTTCCCTAAGCAACACACTAAGAAAAATTATTATTATTTTCCTCTTATTCTTCCCCGTGACCAGCTAAGATGTGAACACAACGTGTTAGAAACACGGTAAATAAATTTATTATTATTTTCCTCTTATTCTTCGCCCGTGACCGGATAAGAATAAACAAACCAAATTTTATCCTATCTATATATCTCATCAATTAAATCCACACATTCACGGTATTAATATTGTTTATATATATACTATGAGAAGTTTTGCATAAGACCGTCTATTCACACAATATAATACTTTTTTAATTTAAAATATAGTTTTTTTTTTTTTTGGAAGGAAAAAGTAATTTTATTATCTGAGTACCAGCAGTACTCAAAGAAGAAGTACACTCTAGTGTTTTACATAAAATTTGTTCTCGCATTCAGTGACCACCTAGTCTTCTATATAGGGAAGATATTAAATGTCCACCAGGTTTGGTTTTGCGCACCAATCGTTGAAAGATACCGAGTTAAGACAACCCCTACGCTGGGATAGGATGTTCCAGACTTGGGCTCGGATCTCATCGAAGACCTTTTTCGCCTTAGGTTGCTCATTCGCAAAAGCTTTTCTATTTCGTGCATTCCAAATGAACCAAACGATCATACACCACATACAATCCAAGATTGGAGTCTTCCTTTTGGCCTCTAATAGCAGCCCACGAAATTGCAAAAGATGTTCTGCCGGTCTATGTTGAGTTGCCGAAGTGACGGATAGCCACGAGTAGGTTAGATTCCACACTTTACCTGTGAAGTCCCAGCCGAAAAAGAGGTGTTGTATGGTCTCCTCTTCCTGACCGCAAAGAACACAGGAGCTATCGTCCCTGTCCGCTAGGATGTGTCGCTTCTTGAGTTCAGTCGAAGTTGCTACTCTTTCCCTTATGACCTTCCACGCAAGTCCAGAATATTTGGATGGAGTTAGGCTGTTCCAAATTTTGCGAAAGGCTTCTCTTGCTGCAGCGTGAAGAATTTGAGTCGGGGCGGGCGATTCCTGGCCATCGTATGTAGATTTTGCCGAGTATGTTCCGTCTTTGGTCAGCCTCCACTTCCATGAATCGTCGGTGTGTTCCTGCAAATTAGTGGTGCCTAACAAGAGATTAAGATGAGCAACTAGAGTTTCCTCCCAAGAGAACAAATTTCTCCTCCATGTCAAATTCCATTTCCATATGCCGTTCACCCATTCACAACACTCACTGATCTTTGCACGTTTGTTAAGACTGATGGAGAATAGCCTTGGAAAGAGCTCTTTAAGATTTGCTTCATCAAGCCACTTGTCGAGCCAGAATGACGTGCGCCCTCCATTGCCTAATGTTTTCATCATATTTTTTCCAAACCAGCTGCTGGATGTGTTTGTGGACAGCAGCTCCACCATGTTTTTCCACCAGTTTGAGGCTGAGACCCTGTTCGTCATTGACCCAACGCCTGTTATCGAGTGAAGGTCGTATTTGGAGTCGAGTATCCTCACCCAAAGTGAGTTGGGTTCAACCCGAATCCTCCAAGCCCACCTGCCAAGAAGAGATTTATTAAAACAGTTAATATTTTTCACTCCTAATCCCTAGAGAAATATGGCGATCCTCCCACGATCTGATTCTAACTTTGATTTTCTGGATTACACCATTCCAGGCCCCGTGCTTCTGATGGTTCAAACCAACTTGAATGCCTAAAAATGTTATCGGTAGAGAGCCTACACCGTATCCAAGATAGGATGCCACTTATTTTTGGATTTCAGGATCCAAATTCAGGCCGAGAAGGCTACATTTTGCAAAATTAATTTTGAGGCCAGAAATGCGTTCAAAATTAATAAGCAGGTTCTTAAGCACCAAAATGTTCTTAGTGTTCGCCTCGCCAAACAAGATGGTGTCATCCACATATTGAAGGTGGGAAATTTGGATGTTGTGTTGGCCCACTGAAACGGGATCGTAGAGGCCTGAGGAAGACGCTCTATTGATCAGTACACTTAGCCCCTCGGCAGCGATAATGAATAGTCTATCTTATCCCATACACTTGCGCTAGTTAGCATCGAATCCCATACTCCTCATCATATCATCAAGAAAAGCCCAATCAATGGAGTCAAAGGCTTTGGCGAAGTCTATCTTGAAGAGGAGCCGCTCATATTTATTCTTTTTTGCCTCATCTATGATTTCGTTAAGGATGAGGACTCCGTCCAAGATTTGCCTCCCTTGGATGAAGGCTGTTTGAGATTCCGAAATAATGTTACCAACAACTTTCGCGAGTCTACGAGCCAACACCTTAGCAATTACTTTGTAGTAGCAGGTAATCATAGAGATAGGCCTGAAGTCCCGATACATGCCGCGTTCTGCTTCTTTGGAATTAGGGTGATAAAGGAAGGATTGAATCGTTTAACGAATCTGCCGTTATCATGAAATTCATCAAACAATTTCTGGAAGTCATCTTTCAAGAATTCCCAACTTTCTTTGATAAATGCGAATGTGAAACCATCTGGGCCCGGGCTTTTGGATGATTCGCAGGACCAAACCACGTCTTTGATTTCCGAAACTGAGAAGGGTTCAGTTAGCATACTGTTATCAATGCTGCCCACCTTACGCGTGCAGAAGTCGGGCAGAATCTTTGGCCTGGTGACACATGGAGCCTGGAACTGAGACTTGAAGTGATCATGGATGGCAGCCTTGATATCTACTGGGGAGGAGAGCCAAGTCCCTCCAAAATTCAGATGTGCCAGGTCGTTGGCCTTTTTCAGAGCATTGATGCATTTGTGAAAGAAATTTTTGTTAGCATCCCCCTCCTTAATCCATTGATTTCTCGCTTTTTGTCTCAAAGAAATTTATGTATGCGTCAGTCCCATGCATGCAACTCACGCGCATAGTTTCACGCCCAGATGAGATTTTATTTTTTTGTTGCCAAGAATATTTTATACCTACACTATTTTTATTTACTAATATCATTAACAGGCGTCTTTAAAACATCATATTCCTATTGAACAGTTAATTTCATCAAACAATGTTGAAAGTGGAGGCCATACGGGAAGTTTTGTGTGAGACCAACGTATACACTAAATATAAAAAAAATTGGTTTAAAATCTAGTTAAAAAGTATTGAAACGGTAGCACGTGTGATGCACGCGCCAGTCCATGCCAGTTTTTGTGTATGCCAAATTAAATGTAAAAGCGGTATTGTTTTCATGGAAACTAGTGTTGTCTTGCAAAATCAACTTATTTCCTCATTTGAATTTGTCTTTGTTTGTGTTTTTGCCTGCACATTTCTTCATCGCTTGTTGAAGCAATTGGTACTGCTACATGTACCAAAATGGTGTTGGACGCTATAAGTAAAACCAACTTATTTCTGACTTGAGGCCTGTACCGCCAGTGCAGGGGCTTGCCAAGGGTTTCGAGCTAGGAGACGCTGTTGATGCATTTTACAAAGACGGCTGGTGGCAGGGCGTTGTGTCCAAAGTGGTGGATGGTGGCGACAGATTCATTTTTCATTTTGAGGATTCTCCTCATTCATGGTATTGATATTGCTTATATATATACTATGAGAAGTTTTGCACATAATTAATGTTTTTTGTTTAAAATATAGTTCAAAAGTATTAAAATAGTAGCACGTGTGATTTATAATTAAAGTGAATGCCAAATTAATTTTCTATACATATGATCATACACAAACTATTGCGCATATAAAAACATATGATCATACACAAATTAATTGATGTGGTTTTTGTTTGATTTTGAATTTAGCTAATCCCACAAATACAACTGAAATAATTATTCAGTAAAACATTACCTGGAACTCCCCATAGCTCCCCCTACTAGTTCTTGATTCATCAGGGGACGGTTGATGGAGGCTTGAAAGGTTGTTCGACACTCGGCAACTCTCCTAATACTATCTTTCCCCCCCTCTTCCTCTTCCTCTTCACCCAAACCCCCTTCGTCAACTACCGCCAATTTTTCCCTATCATCAGATTTACCCTCCATTTCTTCTTCATTTTCAACTTTACTATCTTCTCCTTTCTCCGTAACCTTTGGTACACCCACCATAAGTACCTCCGGAGTCACTACAAGTACACCCCCATTTTCCTGTGCCGGAAAATTCAAATCCATGTTACTCTTCGAAAGCTACGTTTTAATCGCACACAAATGCTTTCCTTCTATTTTGGGAGTTCTATAGATCGACTGAACACAAAAAATGTTCAAAAGGAAGCAAGAAAAGTGTACGTGGGGAGAAAATATTTTCTGGCTTTAGGAACCAGATGGAGTTACTGTCTCGATTGATTCAGAAGAATTTCAAAGTGCTCTATTGGAGGTAATTATACAATTTATTTTTGCACAAAACTATTTCATTTTAATGTAACTGTATCTATTGTGTGATGCACGCGTCAGTCCCATGCAAGTTTTTGTGTATTAATTATAATTAAAGTGAATAACAAATTAAATTCAAATCCGACCCCTTAAATTTAAAATCTATTATATTGTTTGCATATATACATACATCGATCCTTTTGTGAATTTAGGTAACTTTAATTTGCATGCCATGGGGTTGATTCTTTTCCACATTGCTATTTTATTGGATCGAAGCATCAATACTAAGTTTCTGATCAGCGCATTGAGATAAAACGCGTGAAACTCACGCGCATGTGCGGAAATTTTTATTTTTTTTCCCCAGAATAATTTATACCTGCACTATTTTATTTTCTAACAGGTATTTTATTATTATTTTCCTCTTTTTTTTACCCTTGACTGGATAAGAAATCAAATTGGATCCTATCTATATATATCTCGCCAATTAAATCGACTCATTTATGGTATTGATATTGCTTATATATATATATACAATAAGAAATTTTGCAGATAATTAATGTTTTTTGTTTAAAATATAGTTCAAAAGTATTAAAATAATAGCACGTGTAATGCACGCTTCAGTCCTATGCATGCTTTAGTGTATTTATAACAAATTAATTTTCTATACATATGATCATACACAAACAATTGCGCGTATAAAGTGGACATACTCCGTTAAATGCAGGGTTCTGCTGCCTGTTATTGAAATGCTCCATATGATAGCTGCAAGATCAGATTACACATTATAACATGCAAGTTACATAGATGATCAGCTAGCCAGAGTATGAATTCCAACATAGTTCCACCACAAACACTCTTGACAATTCTCATGATCCACCAGAAGCAAATCAATAAAGATGTATATTTTGATTACTCTTATTCTTCGCACGTGGCTGGTTAAGAATAATATCATATTTGATCCTATCTATATATCTCACCAATTACATCGACTCATTCATGGTATATATTGATATTGCTTATATATACACAATGAGAAGTTTTTCATATAATTAATATTTTTTGTTTAAAATATAGTTCAAAAATAGTAGCACGTGTGATGCACGCATCAGTCCCATGCAAGTTTTTGTGTATTTTTAATTAAAGTGAATGCCCAATTAATTTCAAATTTAAGATATATAAATACATCTCTTTGAAAGAATTCTAAATGTGATCCAATTTAATTTAACTGAATAGATCAAGTGAATCCAAATTCAAATTCAAACAAAAACCACATCAAGAGCTCTCATTTTGGCAGTTTTCATCTTTACGGGTAAGTTCCGAGAAAAATCGATGCCCCAAAAATAAATATCAAGCACAAAAGGGGAGAAAATCGAACTCAAACAAATTCAATCGAAATTCTAAATGTGATCCAATTAATTTTAACTCTTCCAAGAATTCACAGCTCAGATGTTCCATCAATCGGTTAATCCATCATATTTCTCGAGCAAACAACGAAAATCACTAGCAAAGGTATACACATAATAACACACACAAAAAAACATATAGATAAGAATTGCATTTATATACTGTAATAGCTCAAACACAACAAACTAGTATCGAATGTGATATTTGATGATTGCTTGACATACACTCTCAAAGAACGATAACAAATTGTTAAAAATAGGCTGCCAATTAACACTTACAAATGTAAATGACGATCAACGATAAATGGGATAGCAGAACAATGAATGGATCTTCCAGATGAGTAATCGACCACCTGAGATGAATAGAAATGATCTGCGATTGGAATTATAAATGGAATTTAATCTGAAAATGATACGCATGTACTTAAAGGAGTACGTTTGTGCGAGTGCGGGTGTTGGGGTTACTTGGGAGAAAAAAATCTTTTAAAAGGACGGACGGAAAAGATAAATCGATTTGCCTCCACGTCGAGTACCACAATTTTTTGGCTAACGACAACGGTCTGGATCATCTTAAAGAAAGCGTCGACATTTTCGACGTGAGGCCTGTACCGCCAGTGCAGGGGCTTGCCAAGGGTTTCGAGCTAGGAGACGCTATTGATGCGTTTTACAAAGACGGCTGGTGGCAGGGCGTTGTGTCCAAAGTGGTGGATGGTGGCGTCAGATTTGTTGTTCATTTTGAGGATTCTCTTGCGGCCATGAAGATTTGAGATTTCACTGGGTGCGTCCGCAGAAACAGGTGTAATGTAGCAAAATTCTAGTTTATCATAAAACTACTTTGAAGAAAAATTTCTCAACCCTGGGGGCTTTTCATGGTTTTTCTTGCTTGCATATTTTTTTGTATGCTTTGTTTGTTCTTTTTTCATGTTGAGTAGATTTTTCTTTTTGAGTAGATCTTTTAGTTTATTGTTACCGTTGTTGTCTTGTTTCAAGACAAGCATGCTCCTTGTTTTTTGTGGTATGAATCGCGAAGAAACAGTGGAGGATAGAAGGGGACTGAGTCTTGGGACGACTATCAAATAGCTAAGTTTACGGTTTTTGTGGATGCCGAAAAAACTCTTGAACGTACAAAATGGTGTCCCTCGTTTTGTAAAGCGCATGCTCCCATCGAACGTGGAGTCTGGGTTCTGGATGGTAAGTATGTAAAATGATTATCCTATTCCAACTTCGACCCGTGACAGGATAAGAAATCAAATTTGATACTATCTATATATCTCACCAATGAAATCGACTCATTCATGGTATTGATATTCCTTATATATATACAATGAGAAGTTTTGCACATAATTAATGTTTTTTGTTTAAAATTAATATAGTTCAAAAGTATTAAAATATTAGCACGTGTGATGCACGCATCAGTCCCATGTATGTTTTTGTGTATTTATAATTAAAGTGATGACAAATTAATTTTCTATACATATGATCATACACAAACTATTGCGCGTATATATAAAGTGAAGTGGACATACTCCGTTAAATGCAGGGTTCTGCTGCCAGTTATTGAAATGCTCCATATGATAGCTGCAAGATCAGATTACACATTATTCAATTATAACATGCAAGTTACATAGATGTTCAGCTAGCCAGAGTATGAATTCCAACAAATACAACTGAAATAATTCTTCAGTAAAACAATATTACTTGGAACTCCCCATAGCTCCCCCTACTGGTTCTTGATTCATCAAACTCCCCATTGCAGGCCAGGGGACGGTTGATGGAGGCCTGAAAGGTTGTTGGTTCTTAATAAAAAATGAGATTCGTGACACAATTTCATAAAAAAGAAAGTCATACATTTTTTTGTCACAATACAATTTTCCAAATCGAAAAAGTAGCAAAAAATAATAAATGACACAAAGTCGGTCAAGGCGTGAGTTGCATTGTTGTATTGCGTGCAACTTACGCGCATATGGGATTATAGCCACCTACCTGTGTGAAACTTCCTTTTTTGTCAATGGAGTAATATTTACTAACACAATATGTTTTTTATTTTATTAACTCGATCCGTACCTATAGGGCTGAGTGATTGCCTACGGGCATTGTCGTAATTCTGAAATGCGGTAATCCTTTGTGGCTGTGCCGGACTTTTGATCTATTTACCTATGATAAAAAAAAGAACACACATCCAGCCCAATCTGCGTCACAGAATGCCTCCAAACTCAAGTGACCAGTGGCTGAAATAAAAATTCCTTGACCTGGAGTCGACTTCAAATAGCGCAATATGCGTACAACAACATTTTAATGCGTTTCACGTGGGTTCTGCAAGATAAACACAAAAACCTCAAAACAAACATAAAGTCTGGGAAGATCGCCAGATTTCATTCGGGGGAAGAATTATCCTTCTCAACGTGGTGCTAAACTCATTGTCTATCTATTATTTGTCCTTCTACCACATACCTAAAAAAGCTTTGAGTGAATTAATTAAATTGCAGAGAAATTTTCTGTGGAGGGGGGGAGGAGTGCGAAATCTACAAACATTCCTTGGGTTTCGTGGAATGATATTTGTAGGCCAAAATCCGAGGGGGGTTTGGGTATTAAAAATCTTGAATTATTTAACCTTTCTCTTCTTGGCAGGTGGGCATGGAGGATTCGGGATGAACCCAATTCATTTCGGGTAAGGATTCTCGACTCCAAGTACGACATTTCTTCAAGTTCTGGCCCTTCATTCGCGGTGAACAGGAACACAACATCCCTTTGGTGGAGGAACATTGCAGACCTTTTTCTGTCCAGTTCGGCCAGACCATGGTTTGCGTCTAATCTAAGCATTCTCGTGGAAAACGATCACATCCCCTCCTTCTGGAAAGGTGGTTAAACGACCTTATTCTATGTGAATGCTTCCCCAGATTATTCTCTATTTGTATATATCTCTTTAGGCTAAAGTTAGTGATTTGGGTGAGTGGGTGAATGGCATTTGGCATTGGAATATATTGTGGAGACGCGAGTTGTTCTCGTGGGAAGAGGCACTCGTACACAAATTGCATTCCCTTTTAGGCATCTTTAATTTGCAGGAGCACGCTACAAACTCGTGGAGATGGAAATTATCAAGCGATGGGCGCTATACGGCCAAATCTGCACCGTCCCAGGCTCTTCATGAGGACGTTCTAACAGCCCTTCGGACTATCTGGAACAAGCCAATTCCCACGAAATTCTCGGGGCTAGCATGGAAAGTAATTCGAGAGAGGCTCGCTACATGGACTGACCTAAAGAAGCGTAAGGTTCTTGGAGATGGAGACGTCTTGCTCTGTCCCCTCTGCGGCATCGAAGAAGAAACTGTCCCTCACCTCTTCCTCCGATGCAACTTCTCCATAAGGCTGTGGAATCTCAGCTGCTCGTGGCTCGGAGTCAACACTGCTCTCCACAGCAAACCTGCTGCTCATTTTCAAGAATTTTGCGGACTGATTGGCGGCAAACGGAAGAAGAGCATCCTTGATTGTCTGTGGTGCATGATCGTGTGGCATATATGGAAAACAAGGAATGGAAAAGTATTCGCAAACGAAGACATGAAGCTGGAGAAGATTTTTGACGAAGTGAGAGTTAAGATGTGCGGAATTCTATCACTAAGTAGAGACTGCCCTCACCCGTTCTCATTTAACGACTGGAGCTCATCTCCTAGGAAAGCTTGGACATAGGAAATTGACTCAATTGTAATGTTGTAACTCTATATATCTCCGCTCTTAAGCGAAACTATGTAACTCTCTTTGCCGAGTAACACTGGTACTCCAGTTTGATATAATATATTTTCTCCTTCCAAAAAAAAAAACATCCCCTTAGCAATATGGGACTTGCATGATACGTACGGTCTGTGCACATCATATGCATGCTACATATGAAAAAAAGTTCTATATTCAATTTTTCGGTCACAATACAATTTTTCGAATCGAAAAAGTAGCAAAAAATAATAAATGACACAAAGTTTATTAACGCGTGAGTTGCATAGTTGTATTGCGTGCAACTCACGCGCATAAAAAATTTAATGGTAAATTAAGATTAAGACTTGGTGTTGTAATCCTAGATACTGTTGTATGTAATAGGTGTTGAACGTATTGGAGCCCCTGATCTTGCTCCATCGTTTATGAATGTATAACTTGACTTCTTGAGTACCTCTGATACGTATATGAATTCCCTTTCTTCTAATAAAAAAAATTATTTGATGCTCCTATTACGAAGCTCCTTAGGTATGGAGAGAAGACTTGATTCATTATTAAGCAAACTGCTTTATTTGACGTACTCCATCTAAGATAGTGAAATTTACTGGACAAGAATCTCGCTTTATCCGATATAAGGTGAGTGGAAAAGCTTTTTTGTTCAAAGGCCATATTTTTGTGTTGGAATCTTGTGTTGTCTTGCAAAATCAACCTATTTCCTCACCTTTTTTTTATCTGTGCATTAAGTAAGAATATGACGACAATTTTTGGTTCATATAGCTCTTTGAATTTTTCGTTGTTTGTGTTTTTGCCTGCAAAGAATCTTGGTGCACGTTTCTTCACCGTTTTAGACTAGTGTGAAGCAAGTAGCGTCTGAACATTTTGTTGGTTTCATTTGCAGATGTCTTTGAGTCCTTTAAATCAGAATGGAGTTTGCATTCATTATATTCCTGAAGAACCAGAAGTTTCACCTTTAATTGGTGATGAATATATGGCTGAACAAGTGCTTGCATGTGTAGGTCAATAAAAGGAAGCACGTCGATCGCGTTATGAAGTACGCACAAGTGTATCCGTGTTAGTTCCTCCATACTAACACTTACAGGTTGACCACCAGTAATGCCTTCACCATCTATCCTATTGGTGTACCGGGTAATTGGAAGTCCAATTGAATCGACATTCAGAATAAATTCAGATCAGTACTCGACTGCTTGTTCTACTAAATCGCGTTCTACAATGCATCCCTCCGGCCTGGACATATTCATCACATATCCTTTGAGAACTTTCATATATCTCTCTACACCATACATCCATCGCATACGAGCAGGACCACCCATCCTTGTCTCGTGTACCAAATAAACGGTTAGGTGAACCATTATATAAAAAAATGATGGAGGGAAATACATCTCAAGCTCACAGAGCGTCCCCACAATCTGTCTCTGAAAACCAAGCAATTTTCTAGGATCTATAACCTTTCTACTCATTCCCTTGAAGAACCAACATAACTTTGTTATGGTTATGCGCACATTTTCAGGCAAGATAGAACGTATTGCAATGGGCAAAAAAGTGTCTATGATGACATGATAGTCATGCGATTTCAGATTCATCAGTCTCACGCCATCATCTGAATCAAGTCTCTGTATGTTGGACAAATAACCCTCTAGTACTTTCACATCCTTTAGTGTCTGAAGTAACTCTTTTCTCTCATTGTTGGACAAGGTGTGTGCAGCAGGAGGTAAGAACGGTTTATCCTTTTCTCTAGGCACAGGTTTTAATTCTACTCTTATTCCCATATCAATCATATCCATTCTTGCATTGTAACCATCTTTGGACTTCTTATCCGCTAGCAGAATATTTAGCAAGCTGGCACAAACGTTCTTCTCAACGTGCATTAGATCCAATGAAATGTCTAACATACAACTCTTTCCAATAGGGCAATTGAAAGAAAATTGATTCCTTCTTCCAACTGCTAGTGGGGACACTTTTTTTTGAAGCTCATTCCGTACTGTGTGTTGATATTCTTCATCTTATTCAATACATTCGGACCTGACAATAAATGTGGTGCTTCATCTGTCTCGATTGTGCCATCGAATGCATCGGCCATTATTCTGTACTTATGCGTTGGGTCCAACCACCTCCTATGTCCCATATAAACGGTCTTCCTACAATGACTCAAGCGAATGTGATGTGGCTTCTTTGTTCAACAAAGACATGGAACTCCCCATAGCTCCCCCAACTGATTCTTGATTCATCAAACTCCTCATTGCAGGGTAGGGGACGGTTGATGCGGCTGCTTCTGTTCTGGAAGAAGAAGGTTTTCAAATATATATTTAACTAGGGCGACGGTTTAGGCGAGGGGCCCACTCCCGTCGCCTTTTGGCTAGTGCAACTCACATCGTCGCCTTTTCTGTTGTCAATTGGAGACTGGGATGAAAAACACTCGTGTAAAGGCGACCGTAACAAAATTCGTCGCCTTTTTTCTGGCAGTTACCAAATCCATTGCCAATTGGCAACTGTAGATTGCACTCACAAATATCTGTTGCCTTTTGAACAATTTTTTTGTAGTGTATAAACTTAAATGCTACACTACTTAAATCCCAAAAGGGCCAAAACAAACACAAAACATAAAAAGCATTAAGATTTTGAAATCCACTGGATTTTGAAATCCGGATTTCAAAATTCTCAAAATCCCAAAACAAACATCCCCTTAGCAATCTGGGACTTGCATGATACATACGATCTGTGCACATCATATGCATGCTACATATGAAAAAGACTTCTATATTGAAACGAAAAGAAGATTTAAAAAAAAAAAAAAAAACTCAATATCAACGGTCAATCGAAAGATACATATTTAAAATTAACATTACATGAATAACTAAAACAAGGCATAGAGCTCAATGGTCCGTCATAAAAATGAACATTCACGAATGCACGGTCCATATGTGAACACAAAGTACTTTAATTTTGTTTTCCTCTTATTCTTCAATCATCACCATTTAAGATTTGGGATTTTTTCTTTAAAGACCGCAGACCCCCCTAAATTGCGGTCCATAAAAAATAATTTTCCCTTTAAGATTTATGTGAACACAATGTGGATCGAAGTTGGCAAGAGCAGATGAGAATCGGGAACAAGAAGAAGAATGGGGAGAGATTCAGATTAGATTCAGTTACCAAACTCAAAAGTTGACCCACCAAGTCTATTACCCGGTTGATTGAATTTTCGGTGTAGGTGGAGGGCAAGGGTGTGCTACTCAACCTACCCTTTCAATCACCTAAAAAGGGCCTGCATGCATATTTTGGGCTCAGCTTTCACACAATCTGATCCATCGTGAATCAACAGTTGCCTGAAAGATCAAATTTGCTGGAAGCGTGAGATAACATAGTTTTAATGAGATTCGTGACACAATTTCATAAAAAGGAAAGTCATACATTTTTTGGTCACAATACAATTTTCCAAATCGAAAAAATGTAGCAAAAAATAATAAATGACACAAAGTAGGTCAAGGCGTGAGTTGCATAGTTGTATTGCGTGCAACTCACGTGCATATGGGATTATAGCCACCTACCAGTGTGAAACTTTTTTTTTGTCTGGGCCCATTCTTGGAATTTAATTCCATTATACTTTCTTGGTTCTTTTTATTCCTTATATAGTGCTTCTCTATCAGTAAGTCACTAGTGCGATACTTTTGTTTCCATGAATATCTACATGCAATATTTTTATTTTATTATATTCAGCTATATCAATTTGTAATATTTATATTTCATGAATGTGAACGACATTCTTATATTAAAACGACAAATAAATAAAATGAAAAATTATATGCACTCAAAATAGGTGGCCTGAATAAGTTTACCCCCTTACAACCATGGGTGGAACGACGGGTCTCTCGACAGCGAGCCTAACATCGGAGTAATTGATGAGGAAGGAGAAGAGGGAAGAGAAGAGACGCATGCTAGGTAATATTAGAATAAAGGTGGTTGGGAATCATCAGTGTCGAAGAAGCCTCAAAAGGTCACAAAGACCTTGAGTCGAAAGCAGAAGCAACATAGTGTTGATAATATAGTTCCCATTAGCAAACACTATAAGGGATTAATTGTTGATGGCAGTGAAGAAACGAGAGATAGAGTGATTCATTCCTCGACTACCCCCACACTGGAAAACGGGAGAGGAGAGGGGAGAGAAGAGAAGAGACTCATGCTAGGTAATATTAGACTAATTGGAGAACTATACAAAAAGTGGATGTTAACAAAGTTAATAATGCAAATGCATTAATAAATTGCTGGTTGATCAGTATTGAAGACATGTGCAATTAAATTAATTGAAATCAGCATTCACGAATGCACGTTCCCTATGTGAACATGACGTGGAAGAAACACGCGCGCTAAGCAAATTTATTATTATTTTTCTGCTATTCTTCACCAGTAATCGGATAAGAATAAATAAAACCAAATTTGATCCTATTTATATATCTCACCAATTAAATCCACCCATTCATGGTATTAATATTGCTTAAATATACAACTTGAAGTTTTGCGTGAGACCATCGTATACACTAAATATAAAAAAATTCAGTTGAAAATGTAGTTCAAAAGTATTAAAAAAGTAGCACGCGTCAGTCTATGCCATTTTTTGTGTATGTATAATCAAAATGAATTCCAAATTAAATTTAAATGCAGTATATATTATTTTCATGGAATCTAGTGTTGTCATGCAAAATCAACTCTCTCCAAACCCGCCGTAGCAGCGGCGGCGTCAGCCTTGATAATTTCCCCATAGGTTCGGTAGTTGAAGTGCGAACCGAAAAGGAAGGGTTTAAATTCGTCTACTTCACTGCTACTGTTATTCCCCCTGTTTCTTCAACAAAATGCCACAGAAAAAGTGGCGGAAAAAAAACTTTTAAAAGGAGCGGCGGAAAACATAAATCGATTTGCCTCCACGTCGAGTACCATAATTTGTTGGCTAAAAGCAACGGTCTGGATCGGCTTAAAGAAAGCGCCTACATTTCCAACGTGAGGCCTGCACCGCCAGTGCAGGGGCTTGCGAAGGGTTTCGAGCTAGGAGACGCCAGCTGTTGATGCATTTTTCAAAGACAGCTGGTGGCAGGGCGTTGTGTCCAAAGTGGTGGATGGTGGCGACAGATTCGTTGTTCATTTTGAGGCTTTTCTTGAATGCGGCCATGAAGATTTGAGATTTCACTGGGTTAACGGAAGGAAGCTCTGTGCGTTAATTTTGCCGTAAAAATGTCAAATCAAGAAAGAGGAAATTAATGTCATATTTGATATTGATATTGGTTATATATATATATATATATCTCAGCAATTAATGTTTTTTGTTTAAAATATAGTTCAAAAGTATTAAAATATTAGCACGTGTGATGCACGCATCAGTCCCATGCATGTTTTTGTGTATTTATAATTAAAGTGAATGCCAAATTAATTTCAAATTCGACCCCTTAAATTTAAGATCTATTCTTTGAAAGAATTCCACTTGGTCCTCCACCTTCTTCAACACGCGGGTTTATAAACATGCAATATAACAAATAATAAACAAAAATCAAATCACATACAAGAAAATAGCTGCATAACTGGAAAATTACACTGCAGCAGTGGTCTTTGTTTAACAAAATATATAATCCATCAGAAATATGGAATTTTCATCAGTTTTATAGCAAAGTTGTATCTGTCATGAGGTGTTTATGGGGTGGCAGAATTAAATGCCATCCGCGTACACCAAATGTAAAATGCCATGCGCGTATACCTCTTGTTAAAATTCCATCCGCGTATAATTTCACGCGCAAAGCAACTTTGTGTCATTTATTATTTTTTGGTAGTTTTCAGATTTGAAAAATTGTATTTTGACCGAAAAGTGTTCGTATTTTTAAAATGATACTATTATCATCAAAATTTCTGTGAATCTGTTTCGCGAATCTCTTTTTTTTTTTTTGAATTCTTGAGTACCTCTTATATTTTTTTTTTGAAGGAAAAAGAGATGTATTACTGGAGTACCAGAGGTACTCAAAAGAGTGAATCACTCAGAGTTACACGAGATAAAGAGCTGAAAGGCAGCTAACCAACATAAACGCCAGATCAAAAACACAAAGAGCAGTTAAACACACACAAGTCTTGGTGCTGCACACCTGTCATGAAAAGAGGAAACCATCTCTTCCAATGGAATTATATACGTATGTAGCTAGAACAAGCTGCATGATTAATTAATTAATTTGCATAATATCTCAAGAAAACATGAAAAAGCTACTGGCCTGCAGGTTCATGATTTATTTGAGATCTTAGAACTAATAGACATCTTGGAATATTTAATCAGGCTCAATCGTGCATGAGTTGCCCACTATTTTCAAAGACTGCTGGTGGCAGGGCGTTGTGTCCAAAGTGGTGGATGGTGGCGACAGATTCGTTGTTCATTTTGAGGATTCTCTTGAATGCGGCCATGAAGATTTGAGATTTCACTTGGTCCGTCCGCAGAAACAGGTGTAATGTAGCAAAATTCTAGTTTATCATAAAACTATTTTCATGGTTTTGCTTGCATGCAAATTTTTTTGTATGTTTTGTTTGTTATTTTTTCATGTTGAGTGGATTTTCTTTTTGAGTAGATCTTTTAGTTTATTGTTACCGTTGTTTTCTTGTTTCAAGACAAGCATGCTCCTTGTTTTTTGTTTAAAATATAGGTCAAAAGTATTAAAATAGTTGCACGTGTGATGCACGCATCAGTCCCATGCATGTTTTTGTGTATTAATAATTAATGTGAATGCCAAACTAATTTCAAAATCGACCCCTTCATAAATTTAAGATCTATACATACATCTCTTTGAAAGAATTCCACTTGGTCCTCCACCTCCTCCATCTTTTTCTGAATTTTGGTATATATGCTATTTTCTTGGATTGAAGCATCAATACAAAGTTTCTCAGCCCATGAAATAAAACACGTGCAACTCACGCGCATATGTTAATCTTTTTTTCAAAACAGTTGGATTCTCATTTGAACAGTCATTATCGATTTCCCATTGCAACCAATATCTTGGTTCTTTCCTCCAACACAGGGTCTGCATTTCTCTTCTAAAGGTTTGATATTTTTTTGGACTCTATCAGTTCTTATTTTTATATTGTTTTTAAACGATCAGAATTGGACAAAAGAGGACCAAAATTTGCCAATTGGCTAGAAGTCCGGCCAATTCTTCGATGCAGGCGAGCCACACATAGGAATTTTTTGATAAAAGAAACTTAACCGATTTATTTTGGACCAGGACTAACAATAAAAATTATCTCGTGGAACGATAATTATGGAGATAATGGAATTGTGTCAAAAAGAAAAATCAGAGGTTTTAAGATAAAAATGCATATTCCGAATCTGAAAAAACTAACAAGAAATAGTAAATGGGAATTTAAATTACCCCATGACGCGTGAGATTGCGCACTTTTAACAAATGGAACTCATCCCTATATCAACCCATAATAATAAGAGATCTTTTGTGATATCGTATTGTAAATATCATTTCATGTGACTATATACGTATTTGACAAAAACATTTGTGAAGTAATTTTTTTTCATCAAGACTGGGTCAATATATATATTGGCCCAGCCATCACTTGGTTCAAATAGTTGTTTTCACTAGGCAATTAAAAACGGCCTTAATGCTTCTGTACGTGCAGCCATTTACCTGCAAAATGGGATCGCACAACCTAGTAGAAAATGTTCACTACAAGAAACAGGGGGAATAGCAACAAAAATTTTGCAACAAATCTAACTTTCATTGTTAAAATCAATTTTTAGCAACAAAATAAAAAAATTTGTCGCTAAATTATTAGATTTAATATTTCCAACAAAATTTATATTTTTCATCGCTATACTAGCAACAAATTGCTTCATTTTGTTGTTAATAATGAGAACAACAATGAAATTCAGATTGACCACCAGTAATGCCTTCACCATCTATCCTATTGGTGTACCGGGTAATTGGAAGTCCAATTGAATCGACATTCAGAATAAATTCAGATCAGTACTCGACTGCTTGTTCTACTAAATCGCGTTCTACAATGCATCCCTCCGGCCTGGACATATTCATCACATATCCTTTGAGAACTTTCATATATCTCTCTACACCATACATCCATCGCATACGAGCAGGACCACCCATCCTTGTCTCGTGTACCAAATAAACGGTTAGGTGAACCATTATATAAAAAAATGATGGAGGGAAATACATCTCAAGCTCACAGAGCGTCCCCACAATCTGTCTCTGAAAACCAAGCAATTTTCTAGGATCTATAACCTTTCTACTCATTCCCTTGAAGAACCAACATAACTTTGTTATGGTTATGCGCACATTTTCAGGCAAGATAGAACGTATTGCAATGGGCAAAAAAGTGTCTATGATGACATGATAGTCATGCGATTTCAGATTCATCAGTCTCACGCCATCATCTGAATCAAGTCTCTGTATGTTGGACAAATAACCCTCTAGTACTTTCACATCCTTTAGTGTCTGAAGTAACTCTTTTCTCTCATTGTTGGACAAGGTGTGTGCAGCAGGAGGTAAGAACGGTTTATCCTTTTCTCTAGGCACAGGTTTTAATTCTACTCTTATTCCCATATCAATCATATCCATTCTTGCATTGTAACCATCTTTGGACTTCTTATCCGCTAGCAGAATATTTAGCAAGCTGGCACAAACGTTCTTCTCAACGTGCATTAGATCCAATGAAATGTCTAACATACAACTCTTTCCAATAGGGCAATTGAAAGAAAATTGATTCCTTCTTCCAACTGCTAGTGGGGACACTTTTTTTTGAAGCTCATTCCGTACTGTGTGTTGATATTCTTCATCTTATTAAATACATTCGGACCTGACAATAAATGTGGTGCTTCATCTGTCTCGATTGTGCCATCGAATGCATCGGCCATTATTCTGTACTTATGCGTTGGGTCCAACCACCTCCTATGTCCCATATAAACGGTCTTCCTACAATGACTCAAGCGAATGTGATGTGGCTTCTTTGTTCAACAAAGACATGGAACTCCCCATAGCTCCCCCAACTGATTCTTGATTCATCAAACTCCTCATTGCAGGGTAGGGGACGGTTGATGCGGCTGCTTCTGTTCTGGAAGAAGAAGGTTTTCAAATATATATTTAACTAGGGCGACGGTTTAGGCGAGGGGCCCACTCCCGTCGCCTTTTGGCTAGTGCAACTCACATCGTCGCCTTTTCTGTTGTCAATTGGCGACTGGGATGAAAAACACTCGTGTAAAGGCGACCGTAACAAAATTCGTCGCCTTTTTTCTGGCAGTTACCAAATCCATTGCCAATTGGCAACTGTAGATTGCACTCACAAATATCTGTTGCCTTTTGAACAATTTTTTGTAGTGTATAAACTTAAATGCTACACTACTTAAATCCCAAAAGGGCCAAAACAAACACAAAACATAAAAAGCATTAAGATTTTGAAATCCACTGGATTTTGAAATCCGGATTTCAAAATTCTCAAAATCCCAAAACAAACATCCCCTTAGCAATCTGGGACTTGCATGATACATACGATCTGTGCACATCATATGCATGCTACATATGAAAAAGACTTCTATATTGAAACGAAAAGAAGATTTAAAAAAAAAAAAAAAAACTCAATATCAACGGTCAATCGAAAGATACATATTTAAAATTAACATTACATGAATAACTAAAACAAGGCATAGAGCTCAATGGTCCGTCATAAAAATGAACATTCACGAATGCACGGTCCATATGTGAACACAAAGTACTTTAATTTTGTTTTCCTCTTATTCTTCAATCATCACCATTTAAGATTTGGGATTTTTTCTTTAAAGACCGCAGACCCCCCTAAATTGCGGTCCATAAAAAATAATTTTCCCTTTAAGATTTATGTGAACACAATGTGGATCGAAGTTGGCAAGAGCAGATGAGAATCGGGAACAAGAAGAAGAATGGGGAGAGATTCAGATTAGATTCAGTTACCAAACTCAAAAGTTGACCCACCAAGTCTATTACCCGGTTGATTGAATTTTCGGTGTAGGTGGAGGGCAAGGGTGTGCTACTCAACCTACCCTTTCAATCACCTAAAAAGGGCCTGCATGCATATTTTGGGCTCAGCTTTCACACAATCTGATCCATCGTGAATCAACAGTTGCCTGAAAGATCAAATTTGCTGGAAGCGTGAGATAACATAGTTTTAATGAGATTCGTGACACAATTTCATAAAAAGGAAAGTCATACATTTTTTGGTCACAATACAATTTTCCAAATCGAAAAAATGTAGCAAAAAATAATAAATGACACAAAGTAGGTCAAGGCGTGAGTTGCATAGTTGTATTGCGTGCAACTCACGTGCATATGGGATTATAGCCACCTACCAGTGTGAAACTTTTTTTTTGTCTGGGCCCATTCTTGGAATTTAATTCCATTATACTTTCTTGGTTCTTTTTATTCCTTATATAGTGCTTCTCTATCAGTAAGTCACTAGTGCGATACTTTTGTTTCCATGAATATCTACATGCAATATTTTTATTTTATTATATTCAGCTATATCAATTTGTAATATTTATATTTCATGAATGTGAACGACATTCTTATATTAAAACGACAAATAAATAAAATGAAAAATTATATGCACTCAAAATAGGTGGCCTGAATAAGTTTACCCCCTTACAACCATGGGTGGAACGACGGGTCTCTCGACAGCGAGCCTAACATCGGAGTAATTGATGAGGAAGGAGAAGAGGGAAGAGAAGAGACGCATGCTAGGTAATATTAGAATAAAGGTGGTTGGGAATCATCAGTGTCGAAGAAGCCTCAAAAGGTCACAAAGACCTTGAGTCGAAAGCAGAAGCAACATAGTGTTGATAATATAGTTCCCATTAGCAAACACTATAAGGGATTAATTGTTGATGGCAGTGAAGAAACGAGAGATAGAGTGATTCATTCCTCGACTACCCCCACACTGGAAAACGGGAGAGGAGAGGGGAGAGAAGAGAAGAGACTCATGCTAGGTAATATTAGACTAATTGGAGAACTATACAAAAAGTGGATGTTAACAAAGTTAATAATGCAAATGCATTAATATAATAAATTGCTGGTTGATCAGTATTGAAGACATGTGCAATTAAATTAATTGAAATCAGCATTCACGAATGCACGTTCCCTATGTGAACATGACGTGGAAGAAACACGCGCGCTAAGCAAATTTATTATTATTTTTCTGCTATTCTTCACCAGTAATCGGATAAGAATAAATAAAACCAAATTTGATCCTATTTATATATCTCACCAATTAAATCCACCCATTCATGGTATTAATATTGCTTAAATATACAACTTGAAGTTTTGCGTGAGACCATCGTATACACTAAATATAAAAAAATTCAGTTGAAAATGTAGTTCAAAAGTATTAAAAAAGTAGACCGCGTCAGTCTATGCCATTTTTTGTGTATGTATAATCAAAATGAATTCCAAATTAAATTTAAATGCAGTATATATTATTTTCATGGAATCTAGTGTTGTCATGCAAAATCAACTCTCTCCAAACCCGCCGTAGCAGCGGCGGCGTCAGCCTTGATAATTTCCCCATAGGTTCGGTAGTTGAAGTGCGAACCGAAAAGGAAGGGTTTAAATTCGTCTACTTCACTGCTACTGTTATTCCCCCTGTTTCTTCAACAAAATGCCACAGAAAAAGTGGCGGAAAAAAAACTTTTAAAAGGAGCGGCGGAAAACATAAATCGATTTGCCTCCACGTCGAGTACCATAATTTGTTGGCTAAAAGCAACGGTCTGGATCGGCTTAAAGAAAGCGCCTACATTTCCAACGTGAGGCCTGCACCGCCAGTGCAGGGGCTTGCGAAGGGTTTCGAGCTAGGAGACGCCAGCTGTTGATGCATTTTTCAAAGACAGCTGGTGGCAGGGCGTTGTGTCCAAAGTGGTGGATGGTGGCGACAGATTCGTTGTTCATTTTGAGGCTTTTCTTGAATGCGGCCATGAAGATTTGAGATTTCACTGGGTTAACGGAAGGAAGCTCTGTGCGTTAATTTTGCCGTAAAAATGTCAAATCAAGAAAGAGGAAATTAATGTCATATTTGATATTGATATTGGTTATATATATATATATATATCTCAGCAATTAATGTTTTTTGTTTAAAATATAGTTCAAAAGTATTAAAATATTAGCACGTGTGATGCACGCATCAGTCCCATGCATGTTTTTGTGTATTTATAATTAAAGTGAATGCCAAATTAATTTCAAATTCGACCCCTTAAATTTAAGATCTATTCTTTGAAAGAATTCCACTTGGTCCTCCACCTTCTTCAACACGCGGGTTTATAAACATGCAATATAACAAATAATAAACAAAAATCAAATCACATACAAGAAAATAGCTGCATAACTGGAAAATTACACTGCAGCAGTGGTCTTTGTTTAACAAAATATATAATCCATCAGAAATATGGAATTTTCATCAGTTTTATAGCAAAGTTGTATCTGTCATGAGGTGTTTATGGGGTGGCAGAATTAAATGCCATCCGCGTACACCAAATGTAAAATGCCATGCGCGTATACCTCTTGTTAAAATTCCATCCGCGTATAATTTCACGCGCAAAGCAACTTTGTGTCATTTATTATTTTTTGGTAGTTTTCAGATTTGAAAAATTGTATTTTGACCGAAAAGTGTTCGTATTTTTAAAATGATACTATTATCATCAAAATTTCTGTGAATCTGTTTCGCGAATCTCTTTTTTTTTTTTTGAATTCTTGAGTACCTCTTATATTTTTTTTTTGAAGGAAAAAGAGATGTATTACTGGAGTACCAGAGGTACTCAAAAGAGTGAATCACTCAGAGTTACACGAGATAAAGAGCTGAAAGGCAGCTAACCAACATAAACGCCAGATCAAAAACACAAAGAGCAGTTAAACACACACAAGTCTTGGTGCTGCACACCTGTCATGAAAAGAGGAAACCATCTCTTCCAATGGAATTATATACGTATGTAGCTAGAACAAGCTGCATGATTAATTAATTAATTTGCATAATATCTCAAGAAAACATGAAAAAGCTACTGGCCTGCAGGTTCATGATTTATTTGAGATCTTAGAACTAATAGACATCTTGGAATAT
Source organism: Galeopsis tetrahit (assembly GCA_963675135.1). NCBI lineage: Eukaryota > Viridiplantae > Streptophyta > Magnoliopsida > Lamiales > Lamiaceae > Galeopsis > Galeopsis tetrahit. The sequence continues at coordinate 43,267,247 of OY776128.1, read as the reverse complement.
TTAATCAGGCTCAATCGTGCATGAGTTGCCCACTATTTTCAAAGACTGCTGGTGGCAGGGCGTTGTGTCCAAAGTGGTGGATGGTGGCGACAGATTCGTTGTTCATTTTGAGGATTCTCTTGAATGCGGCCATGAAGATTTGAGATTTCACTTGGTCCGTCCGCAGAAACAGGTGTAATGTAGCAAAATTCTAGTTTATCATAAAACTATTTTCATGGTTTTGCTTGCATGCAAATTTTTTTGTATGTTTTGTTTGTTATTTTTTCATGTTGAGTGGATTTTCTTTTTGAGTAGATCTTTTAGTTTATTGTTACCGTTGTTTTCTTGTTTCAAGACAAGCATGCTCCTTGTTTTTTGTTTAAAATATAGGTCAAAAGTATTAAAATAGTTGCACGTGTGATGCACGCATCAGTCCCATGCATGTTTTTGTGTATTAATAATTAATGTGAATGCCAAACTAATTTCAAAATCGACCCCTTCATAAATTTAAGATCTATACATACATCTCTTTGAAAGAATTCCACTTGGTCCTCCACCTCCTCCATCTTTTTCTGAATTTTGGTATATATGCTATTTTCTTGGATTGAAGCATCAATACAAAGTTTCTCAGCCCATGAAATAAAACACGTGCAACTCACGCGCATATGTTAATCTTTTTTTCAAAACAGTTGGATTCTCATTTGAACAGTCATTATCGATTTCCCATTGCAACCAATATCTTGGTTCTTTCCTCCAACACAGGGTCTGCATTTCTCTTCTAAAGGTTTGATATTTTTTTGGACTCTATCAGTTCTTATTTTTATATTGTTTTTAAACGATCAGAATTGGACAAAAGAGGACCAAAATTTGCCAATTGGCTAGAAGTCCGGCCAATTCTTCGATGCAGGCGAGCCACACATAGGAATTTTTTGATAAAAGAAACTTAACCGATTTATTTTGGACCAGGACTAACAATAAAAATTATCTCGTGGAACGATAATTATGGAGATAATGGAATTGTGTCAAAAAGAAAAATCAGAGGTTTTAAGATAAAAATGCATATTCCGAATCTGAAAAAACTAACAAGAAATAGTAAATGGGAATTTAAATTACCCCATGACGCGTGAGATTGCGCACTTTTAACAAATGGAACTCATCCCTATATCAACCCATAATAATAAGAGATCTTTTGTGATATCGTATTGTAAATATCATTTCATGTGACTATATACGTATTTGACAAAAACATTTGTGAAGTAATTTTTTTTCATCAAGACTGGGTCAATATATATATTGGCCCAGCCATCACTTGGTTCAAATAGTTGTTTTCACTAGGCAATTAAAAACGGCCTTAATGCTTCTGTACGTGCAGCCATTTACCTGCAAAATGGGATCGCACAACCTAGTAGAAAATGTTCACTACAAGAAACAGGGGGAATAGCAACAAAAATTTTGCAACAAATCTAACTTTCATTGTTAAAATCAATTTTTAGCAACAAAATAAAAAAATTTGTCGCTAAATTATTAGATTTAATATTTCCAACAAAATTTATATTTTTCATCGCTATACTAGCAACAAATTGCTTCATTTTGTTGTTAATAATGAGAACAACAATGAAAATTATATTTTGTCGCTAATATTTTGCGATGAAATAAAAAAAAATGTGGCTAATTTCTTGAAATTAATATTTGCGATGAAATATTTTAAAATTAATCGCTACATTTGCAACAAATTATTTTATTTTGTTATTAATAATAAGAACAAAAATAAAAATTACATTTCGTCGCTAATATTTTGCTATGAAAAAGGAAAATTTTATGGATTTAATTTTGGCGACGAAATTAAAATATTTTGTCGCTACACTAACAAAAAAAATATTTTATTTTGTTGTTAATAATTAGAACAACCATAAAAATTATATTTCATCGCCAAAATAATAACGACGAAATTCAAATTTTGGTGGATTTAATTTTTACGACGAAATTAAAATATTTCATCGCTAAACTAGCAACAAATTATTTTATTTTTTTGTTAATAATTAGAACAACAATGAAAATTATATTTCATCGTTAATATTTTGCTATAAAAACAAAATTTTGTGCCTAGTTTCTTAGAATTAATATTTGCGACGAAATTAAAATATTTTACCGTTATACTAGTAACAGACTGTTTTATTTTGTTGTTAATAACCAGAACTACAATGAAAATTATATTTCGTCGATAATATTTTGCGATGAAATTGAAATTTTTGTTGTTAATTTCTTGGGATTATTATTTGCGGTGAAATTAAAATATTTCATGGCTACACTAGCAACAAATTATTTTATTTTGCTGTTAATAATCAGGACAAAAATGAAAATTATATTTAGTCGCTATAATTTTGCGATGAAATATAATTTTCATGTTTAATTTCTTGGAATTAATTTTTGCGACAAACATTATTCCATTCGAGTCAAACATTATTGCTTATAATTATACAATGAGAACTTTTGCACATAATTAACGTTTTTTGTTTAAAATTTAGCACGTGTGATGCACGCACCCGTCCCATGCATGTTTTTGTGTATTTATAATTAAAGTGAATGCCAAATCCACGAATTTAAGTTTGAACAATTCATTCACATTAAATTTTTGGCAACCAAAGTTTGACCCTTTTTTGTCGTATCCAAGTTCAAGCTATATATCAAATGGTTCATCTATCCACGTTCAATGTTTTGATATATGGTCATCATTTTTCATTCAAGTAAAAAAAAGTTAGAAATTGGTCAGGAAAGTATTGTATTGTGGTTGCTCAAATACGTTCGTGAATTGACGTTGTTTATTCATTAGACAACGTTGAAAGTGGAGGCCAACTTTGCGCATATTGTATACGATTGTGATGATGATGCCTCCGAAAAGCGACCAGGATGAACTTTCTCCACTTACTGGAGAGCCAAATCACATGCATATATTTTGAAACAGATGTAGCATGTGAACAATATATTGTCAATCACGGATTTGCATTTTAATGATCCAGAATGGATTTTTTAGCAGACGAGGATAAGCCATCCACGGTTGAATTCTTTCCCTGCAAAACGACATGGCTTCACTCACACTTTTGTCATGTGCGCATACAAATTTTGGAAACGTACCGACAGAAGTTGTAACGTGGCTATTAGCAAAACTTGTATGGGATTAATTGCTGATGGCAGTGAAGAAACGAGAGACAGGGTGATTCATTCCTCGACTCCCCCAACATAGGATTTTTAGATAAAATAGGTCGATCTATTACAGGCCTTGAAATAGGTCAAAAAGAGAAATTTGATGGTCGATTTTTTCACGAATGCACGTTCCATATGTGAACACAACGTGGAACAAACACGGTAAAAATATTTATTATTTTTTTCTCTTATTCTTCACCCGTGGCTTGTTAAGAATAATATCACATTTGATCCTATTTATATATCTCACCAATTAAATCCACTCATTCATGGTATTAATATTGCTTATATATATAAAACTTGAAGTTTTGCGTGAGACCATCGTATGCACTAAATATAAAATGTAGTTCAAAAGTATTAAAAATAGCACGCGTGATGCTCATGTCAGTCCATGCCATTTTTTGTGTATGTATAATCAAAATGAATGCCAAATTAAATTTAAATCCAGTGTTATTTTCATGGAATCTAGTCATGCAAAATCAACTCTCTCCAAACCCGCCGTTGCAGTGGCAGCGCCAGCCTTGATAATTTCCCCATATGTTCGGTAGTATAAATTCGTCTACTTCACTGCTACTGTGATCCCCCCCTGATAAATCGATTTGCCTCCACGTCGAGTACCACAATTTGTTGGCAAACGACAACGGTCTGGATCGGCTTAAAGAAAGAGTCGACATTTCCGATGAGAGGCCTGTACCGCCAGTGCAGGGGCTTGCCAAGGGTTTCGAGCTAGGAGACGCTGTTGATGCGTTTTACAAAGACGGCTGGTGGCAGGGCGTTGTGTCCAAAGTGGTGGATGGTGGCGACAGATTCGTTGTTCATCTTGAGGATTCTCCTCATTCATGGTATTGATATTGCTTATATATATACAGTGAGAAGTTTTGCACATAATTACTGTTTTTTGTTTAAAATATAGCTCAAAAGTATTAAAATATTTGCACGTGTGATGCACGCATGCATGTTTTTGTGTATTTATAATTAAAGTGAATGCCAAATTAATTTCAAATTCCACCCCTTAAATTTAAGATCTATACATGTATCTCTTTGAAAGAATTCCACTTGCTCCTCCACCTTCTTTAACACGCGGATTTCTAAACATGGAACATTAGTTAGCATAATTTTCTGAATTTTGGTATGCTACTTTCTTGGATTGAAGCATCAATACAAAGTTTCTCAGCGCGTGAGATGAAACGCGTATACAACTCACGCGCATATATATGTTTTTTTTCCAAGAATATTTTACACCTACTAACATGTGTCTTTAAATCAGTATAAAGATTGCATTGATCATATTCTTATTGAGCAAATACACGAATTAGGGTTTCTTACAGGTTCTATAAATAGCCTCTCAACATTCACACAAATCACCTCAACTAGCTATAGCTTTTGTCTCAATTGATTTTCTTCTTTCACCAAAAAAAAATCAAAAATGTTTTCTGGTGACGGTAGCAGCTCTAGGGCTCAAGAATTTGAAATTGAAACCCTAGATTCAATGCTTCCATCTGATCCCCTCCCACCAATCTAAAAAAGGAGAAAACTTCCAGGGAATCCAGGTATATATATATATAATTTTTATTGTTACTGTTACACGATTTTGATATGAAACCCAATCGATGGTGCATAAAATACTCGTACATGTGCAGATCCCAGGTAAAATACTCGTACAATGTGCAGATCCCATGCAAGTTTTTGTGTATTTATAATTAAAGTAAATGCCAAATTAATTTCAAATTCGAACCCTTTATAAATTTAAGATCTATACATACATCTCTTTGAAAGAATTCCACTCTGACCTCCACCTTCTTCAACACGCGGGTTTCTAAACATGGAAAATAAGCATCTTTTTCTGAATTTTTGTATGCTATTTTCTTGGATTGAAGCATCAATACAAAATTTCTCAGCGCATGAGATAAAACACGTGCAACTCACGCGCATATGTAAACTTTTTTTCCCATCCTAACTTAAGAGCAAATTATGTCAGATTGGTTGATTCGAATTGAATAATATACATTGGTATTTTTTCCCATCCTAACTTAAGAGCAAAAAAAAAAAAATCTCGTGCATATGCTAAGCACAAGAAACTTCATACAGAAAACAGGGTAATTTCACTTCAATATAACAAATAATCATCAAAGATCCAACAAAAATCAAATCACATTCAAGAAAATAGCTGCATAACAGGAAAATCACGCTGTAGCAGTGGTCTTTGTTTAACAAAATATATATATAATCCATCACAAATAGGGAATTTTCATCAGTTTTATAGCAAAGTTTTATCTGTCATGAGGTGTTTATGGGGTGGCAGAATTAAATGCCATCCGCGTATACCTACGTACTGTCAAAATTCTATCCGCGTACAATTTCACGCGCTAAGAAACTTTTTGTCATTTATTATTTTTTGGTAGTTTTCATATTTGAAAAATTGTATTTTGACCGAAAAGTGTTCGTATTTTGAGGTCATGGAAGGAATGGGAGGAAAGGAAAACTTCCTCGACTGGGAGATGGAGCAAAAGGAAGTTGCTCAAGTTCAATCCTTTGCTCAGCTGCTATCAGATGAGGCACTAACTGCAGTCTGCAACCGGATCCTAGGAGTCTCCACTGCTGATGTCCCTATCCCAGTAGGTTCATCGGATCAGCAGACAGCTGAACAAGCAAAGATGAAGGAATCAGCTGCACCAGCCTTGGTGGAAGACTCAGCTGCCCCTGCTGAAGACTCAGCTGCACCAGCTGACAAAGAAGAGATTGAAAGAGAAGTAGTCAGAATACCAGCTCACTTCAGACCTTCAGACGAACTGACTCACTTCATTGCCAATCAAGAGGATCCAGGCAGACGAATGATGACCCATCTGACCAAGGCCACTACCTGCTTCCACAATGAGGAGTACCTATCAGCCGAAGAAAGAGGCAAAGCAATAATTGTTCATCCAAAGCCTCAAGGTACACCCTCTACTTCTACCCCATCTGTTGACCATACAACAGACATCTGCTCCCAGGTCAAAGCTGCAATAGACTTGCACTTTGAGAAAGGTTTAGGCATGCAGCTAGGAAGATATGTTGAGAAAGCTGCAAGGGATCAGAAGACTCGTCTTCATGACCAAATTATTGAAATTGAAGACAAGTTTGGTGAAGCACTTCATCAGCAGATAGGAGAATACTTGAGTACCTATCAGAAGTTGTCAGCCGACACCTCCAAAAGGTTTGCTGATCTTTACACTGATGAGATGCACCGCATGGAGACCACCTACAAGACAAGAATTGAGGATGCTGAAGCAAGAGCCACTGAAGGACAAGCTCTTCTTAAAACAGCTGCAGAGGAAAATGAGAAACTGCAGACTCAGCCGAAGGAAACAGCAACCAAGTTGGAAGCACTTGCAGAAAAGCTCGAAGCTGCCTCCTCCACCAATTCTCTTTCTCATGTCATGGAACAAAGTATATCCCACATTACTGCTGTCAACAAGGTCAATGCCATGGCATTGAAACAAACTCTGAAAGTGGAAATCATGAATGCCATGAAGCCTTTTTCGGCTGCACTTGCTGAAGCCAAAAAGGGGGAAGATATGTTGATAAGAGCTCTTGAGAAATCTACTGCACAACATGCTTTAATGGTAGTATCTCAAGATGAGCTGAATGAAACCTTGAGTAGTTTAAAGAGCAAAATCAAGAACAAGCAAGAAAAAGGCAAAGGCAAAGAAATTGCTCAAGAAGACACTCAAGCACCCACTCAAGCGCTCCTGCCAAGACTCTTCAGATCACTGCTCCTGAAGAACAAGACCCTGAAAAGAGAATGACAAGGAAAAGAAAGGCACATGAGCAAGCCCAGACAGCTCAGACCAGCAAGAAATCAACTCCAGCAGAGCCTACTGCAGAACAGAAAGAGGCTCTAGAGTTGAAGAAAAAGAAGTTGCTTGAAGCTCAAGAGCTTAAGCAAAAGAAGCTGAATGATGCGAAGGCAGTCAAAGCCAAATTTGAAAGAAGAATTGCCAAACTCAGGAAAATGATGAAGGACAGAGCAAAAGAAGACAGTGTCCTGGTGTTTGATAGCAATTATGTGGATTACTTAGCCCTTCAAGATGAGCTACCAAGATGGTATCCCCTAAAGAAGAAGTGGCAAATTCAACACCACATAGTAAGGAAATTTGGCCCTCTCCCAACTTATGAAGATGAATTCTTCCGGTTCAATCAGTTCATGAACATTGAAGATCCAGTGTTCTGGGAAGAAATTGTCAAGACAGCCAAATGACTTGAAAACTGCAGAATCTTAACTCCTGAAGAACCCAAATGGGATGCACCCCTTCTGGATTCAGGAAGAGTCAACATGATAGAAATAAAGAAGATTTTGTACAAGATCTATGAAGAGGAGAATGTTACAGATGTACAGCACATGGAAGAAGTTCGAGCTCGTCTGTACCTTGCCTACCGCATTTGAAGATCAGAAGACCTGATGAAGACTAGCTTAGAAGTTTAAAGAAACTATTACTTGTAATCTGTAAAAGTTCTATCTATATTCAAGTTCTAGTTCTTTTTGCTTACAAAACAAACTCTCATTGTCTTCATCAGATACTTCAAGTCATAGCATGATATAAACTCTTATCTTAATTCATTAAGAGCACTTATCAAGTATAGTTTTGGCTTCATCAAAAAGGGGGAAATTGTTGGGATATAAATTCATCCTAAGCCCCACTTGATGTTAGAATAGTTTTGATGGCCAAAACACTTAGAGTTTATAAATGTAATAGGATCAGCTGACTTGTATAGAACAGCTTAGACTAGTCTTGTGTGATCAACTGTATTGATATCAGCTGATCAGCACAGTCCTGGCTTACATGCCTATCCTCAAGATGAGAAGAGTAGAAGACATGAAGACTAGAAGATCCTTGAAGACCAGATAAGTTAAGGTGCTTGTATACCTACCTATCTGATGGAGTCCCAGATTGAAGATGGCCTAAAAGCAGTACAAAGAATTTCCAGATCAGAAGAGTGAAGACAGAAGACCTAAGGACTGAAGAGTAGTCAGAAGACTAGAAGTACAGATCAGAAGACTATGTGCTCTTCCAGGACTCGGCTGATTCCCAAGTCATCTTGCAATTCAAACGAAGACCTACCTTATTTAGAAGATTGACATGATCCCAGGATTGAAGCAATCAAGCGGCTGGAATCAAGGAATCAAGCTATTATGGAAAGATTGCTCAAACGGCTAGTCAACTCCAACGGCTAGTTGCAACCAATCTCCATTATAAATACAAGAGGATGAGAAATCACAAAAAAAAAAGAGAAGTCACGGGAGAGAATTCAACAAGCCAAGCAAGCAATCAAAGCTAAAGCCATACAGTTCTAAGAATTCTCAAAAGAGCCAGAAACCATTAGATTATCTATAGCTCTTAAGTGATTTCTATCCAACCCTTAAGAACCTGAAACCTGTTCATATTGTATATCAATTGTTTTAGGCATAGTGGTTAAGCAAATTATAAGCTTGAACCATTAGTTGGATACACCTCAAAAACCCCAAACCCTCACCGAAAGGTTAAAGTTTTTGAAACCCCTTAAAGTGCAAGTGCTTACAATCACTTGTGGAGACCGTAGCTGTTAGGACGGCTCAGATCTCAAAGTCCTAACCTTGGGACTATAAAGGTCAAGACCCTTGTAATTTGTGGAAATTAAAGGGATTAAACATCACGTTAGGACGTGAGAGTGGACGTAGGAACGTATATCCGAACCACTATAAATCCGGTGTTATTTAATTTCTGCACTTTACATTTCTGCCTTTACATTCATTATTATATAGTGCATACTGTGATTTCAACACTATTCAAAACAAGGCCATAACTTTCAAACCAGCATCAGCTGAGTATTTTCATTAAGTAAAACAAGTTACAAGAACGAGTCTAAACCAGGGCCACCATAATTCCGCATATAACCTCCTCAGTCAGATCACTATAGTCATCTGGACCAGCAGACTTGCAGTCCAATTGACATAGCAATCAGAAGAGGTTCCCAACTCTGTTTGAAAAAGTTTTAAAGTCTATTCACCCCTCCCCTCTAGACTTTAAACCCATTCACTACTCGTTCAGGGACCAACAACACTTATAGTAAAAAATGATGAATGACGAGGCAATTTACCCAGTACAAGGCCGTTAGCGGGAAGGACGAAAATATTCCAAAACAGCCAAAGAATTAGTGTCACCTGTCACTACGCATAACAAATTCTGAGAATGGAATGCAAAATGCAGAATGGACGTGAATGCATGTACTATTTGCATGCAGGCCCCTGAATAATTTGAAAGGTTAAATTTATGGATAAGCTTGCTACCTCCACCAACGGATAGTTTTGCTTCATCTATAAATAGGCCACATCTTGAATCATTTCGAGATTACGAGACATACAACAAGACACACAAGCCATACACATTCTAGCTATATTTTTAGCATTCAAAAGTATTCAAAACACTCGAGAGATTAAAGCTTTTAAGCATATTCATTTGTGAGTGTTATCTTTAGTCCCCACTAGAAAAACTTATTGTTTTACTATCCAAAGCCTAGAAAGTGATATCCTAGCCTTTACATTTTTTCTTAAATTGTAAAGGATATCACACTTAGTTGGTACAAGAACAAAACCCTACTTTCACCTTGATAGATAGATTGAGAGTATTGTTGAGTTCGTAGAAGTGTTGAGAGTATTTCAACGAGAGAAGGTTGTAAGAAATCAAGAGAAGAGAAGAAGAACAAGTCGAGTGCACCTTGGCACTGTAAAAGCAAGTTAATTCCAAGTGATTAAGGAATTATCCTATTAAATTAGGAGAGTGGACGTAGGAGCAGTTTAGCCTCCGAACCACTATACGTCTTGTCTTCTTATTTACTGCATTTATCTTCTTGCTTAAGCTTTTGTGTTGTTATAATTGCTTATTGATATTTGATAACTTAGTACTTAAGTGCATATTATTTAAGGAGTATAATAGGGCCTATCATTTATTCCGCATACAAGTTGCCTACTGTTAAGATCCGTTAGAATATTCTATTTGGTATTTTCATAGGACTTGACATACTGTGTAACTTGTGTAAACTCTAATTATCTGTGTTGTCGTAATTGCAAAAGATTTTGAAAAAACACGTGTATTCCCCCCCCCCCCCAATACATGTGTCACACTCCTTTTTGGGACCAACAAGTTGTATCAGAGCAGGGGTTTAAAGACCACTGCTTTGAGAATCAACCTTGGTTACCTAAACTGATCTAGTTGTGCCCTTTCTGTGATGTTCATTATTTCTGATTATTCACTATGCCTAACACATCTTCTTCTGAGAATTCTGGTGTAGCTGTTCCACCACCTACTGCTATGGGAACCAACCCCATCAACAAGATATCCTACCAAAAATTTCCTATGTTCTCTATTGAGAATTATGATTTCTGGAAGATAAGGATGAGAGCTCACTTGGCTTGTCTCCATGATGAAATGCTAAGGGTGATCACTAAAGGTTCATTTGTGTTCATGAAACCTAACACAAATGTTACAGAAGCCCAAAGAGCAACTGGAGCACAAGAAATTCCAAAAGATGATGATGAGCTCACTCCTGAAGAAAGAAAGAAGCAGAATCTCAACTATGTGGCAATGAACACCCTATATCAGACCATTCCAGATGCTATAATGGGTAGAGTGTTTCACTGCACAACTGCAAAGGAGATTTGGGACACATTAGCTCTAATGTGTGAAGGAACTGACAAGATCAAGGAAAATAAACTACAAGTTGCTATTCAAAACTATATATGAGCAATTTAGAATGAAGTCTGATGAAAACATTGATCAACTGGATGGAAGGTTCACAGACATCATGAATGAGATCAACTCACTTGGAAAAGTATACTCCAAGAGAGAAGTGGCTCTGAAGATTCTTAGGAGCTTGACATCCAAATGGAATGTATATGATGTCATGATGCAAAATACGAAGGATCTATCAACCATGCCAATGCAACAGGTGTTCTCAGAACTCAAGGCATATGAATATGACTTGAACAGAAAGAACAACACTGAGGAACCTGAAAGCAAAGGAATTGCACTGAAGGCCAAATCCAATGAACCTGATTCCAAGAAAACCAGCAAAAGTGGAAAAGGAGCTTCCAAAGCTGACATTTCAGATGAGTTGGAATTGATGGCTAGAATATTTGAAAAGCTAAATTCTAGGTTTGGTAAATACATGAGGTATTACCAAGATAGAAGAAGAAGATACAACTCACCTGAAAAGAAGAATGATGAAAGGAGATCCAGAAGGGACAACTCCAAAGAAGAACCATCTTCATCAACTAAGAAGAGAGATGATGAAAAGAAGAAAGATGAAGATGAGGATGCATGCTACAATTGCAATAAGACAGGACATTTCCAATATGATTGTCCAGAGCTGACTTCCAAGGAAAGGAAGGAAAGACAAGCTAAGAGGGACAAGAAATATGGAAAAAGGAAAGCTTTGAAAGCTGAAGAAGAAACCTCTGAAGATGATCAACTTCCATCTTCATCATCTGAGATGTTTACTGACAGCAGTGATGAAGAGTGTCTTATGGCTATTGAAGACAATGATGAGGTACAATCTATTTCTAGTTATGTCAATTCTAGTAACATAATGATGTCAAATGAAGACAACCTGAAACTTACCTTTGGTAAGTTAATGGAAGACTTCATGAGACTTCAAGAGATTCATGATCAAACCTTAGAAGAAAACAAAGTCTTGAATGCTAAGATTGAAAGAATTACTCAGGTTGAAGCTGAACATGATCTGAGAACTAATGAGTTGTGCAATAACTTAAATAATGAGTTGAATACTCTGAAGGACAAGTCATCTGAACAACTTATTAAGTTGGAAGAACAAGTTAAGCTTCATAAGAGTAAGGACTCAGACTACCAAGCATTGATGGCTTAGTTTGAACATCTTTTCAAGGAACATGAATGTCTTAAATAAAGTGAAGAGAGTCTGAAACTTAAACTGGCTGCCCTGTATAAATCATCTAATTCAATAGATGAACTGCAAGGAATGCAAAGGCATATAGCTCAAAAATCTGGACTTGGTTACAATCCAGATAAAACATCTTCACCATGCCTAAGTGATACTTCAACAAGTATTACTAAGAGAGTCTTTGTAAAATCTGTGGCTCAGACTGAAATTGTTGAACCAAAGCTGCTACAGAAAAAGGACAAAGGTAAACAACCCATTGTACCAACAATCCTGAATCTCAAGTCAGAGGTTACAAGACCTAAGATAAGATTTCAGAGGCCTGAGACAATTCAGATGAGTAAAAGTCAATGGAACACAACTCAGCTGAAAAACTCTCAAACTCAGGTAAGAAAACCACAATGTATTCAAAGAAGACCAACTCAAATGAGAAGGCCTACAATGAATTATCAAAGAGATTTCCAGCCTAAGTACAATGAGTACAGAAAACTTGAATCCTACATGCCAAGGACATCAAGTAATCTGAATGCCTATCCACAAAGATTCAAGCATGCTGCACATGAATCAAAAGATAGATTTAGCAGATATATTCACAAGAATAAATATAACTCTTCTAAATCATCCAAGATTCACACTAATACACAATCTCAACCTAAGGCATTTAAAAGGAAGATTGTGTATTTAGATGTTTATGGAAAACAAATTAGCCCTTTTCAAGTAATGAAAATAAGGCAAGTTTGGGTTCCAAAAGGTATATCTAACCCTCTAGGACCCAACTTCCAAAGGGTACCTAAGTTTTGATTTGTAACGGGTTCCAGTGGTGCCATCAACAAAGAAAAGAAGTCCTAAAGAACTAACATGGTACTTGGACAGTGGATGTTCAAGACATATGACTGGAAATAAGGAGCTTCTGACTGATTTTGTTGAACAAGATGGACCACACGTAACTTTTGGTGACAACTCACAAGGAACAACCAAAGGTTATGGAACTCTCAAAATTAGTAGTGTAAGTATTTCAAATGTTTCATATGTCTATGGTGTGAAACACAATCTATTCTCAATAAGTCAATTTTGTGATAAAGGTTTTAATGTTGAGTTTTCTAGTAACTTATGTTATATTAAGAACAAATCAAATCAACAGTTACTACTAACTGGGTCAAGGAAAGGTAATGTTTATCTTGCAGATTGGAACAAATCCCCTGAAGATATCTGCTTAGTTGCAAAAAGCTCTAAAGATCTCAGTTAGCTATAGCACAAAAGGCTAAACCATCTGAATTTTAAGACTTTGAACAAGCTTGCAAGATTATCTTTAGCAGATGGCCTACCAAATGAAGTATTCACAAAAGAACAAGTCTGCCAAGCATGTCAAGAAGGAAAGCAAGTCAAAGCATCTTTCAAGACAAAGGGTGCCATCTCAACTACAAGAGTACTACAATTACTTCACATGGATTTATTTGGACCCATTACCCCTGTGAGCATCAGTGGAAAGAAGTATACACTAATAGTAGTGGATGACTTCTCAAGATACACTTGGGTAATATTCATGCTAAAGAAGAAGGAAACTCAACAGAAGCTGCCAAAACTTATGAAGAAAATTACAAATGAGAAAGGTTTGAGCATTGTAAAGATCATATCAGACAAACGAACAAAATTCATCAACTCTTACATAAATGAATACTGTCAAGCAAATGGAATCACTCATGAAACTTCATCAGCTAGAACACCTCAACAAAATGGTGTAGCAGAAAGGAGAGTTAGAACACTCAAGGAAGCTGGAAGAACCATGATAGCAGAAGCAAAGATTCCAAAGAGGTTTTCGGCAGAAACAATCAATACTGCTTGTCACACCCAAAACAGATCCATGCTAACAAAGGAACAAGGAAAAAATCCTTATGAACTCTTCAAAGGGAGAACACCAAGAATCTCTTACTTTCATATTTTTGGATGTACATGTTTCATTCACAATAATGGGAAGCAACAATTAAAAACTTTTGATATAGCAAAGCAGATGAAGGAATCTTTCTAGGATATTCTTCATCTAGCAAAGCTTTCAGAGTTTATAATTGTAGAACTCTTATTGTTGAAGAAACACCTCATGTTATCTTCGATGAGTTTTCTTTCAAGCACAGGACCTCAAACAAAGAAGACAAATCCCATGGTGAAATCAACACAAGGGTGACAAGGCTAAGAGATGGTGAAAGAAAAGAATCTGTATTTACTGATGTACATTATCCTGACTTGGACAACCTCAAGATATCCAACATATCTGAAGCCAATCAAGATAAAGACAACTTACTTGAAGCCAACATTCCTGAGGAAAACTGCAATGTTGAGTTGAATGAACCCACTCAACCTGAGGTATGTTCTCCCAATGAAGAAGCTGGTAATGCTGAGGGAGTACAAGGATCAAATGATTTAGGGGGAACTCAACCTGAGAATACCAATGTCAGTGACATGGACAACACCCCTGAATATGAAACTGATCCAGCTTTTAATTTTCCTGAATTCTATGTTGAATTAAATGTTGAACCAGATGAGACTAACTCATTTGTAAATGATCAGTCTAGAAGGACATGGCTAGATGCTCATCCTTCAGACCAGATCATTGGTGATCATACTAGTGGTGTAATCACTAGGAGACAACATGGAGAGAGTGCTTTATTTTGTTGTTTTCTTTCTGAAACAGAACCCACAACCATTGAAGAAGCAATGGAAGACTCCAACTGGATTACAACAATGCAAGAGGAACTAAATCAATTTAAAAGAAATGATGTTTGGGAGCTGGTAGACAGACCAACACATCAGGATGTTGTAGGAGCTAAATGGGTTTACAAGAACAAGAAGAATGAAAATGATGTTAGAGTTAGAAACAAAGTCAGACTAGTTGCCAAAGGTTATAGTCAACATGAAGGAATAGACTATGATGGGACCTTTGCCCCAGTAGCTAGATTCGGAGCAATTAGGCTGTTCTTAGCATATGCAGCTCATATGAAGTTCAAGGTATACCAGATGGATGTAAAGAGTGCATTTCTTAATGGTGTACTTAAGGAAGAGGTATATGTGGAGCAGCCACCTGGTTTTGAAGAAGGAGACAAAGTTTATAGATTGAAGAAAGCACTGTATGGTCTCAAGCAAGCACCAAGAGCTTGGTATGAGACTTTATCACAATTCCTATTGGACAATGGATTTGTGAAGGACACAATTGATAGGACCTTATTTAAGATATGTGAAGGAAATGATATTCTGTTATTACAAATATATGTTGATGATATCATTTTTGGTTCACCTAATGAGGATATGTGCAAGAAATTTTCAACTCTCATGCAAGGGAAGTTTGAAATGTCAATGATGGGATTGATGAACTTTTTCTTAGGTTTACATGTCAAACAAACAGAGAAAGGAATCTTCATTAATCAAGCTAAGTATACTAGAGAAATGATCAAGAAGTTTGGTTGTGAAAATAGCAAACCAGTTAGGATTCCTATGAATACAAATAGGAAAATGGATCATGATATTGATGGTGTAGATACCAACCCCACTGAATATAGAACAATAATAGGTTCTTTATTATATCTAACTGCAAGCAGACCTGATATTACTTTTGCAGTTGGTGTATGTGCTAGGTTTCAATCCAATCCAAAGAAAAGTCACTTAGAGGTTGCCAAAAGAATACTTAGGTATTTAAAAGGCACAGTGAACTTAGGATTGTGGTATCCATCTAAAGACAACATTGAGTTGACTGGTTATTCTGATGCTGACTATGGAGGATGTAGGATAGACAGAAAATCAACTACTGGCACTTGTCATTTCTTAGGAAGCAAATTGATTTCCTGGTTTTCTAAGAAGCAAACTTCTGTACTTACTTATCCACAGAGGCTGAATACATGGCTGCTGGAAGCTGTTGTGCACAAATCCTATGGCTCAAACAACAGCTAAGAGATTATAAAGTTGTTGCAAAAGATGTACCTATCTACTGTGATAATAATAGTGTCATTGCTATTACTCAAAATCCAGTGTTACACACAAGGTGTAAACATGTGGATATCAGACATCACTTCATAAGAGATCATGTTGAGAAAAAAGGATATCAGAATGGAAAAGATTCATACTGATAAGCAAAAGGCTGATATTCTTACAAAACCTCTAGCTGAAGCAAGGTTCAAGGAACTTTTAATGGAACTTGGTTTATTATATCCTGGAGAGAATGTTTAAAGTATAAGGAATTACTTTAATCATGCCAGATATACTAATATTAATCCAAGGGGGAACTTAGAGTGAAATTAAAGGACAATCCAGATGAAGGATAAGTTAGATGAGACAAAATCAAAGTTCATTAATCTATCCTTCACATACTGATATTATTTTCAAGAATTTTCATGCAGGAAACTTGGACAAAGTACATGGCATTCTTCAGTAAAATTAAGGAGAGATACTCGACAAGTACGAGGAAACCTACGAAGGACAACGTAGAGGATGACAAAGTACATGAGAAACTTCAATAGAAGTTATCAAGGGTTATTTAGTCAAGTTGTCACTTGACTTTAGAGAAGTTTTCTTTTTCATATAAGTTAAACTCTGTTCATCATTATAGTACGCATTTAATGCTCATAATCGACAAACAAGAGATTGATCTAAACCTTTAATCTTGATCAATTCAATCTCGGCCTTACACCTAACATTTTTCAAAACGTACAGTTGAGGAGATATAAAAGCGAAACTTGGAATTTTTCACAATTTACGTTTTCAAAATTTCTGAAAAAGCCCTAAGCTAAATTTCTCAAGAATCCTCAAGCTCATCTTCAGTTTTTGCTCAAAGCTCTACTACCTTAACAAACATGTCTTTGGAAATGGGTTAGTATTTCTCATATTCATCTTTTAAGAACATGCATATACATCAAGCTTTCAAGAAATACAACATGCTCTGTTTTTATTTCAAATGACTCTGTTTGAATGCTATATTTACGGATCCGTCATTTATTGAATGATATGTTGTTAAATATATGTTGATATGCTTAAAATCTTGATAATGACTTTGAATCATACAGTTATTGCATCTAGATGTTATGATTACAAGCTTAAAAACATTGTTGGATATGGTATTATGATGTTGTAAACATGCTCTGTAAATCTATCCCCAATAAATTTTAGACATAAATGCAAGAGATTGTCTAAATATAGTCTAATCATATGGCTCAGTAATTATTTGGAGAGATTTTAATATCTATCCACACTAATACTATGTATTGGCTACATTTTTTTTAGTTGACTTCAATCACCCTAATTTGGACATCAACTGGAATTACTTGAGTGAAGCAACCATGCTCCATTTTGAGCAGGCTGTGTGTTTTGATAATCTGTCAAACAAACACACAAGGAGGATAGTCACTTGGTTAGAACAGGCTGGTTTGAGAAAATGTCTCGAGGTCATCCCCAAAACATGCTTGGAACTCTCAACCACTCAGTTCTTAGGCACCTTTACTCAGAAAAGTTCAGGATCTGGTTACATAATGACTCATGAGCCAGATACAACCAAGAGGACTGCTCAAAAGTTTGAGTTTACTGAAGAAGACTTTGATGATTTCTTTGGATTGAATGCTACTGGAGAGGACCCTTAAGAGTATATGAGGCACAATGAACAAAAAGTTGCCAATCAATGGATGGACAAGCCAGTACCTCTCAAATCTGGTCTACACAAGAGAGTTCTAAAAGAGTACTATCAACTATTGTTAGATGTGGTTGCAAAGACTGTTATGTGCACCACAGGGAGCTATGACCAGATCAGCAGATCCAAGGTGAGATTGATGAAAGTAGTCATTGATGGAGGAAAGAAGCCAATGAACTGGAAAGGTTTCTTTCTAAAGAAACTTGCTGAGGAGAAAGCAAAGTTGAAGATTGTTAATGTAAGGAAGGTGTTTATTGAAAAGAAACTTGCCTTCTGTACAAAAGTTGCTGCATTCTTATACAAGAAAGGACCTGAGGACATTGTTGAAGATGGAGTTAAGTTCAACACCACCATGATACTGTTCAGACAACTATCAGTGAGAACTCAGAAAAGATTGGGCTTGGAAATCAAGTCACCAAAAGCCTCAAAAGCAAGCTAAAACTGCCAAAGAAAAGAGTGAAGAAGCAACACAGATGGTGATCAATATTCTTGAAAGAGCCAAGAAGGAAGGAAAGGGAAAGGAGGTTGAAACAGCCTCAAAATCCAAGAAAAAGAGGGCCATGTCAAGCCCTAGTTCGAGTGGAGAAGAAACTGCAGAGGAGTATGATGATACTTCTGATGAAGAAATGGATGTTGATGAGCAAGCTGAACTGGAAGGTTCAGAAGATGATGATGAAGGTGATGAAGAAGAAAGAGTATCACCTGGAAACTTGGATTTGAATGAACCTGAACCACCAATTCATAGCCCAAAAGCTATTGAAACCACCCCTCACTTAAATGACCCAACCATTCTTAAAATTGCCTACAAGTCTGATACCCGCATACCAATTCTTTTTGAAGAATCCCAACCCTCATCTAAGTCAGATACAGCCCAAGAATACACCTATGAAATGTCACTAAGAGATGAATCCAAATTTTTCCTAGACCAACTTTACCCCCAACTTGCCAAATATCCTGATTTAAGATCCATCTTCTATGATCTTAGATTGATTGTTGACATAAGGAAGAAGTCCATGTATGATATTGGGAAAGTTATTGAGTCCAAGGGACTAGACTGGTGGGAAAATGAAGAGTCAAGATTGACAAAATTTTCTGAGGTGGAATCCACATTTGAGCTGACAGATGAAAGGTTGTTTGCTAACCTGGTGAACATTAAGATTCAAAAAGAAGTTGTTCAATCCATTATTGCTGGAATTGATCTGAATCTTGAAGACAAGATGGAGGAGGATGTTGAAATGTCCAAACAAGTTGAGGACAATACAAAAGAAATGTCCAAGAGTACTGAGGACAAGACAGAGGAGATGTCCAAGACTGTTGAGGACAAAGAAGATGTAAAGAATGCTACCATGGGGGAATATACCAATGAAAAATAAAAAGTTGGTGAAAAGACTAATGAAAAAGACTTCTTTGATGGAGTGGAGACTGCCATTGAGGAAATAAAGAATGGAGAGTCCAGTGAAGGAGAAAAGATTGATGAAATTGACCAGAGTCAATTAATTGAAAATGTTGAAGAAGAAGCACAGCCTGCTGTTAAAACTACTGCATCAATGGAAATTGTCATGATAAATGACACTCAAACTGAGAAAACTGCTGAAGACCCTGTCATTCATGATGCTGAGTTGATTGAGTCAACTCCTGCTGAAGTCACTGAAGCTGAGGCCAAGAAAGATGAAGTGGAGACCAATACTGCTGAAGAAGAAGCTGTGAAACCTGAGGAACCAGTTGCTATGAAGAAGCCCTTGGAAAATGAGGCAATAGCTGCAGCACCATCAACTTCGATGGAGTTCCCAATTCACCTAGATGCTCTTCCACTGACTAAAGTGTGCATCATTGATCAAGAAGATAGAAGATTGAAAGATATGCAAGAGGAGTTCAATTCTCAGATTGTGCAAATTGATGAAGTTGAGAGGAAAAGAATGGAGAATCTTGTTGGTCTCTACTTGAACATGGTAAAGTATGTCAGAGACAGTTTGGATGAAACAATCATACCCACTAATGAAGCCCAGCACAGGTCATTGCTCAACTTAAACACTAAAGCAAGGAGGATGACAAGAAGGATGGAGAACTTGGAAGAGACTGTTGATAATAATTCTTTGGAATTATGTATCAAAGTGGAAAGTCTGGAAGAAAAGATGAACTCCACAACCATAAAGCTGGAAGGTGTTGAAAAAGGTTTTGAATCCTTTGATAAAAAGATGGATAGTGTTGGAAATGAAGTGAAGGACTCTACCCTCAAGATTGGTGAGTCATCAAAGATCATGTCAGATGTTGTTACCACATACTTCCACACTGAAAAGGATTTGATCAAGAAGGAAAGAGAGGAAATTCTGAAGTTAAAAGATGAAGTTGCCAAGGAGGAGGAAATCTCCCAGATGCTATCAAACGATATTGAAAAGCTGACTCAATCTATGGGAAGTCAGAAAGATCAACTGATTAGAGAAACCATCAGGAGTTCACTAGATGCTGCTTCTGACCTATTCAAAGACAACTTGGAGGGTATAATAAAGGTGATGAGAACGCAACTTGATCAAGCTGTGAAGAAGCAAGTGGAAGAGTCTGTAAGTTCCACTATTTCTGCCTTTTTGCTAAGCCATGTTGACCCCATTTCTGCTCAGATGAAGAGAATGGACACCTATCAACAAGAACTTTCACTTACTGTGGCTAAAATTTATGCCAACCCTGCTGACCCCATCAACCTTGAGGCATTTGATGATGCCAAAGAGGGGGAATATAAGAAGAAGGGAAAGATTTGAAGAAAGGGGAAGAGAAGAGTAAGGGGGAAGGTAGCAAAGGCACTGGCAAGGGGAAAGCCAAAGTATTGGAAATCACTGATGTTACAGAAGAGGAGGATTGCCCAAGACCAGAAGTGGAAAGATAAGGAAACCCACTCTGAAGAGAAAGAAGCTTGCTGATATTTTTTATTATGAGAAAAGCAAGAAGTACAAGTCCAGTGAACCTGATGATGATGAGGAGATGGAAGAAATGGAAACTTCGACCTTGATAAGAAGGGAAGATAAACTGCCTGTTAGGAGAGCTTCTCCTGAAGTTGCTGCTGCTGATCTTGTGAAAGACAAAGCTCATGTGTTTGAAGAAGTTGCAAACATCTTTGCAGAAGGAGCTGGACAGGATGCTGAGACTAGAAAAGGAGTAAGAAAGATTATCATTGAAGAAAGAACAAAGATGTTCAAAGATGCTGAAGAGTGCAGGTTGAAGAGGCACAAAAACTTTCTTCCAGGAAATTCGAAATCCTACAAGAGTTCTTATGCTCTGATGATGGAGAACAGAGCTAAGAGGAAAACTGAAACCTTGAAAAGACTCCCTCATACTGATATTTGGGTTCCTGCTGAACTCAATGGTGCTTGGGAAGAAGCTAATCGAGTATGGGATCTGTTGGGATATGAATCCTGAAGACAATTCCTAAATGATGAAAAGATAAGATGAGTTTTGATAAGCCAAAAAGAAGACTTGAATAATTTCTAAGTGTTGATTGATCTAGTCTAGTTATGAAGTCATCTTGAACAGATCAGTAGAGTTCACAAGTAAAATTCAAAAGATAAGTTTGAAAAGAAAGGATAAGTGTTTGAAAGACAAGTACGTTTTATAAGTACTTTGTATGTTAGGATTTATACTGAGCTATTTGAATGATGTATAGAAGCTCATATTTCGTATGTATTCGTGTATTCGTTGTATAGATTCTTAAGATGATTAAGCTGAGTTATAAAGCTTAATGTAATGTAATAGTCTTATTAAGATTAGATGATAGGACTAGATTAGTTCTATATTGAAGTCTACTGTTGAAGACCTGCGCGCAAGACTAGACAAGACGAGTAAGAAGAAGCAAAATTTTGTCTAAGTATAGAGACAAGACAGGTGCGCGACTAAGAAGAAATTTGTTAAGTCATAAACGCGTATTGAAGATAAGGATTGAAGAGTTAGTTATGGAATAACTAATTAACTGCATAAACGCGTGGAAGGATAAGAAGAAGAAGTTAGAAGTCAGTTTTCAAGAAAAGTTAGTTGCATAACAAAATGTTCTTGAAGTTGGAAGTCTATAAATACCCCATGGTATTCAACGATTAAAGACTACTGACGCACTGATATTCTACATTCATTTGAAGCGAATTAATGACGTATTCAAAGTGAAGAAACTCTCAGAGTTGGAAATTCAGAAAGTCAAGCCATAAGACAAGTGAAGAATTCAAAGAAGGCTACTACTGAATACAGAGAAGTTTTTCTTTATTGTTTCAAGTTGCTAGTTACTTGTAAAATAGCTAGTTAGATCGAAGAAGCACTTGGTAGTGTTTTCGAAAAGATCTAAGTCTTATTTCTTGGGACTTAAAACCACAAGAACACACTACTCGATTGGAAGAGTAATAAGAATTTCACAACTGGGTTTGTGAGAGTGGATGTAGACAAGTTGTCGAACCACTATAAATCTCGTGTTTGATTTACTTTACTGTTTTATTTGTGTTTAATTGATTAAATTGCATATAAGAACAAGACTAGTAGAGTGTTCATAACAGAGTTCTCGAATATTAGTTGAGTATAAATTTGATTGGGCTCATTGTTAATCTGATAATTCCTCATAGTGTACCTTGATATATTGAAAGATTTTGAAAAGTCTATTCACCCACCTCTAGACGTTTTCCTAGCTTACTCAATATTATCTAACTCAACTAGAGACCTACAAGTGGTATCAGAGCAGTAGTTTACGAACTGCTGTTTCTTGATAACCTACTTAAGACTTGGGTGAAGTCTTGGTTCTTGATCGTATTTGCTCATACGTGTCCTTGATTGCTATTCTTGATCACTATTCTTGATACATTTGTTTCTTTGATCCCAAAAACTGCTCAGCACTTATTTCTTGAAAATATGTCTTTAGAGATTAGTGCTAATAAGCTACCGAAGTTCCAGGTACAAGATTACGACTACTGGAAGTTGAGAATGGAGGCGATATTCAGCTCCACTCATGACTTGATGATTTCAGTCGTCACCGAAGGACCAATCGTGACAATGATCCCTAACACTACTGCTTTGGACAAGGACAAACCCGTTGGAGTTCTTGTTCGCAAACCCAGGTCAGAGCTAATATCTTAAGAGATGAGGCAGAATAACCTGGACAGCTTGGCCAAAAATTACATTTTACATACCCTTCCTAATGAGTATCTTGGGAAAGTATTAAAATGTAAGACAACCAAGGAAATGTGGGACCGTCTTGCTATTATTTGTGAAGGGACTTCCCTAAGCAAAGAAAGTAAGCTTTCTACTGCTGTTCAGAGATTCGAATCATTCAAGATGAAAACTGGTGAAATAATTGACTAGTTGGATACTCGCTTTACAAAAATTATGAATGACATGGAAGTTCTTGGCAAATCTTATACTGCACGTGAAATAAATTTGGGAATTCTTAAGAGTCTTGATGATAGATGGAAAATGGTGCAAATTCTGGTTAAGAATACTCAGGATATAGACGTGTGGACAGCTGAGACGATGTTTCAAACTCTAAAGGCTCATGAGTTTGATATAGATGAAGATGAACCCATTGCCAGTAGTGATAGAGAGAATGCCGTGTCGAAGAAAGTTGCCTTTAAGTCTAGTTCGTCTAAGTGCTTTAGAGTAGGCAAGTCTAAGTCTAAGACTATGTCTGCTTCTGTTAAAGACGAGTTAGATGGAACTGATCTAAGTCTATTAAGAATTTTATAGCGTCCAGCACCATTTTGGTACCTGTAGCAATGCCAATATAGCTTCAACAAGCGCTGAAAAAATGTGCAGGCAAAAACACAAACAAAGACAAATTTAGGCGCGGAAATAAGTTGATTTTTCAAGACAATACTAGATTCAATGAAAATAATACTGCCTTTAAATTTAATTTGGCATTCATTTTGATTATACATACACAAAAACTGGCATGGACTGACACGTGCATCACACATGCTATTTTGATTATACATACACAAAAACTGGCATGAACTGCATTTTAAACAATTTTTTTTTTATATTTAGTGTATACGATGGTCTCACGCAAAACTTCCCGTCGTATATATAAGCAATATTAACACCATGAATGAGTGGATTTAATTGGTGAGATATATAGATAGGATCAAGTTTTGCTTCATCTTCAAGCTCGATTAACTCTTGGAAATTTTACTCAAAACATCCGTGATTGAATCAAAAACTTACATGGGGCAGATGCGTGTACACGTGCTACTATTTTAATACTTTTGTACTATATTTTAAACACAAAATATTATATGCAAAACTTCTCATTGTATATATATATATAAGCAATATCAATACCATGAATGGGTCGATTTAATTGGTGATATACAAAGATAGGATCAAATTTGATTTTATTGTTATCCGGTCACGGGTGAAGAAAAAGAGGAAAATAATAATAAATTTACTTACCATGCGTTTTATCTCATGCGCTGAGAAAATTTACTTACCAAAATTCAGAAAATTATGCTAATTAATGTTCCATGTTTAGAAACCCGCGGGTTGAAGAAGGTGGAGGACCAAGTGAAATTCTTTCAAAGAGATATATGTATAGATCTTAAATTTACGGGGTCGAATTTGAAATTAATTTGGCATTCACTTTAATTATAAATAAACAAAAACATGCATGGGACTGATGCGTGCATCACACGTGCTAATATTTTAATACTTTTGAGCTATATTTTAAACAAAAAACACAGTAGCAGTGAAGTAGACGAATTTATACCCTTCCTCATCGGTTCGCACTTTAACTACTGAACCTATGGGGAAATTATCAGGGATGAATTAGGGGATCACCATTTTAAACTCAGATTCCTCTTATGAAATGATAATGCAAGAATATGAATGAAACACTAACAAAGATGAACCGATGCAACTTTCTTGAAAAAACACCATACTCAAGACACTCTTTTCGATTTTATGTTTACCAGAATGGCAGCACTCAACAATGTTCAAGATCCAATGTGATCATCAACACTTTCAGTTATTCCAAGCACTTGAGTTAGGACAGTTATACGATCATTACATTGGGAGATTATTTGTGGTGAGGCTTTTCTCAACGCTAAATCAAGAGATCAATATTACATATCCAGCATGATCGACAATCTTATGCTCAAGCGATTTTTTGTCAGCTTCGATGTATTTATCAACCTCTTCACCGTCTTTCACAAATACGAAATATGGGATACTGCTAATCTTCCACTAAATAGCAACAGCCACTGCATCGTCAATATCAACTTTCAAAAACACAACTTTTGGATACTTCCCTGCTAAGGTTGAGTAAACTGGAGCAATGTAACGACAGGGCCCACACCATTTTGCGGTGAAGTAACGACAGCTGCTACGACGGGTTTGGAGAGAGTTGATTTTGCATGACAACATGACTAGATTCCATGAAAATAACACTGGATTTAAATTTAATTTGGCATTCATTTTGATTATTCATTTTGATTATACATGCAAATCCGTGATTGACAATATATTGTTCACATGCTAAATCTGTTTCAAAATATATGCATGTGATTTGGCTCTCCAGTAAGTGGAGAAAGTTCATCCTGGTCGCTTTTCGGAGGCATCATCATCACAATCGTATACAATATGCGCAAAGTTGGCCTCCACTTTCAACGTTGTCTAATGAATAAACAACATCTATTCACGAACGTATTTGAGCAACCACAATACAATACTTTCCTGACCAATTTCTAACTTTTATTTACTTGAATGAAAATGATGACCATATATCAAAACAATGAACGTGGATAGATGAACCATTTGATATATAGCTTGAACTTGGATACGACAAAAAAGGGTCAAAATTTGGTTGCCAAAAATTTAATGTGAATGAATTGTTCAAACTTAAATTCGTGGATTTGAAGTATACGGAATCTGGGATTGAATGCACCAAATCAGGGATTTGTTCGTATATTGTTTTTTGGTCTTTTAATTTATTTCTTGACAACATTTGCTCCTTTTCTCCATTTTTCTTTAAAATTATTCATTTAATCCTTTAATTGACTAATAGTATTTAATCTTGTCTTCATTTTTAAAAAAATGATATGCACTTAATTAAACAAAAGTAGTGGATGTAAAATACTCGTGCATTCGTTTACAATAATAAATTTGTTTACAGTGTTTCTTCCACATATGGACCGTGCAATCGTGAATGTGCATTTTTACGAATAACCGTTTTCTTTAGTTATTCACTTAAAGTTAATTTTGAATACGCGCGTTTTTTTTCAATTGAATGTTGATATTCAATAGTATTATTTGTTTTCAATCTTATTTTATTTTCAATTCAAAGTAGAAGTCTTTTTCATATGTGGCTACATTAGCATTTACCATAATTACTTGAATTAGCTTTCTGCTCAAAATTTCTATCCACCACTGAACTTGAACCTCCACGGTTCGCACAGAATGATATTTACGATACGATATTACAAAAGATCTATTATTACGGGTTGATATTAGTTGATAAAGTAAAAATAGTGCAGGTAAATATTCAATGAAAGAAATAGTTTCATAAACCCATATAGGCGTGAGTTCCACGTGTTAAAATTGTGCAATCTCACGCGTGATGGGGTAATTTTTCTCATTTAATATTCAATGAAAGAAATAGTTTCATAACAGTTTTTCTCATTTGCATGCGGATGGCATTTAATTCTGGCACCCCATAAACACCTCATGACAGATACAACTTTGCTATATAACTGATGAAAATTCCCTATTTGTGATGGATTATATATTTTGATTTTCCAGTTATGCAGCTATTTTCTTGAATGTGATTTGATTTTTGTTGATTATTTGTTATATTGAAGTGAAATTACCCTGTTTTCTGTATGAAGTTTCTATTAGCACATGTTATAATTGTAACTATGGTATAGTTGAATTAGCTTATTTACGTTGATTTAGGTCGCATAGATTAGGGGATTGGTTATTCCTTATTTAGCTTTTTATCTCATGTATATATATCGATACGTCTCTGCAAATAATGGAAATAAGAAAATTATCTCCCATAAACTCTCTACAATCTCTATACTATGGATCTTATATATTTTGACATGGTATCAGAGCAGGCGTAAAAATCCCGGCTCGATTCATCATGCCAGACGAGTTGAGTTCATCCGGGGTTTCCCTGGACTCTCTCGCTGAACTTTTTACCACCATACTTACCCGACAACAAACCTCCAACCAAAATGATCCCACCCAACTTACTACAAACCAACATTCAAACACTACTTTTGAAACATCCGCATCATCCGTTACCATTAAACTTACCAGCGACAACTATGGTGTTTGGGCTCCAGTAATGGAGATGTTTATCGGGGGAAAGGGACGACTCGACCATATCCTTGGTAAGTCATCTCCACCAGATTCAGCAGATCCCACTTTTTCCCGATGGCAACAAAACGACCTCGCCGTCAAGAGTTGGATTGTCAATTCTATGGATCCAACTCTTGTTGCGTTGTTCGTACGCTACCCAACCGCAAAGGCCATGTGGACAGCCATAGCAACCACATATTACGACGGGGCCGACAATATGCGGGTCTATGAACTCAGGCGGCAGGCGCACCGACTTCGACAAAATGGTGGATCCCTCGAGAATTTTTATGTCACTTTACAAAGTTTGTGGCGCGAAATTGATTTCCGGCGCCCAAACCCCATGGAGTGTAGTAAGGACATAGATACGTATAAACAACTTACAGAAGAGGATCGGGTCTATCAATTTCTCGACGGTCTCGATGATGTATATGATTCTATCAAGCGGGACATCATCAACACGAAGCCCCTACCCAACAGCGAAGCTGCATACAATCTTGTCCGACGGGAAGTCAGTTGGATTACAGTCATGAAGACTCCAACGGGATCGACGATTCCAGATCCCGCCATAGGATTGGCTACCAAAACCTGGTACCCACCACGAGGAACATCATTTCGGCAAGAACCAAATCGATCGATGGATAAGAAACATCTCAAATGCAGCCATTGCCAAGGGAAACACCTACGGGAGACATGCTTCCAATTACATGGCTACCCGGAATGGTGGCATGAGCTCCAACGGAAAAAAGGCAACCACCAGAAACCACCGCAACGGGCATCGGTGGCAGTTGCACAATCCTGCGAGACGAGTGGAACTGGATCCAATCCGGAGGCGGCCACGGTCGCTGTTTCCTGGAGTACTGAAAATAATGACGTGGGCGGAGGTAATTTCAAAGTTGAGGATTTTATTTTGCAGGATCAATTGAGGCAAAAGAGGGAAGATAATAAAACCGCAGGCTGGATTCTTGATTCTGGTTGTACAGATCATATGACTTATTCTGAACATGATATTTCTGCACCCCAAGTACCAGATAAAAAATTAATTTTAAATGCTAATGGTATTGCCTCTCCGGTCATTGGGTGTGGATCTGTCAATTTATCTCCTACTTTATCCCTCGATAAAGTCCTGCTCGTGCCATCTCTGTCTCATAAGTTGCTCTCTATTAGCCAAGTCACGAAAGCTTTGAACTGCGTCGTTTTAATGTTTTCCCGATTTTGTCTTATCCAGGATATTCATCCATCTATTGGCTATCTACGATAACTTTTTCCTAATTTACGTGTCAATAATTCTGTATTGGACTGCCAGACATGTATTAAAGCCAAAAGTCATCGAACCCATTATCCAAACAGTATGAATAAAGTTACTTTGCCTTTTTCTTTGATTCACTCTGATGTCTGGGGACCAGCCCCTATTAATTCTTTGGGTGGCCATCGTTGGTTTGTTCTCTTTATTGATAATTGCACGAGGATGACATGGGTATACTTTCTGAAGCATAAATCTGACGTTTCGGATATCTTCATAGCATTCTATGCTATGATTGAACAACAATTCTCTGCAAAAATCCAAGTTCTACGTAGCGATAATGGTGGGGAGTTTGTGAATCACACATTAAAAGAGTTTTTTTTCTCAGAAAGGAATAATTCATGAAACCTCATGTTCTTACACACCCGAGCAGAACGGGATAGCAGAACGAAAAAATCGCTACCTTCTGGAAATGGCTCGTGCACTAATGTTTGAAGCCCATGTTCCCAAGCCATATTGGGTCGATGCCATTTCCACAGCCGTTTATCTCATGAACCGGATTCCATCCCGTTTTCTCAAATTTAAAACTCCTTTACATGTTCTCTCTACCCACTTTACTATACCTTCTTTTTTGATGCTGCCCCCCCGAATATTTGGTTGTTCCGTGTATGTCCACATACCAAAATTACATCGCACCAAACTCGACCCTTGTGCGGTAAAGTGTATCTTTCTTGGGTATGGCGTGCATCAAAAAGGGTACAAGTGCTATGATCCAATTGCTCACAAATTCTACGTCACGGTGGACGTTGATTTTGTTGAGTTCTTTAACCATTCTGCTCCTCAGGGGGAGAGTAATAATGACGGACATGAATGGTTAATCTATCAACTTCCAGATGTGCTTATTCAGGAGCAGCAAGAGGCTGAGCAGAGAATAGATCCAGATCCTACACATAACGTACAGTCCTCCACCACTGCTGTCCCTTCCAATACCACCGATACTGCCCAATCTCCTACGAATATCCATGAGGTAAGTATTCCTGAAAATGCTGCTCCTATTAACACTACTGGATATACTTTACCTCCCCGCCGTAATAGAGGAGTTCCTCCTCGAAGATATTGCCCAGATTGTGATGATTGCAGGACTCATTACCCGATTGCTAATCACGTGAAAACAACCGGGTTGGCTGAACCATTACAAACTTTCACCAGTGTGCTTTTTTCACATCATATTCCCAGAAATGCACATGAAGCCTTACAAAATCCCAAGTGGAAGGAGGCAATGGAGCTTGAGCTTGCAGCGTTAGAGAAGAATGAGACATGGCAAATTTGTGATCTTCCAACAGGAAAGAAACCAGTAGGTTGTAAGTGGGTTTTCTCCATCAAACATAAAGCTGATGGAAGCATTGAGAGATATAAGGCGCGGCTAGTGGCTAAGGGGTACACACAAAAGCATGAAATTGACTATGTGGAAACTTTCTCTCCTGTAGCGAAGATTTGTAGCATACGAGTGTTATTTTCGATAGCTGCAAATCTGGATTGGCCACTATACCAGTATGATGTGAAGAACGCCTTTTTACATGGCGACCTGACCAAGGAGATATATATGGAGATGCCACCCGGATATTCCAAAAACAAAGGGAATCAACAAGTTTGCAAGTTACAAAGATCACTATATGGATTGAAACAGGCATCGAGGGCATGGTTTGGGAAATTTACCGCAGCCATGATGAAATATGAGTATCGCCAGAGTAACGCCGATGATACTCTCTTCTTCAAACATCAAAACGGGTTAGTAACTCTCCTTATCATCTACGTAGATGATATGATCATTACACGAAGCGATGCAGAAGAGATTAAGGCACTTCAAGAAAATCTTTCGAAGGAGTTCGAGATGAAGAACCTCGGTGGATTAAAGTATTACTTGGGTATTGAAGTGATTAGATCAAACAGAGGTATATTTATTTCTCAGAGGAAGTATGTACTGGATCTACTAGCAGAAGTTGGGATGCTTGATTGTAAGCCGGCTGACACGCCTATAGTAGAGAATCACAGACTTGGGATTTTTCCAGACCAAGTTCAAACAGATAAGGAGCGCTACCAGAAGCTTGTTGGGAAACTAATTTACTTGTCACATACCTGACCCGACATTTCCTATGCAGTAGGAGTATTGAGCCAATTTATGCAGCAGCCGAGCAAGGAGCACATGGACGCTGTGATGAGGATCTTGAGGTACTTGAAGTCTTCACCTGGGAGGGGACTCCTGTTTGAGAAAAATAAAGGACTCGAGATCATAGGATACACCGACGCAGATTGGGCAGGGAATGTCAGTGATTGACGTTCCACTTCAGGTTACTTCATATTTGTTGGAGGGAACCTAGTATCTTGGAAAATCAAGAAACAGCCAGTTGTAGCATTATCCAGTGCGGAGGCTGAATACCGAGGGATTGCTAAAGGTCTTAAGGAGATATTGTTTATCAAGCGATTATTAGCTGAGATTGGTTTTCCACCGTCATCGGAAATTCCATTATTTTGTGATAACAAAGCAGCTATTAGTATTTCTCAGAATCCTGTGCAGCATGACCGCACCAAACACATAGAGATTGATCGACACTTTGTCAGAGAGAATCTGGATAAACACTTAATCTCTCTACCGTTTGTAAAATCAGAGGATCAACTTGCATATATCCTTACTAAGGCAGTTTGTGGACGAGTTTTTCATGATGCATTGGACAAGTTGGGTATTCTCGATCTGCCTACCTAACTTGAGGGGGAGTATTAGCACATGTTATAATTGTAACTATGGTATAGTTGAATTAGCTTATTTACGTTGATTTAGGTCGCATAGATTAGGGGATTGGTTATTCCTTATTTAGCTTTTTATCTCATGTATATATATCGATACGCCTCTGCAAATAATGGAAATAAGAAAATTATCTCCCATAAACTCTCTACAATCTCTATACTATGGATCTTATATATTTTGACAGTTTCTTGTGCGCACGTGATTTTTTTTTTTTTTTTTTTGCTCTTAAGTTAGGATGGGAAAAAATACCTACGTACATTATATGGAATAGGATAATCATTTTACATACTTACCATCCAGAACCCAGACTCCACGTTCAATGGGAGCATGCGCTTTACTAAACGAGGGACAACATTTTGTAAACGTTCAAGAGTGTTTTCGGCATCCACCAAAACCGTAAACTTAGCTATTTTATAGTCGTCCCAAGACTCAGTCCCCTTCTTTCCTCCACTGTTTCTTCGCTATTCATACCACAAAAATTAGTATTATTTCAACAATTCAAACGGAAGCATGTGAAAAATAGAGTCCAAAATATATATAGTTTACATTTCCTCATTCCTTCGAAACAATCTGACATAATTTGCTCTTAAGTTAGGATGGGAAAAAAAGTTTAACATATGCGCGTGAGTTGCACGCGTTTTATCTCATGCGCTGAATTTTTTTTTATTGGTGCTTATGTTCCATGTTTAGAAACCCGCGTGTTGAAGAATGTGGAGGACCAAGTGGAATTCTTTCAAAGAGATGTATGTATAGATCTTAAATTAATTCTTTCAAGGACTGATGCGTGCATCACACGTGCAACTATTTTAATACTTTTGAACTATATATTTAATCAAAAAATATTAATCAATATATGCAAAACTTCTCATTGTAAATATAAGCAATATAAATACGAACCATGAATGAGCCGATTTAGTTGGTGAGATATATAGATAGGATCAAATATGATATTATTCTTAACCAGCCACGGGTGAAGAATAAGAGTAATCGAAGTATACATCTTTCCAAAAAAATATGCATCCAAGAAAAACAATTAAAAGCCCCGGGGTTGAGAAATTTTTCTTCAAAGTAGTTTTATGATAAACTAGAAACTAAGATGATTAATTCAGAGAATTTTGCTACATTATACCTGTTTCTGCGGACGCACCCAGTGAAATCTCAAATCTTCATGGCCGCATTCAAGAAAATCCTCAAAATGAACAACGAATCTGTCGCCACCATCCACCACTTTGGACACAACGCCCTGCCACCAGCCGTCTTTGTAAAACGCATCAACATCGTCTCCTAGCTCGAAACCCTTGGAAAGCCCCTGCACTGGCGGTACAGGCCTCACGTCGGAAATGTCGACGCTTTCTTTAAGCTGATCCAGACCGTTGTCGTTAGCCAACAAATTGTGGTACTCAACGTGGAGGCAAATCGATTTATCTTTGTCGCCGCTCCATTTGAAAGATTTTTTTCTGCCACTTTTTTTGGGGGATTTTGATGAAGAATCAGGGGGAATCACAGTAGCAGTGAAGTAGACGAATTTAAACACTTCATCCTTGGTTCGCACTTCAACTAACGAACTTATGGGGAAATTATCAAGGCTACAGGAAATTTGAGAAATCGCGACGACAACAATTCGTCATTAAAGTATACCTTTTCAAAGAGATATAAGTATAGATCTTAAATTTAAGGGGTCGAATTTGAAATTAATTTGGCATTCACTTTAATTATAAATACACAAAAACATGCATGGGACGGGTGCGTGCATCACACGAGCTAAAATTTAAACAAAAAACATTAATTATATGCAAAACTTCTCATTGTATATATATAAGCAATAATGTTTGACTCGAATGGAATAATGTTTGTCACAAATATTAATTCCAAGAAATTAAACATGAAAATTCTATTTCATCGCAAAATTATAGCGACTAAATATAATTTTCATTGTTGTCCTGATTATTAATAACAAAATAAAATAATTTGTTGGTAGTGTAGCCATGAAATATTTTAGTTTCACCGCAAATATTAATCCCAAGAAATTAGCAACAAAAATATAATTTTCTTTGTAGTTCTGGTTATTAACAACAAAATAAAACAGTTTGTTGCTAGTATAACGGTAAAATATTTTAATTTTGTCGCAAATATTAATTCTAAGAAACTAGGCACAAAATTTTGTTTTTATAGCAAAATATTAGCGATGAAATATAATTTTCATTCTTGTTCTGATTATTAACAAAAAAATAAAATAATTTGTTGCTAGTTTAGCGATGAAATATTTTAATTTCGTCGTAAAAATTAAATCCACAAAAATTTGTATTTCGTCGTTAATATTTTGGCGATGAAATATAATTTTTAGTGTTGTTCTAATTATTAACAACAAAATAAAATATTTTTTTTGTTAGTGTAGCGACAAAATATTTTGACTTTCCTTTTGTCATGATTCTAGTAGCATCAAAATGGATATGAAATTGTGTCAACATTGACCTTTTGAGGCTTCTTCGACATTGACAATTCCCCACCCGCTTTAGATATCAGTAGAATGTCTGATGTAGCATACACATGAACTATGATGGTAGGAATACCTGTTGTGTCGTCTAGTTCATCGTCTTCAAGAGAACAATAAAAAATAACCTGTGGAGAAGGAAGCGTTCTCGGTTCCCTAACATTGCCATCTGAGAGGCTCGTATCAACTATTGTGAATTTTATAGCGTCGGAACTCTGGTTAGATGTCCTCAGTTGCAGATAGAAATGGCGCTGCTTTGCAGGCTGGTCATTCTCCATCATTTTTGTTAGCTTCATCTTCAAGCTCGATTAACTCTTGGCAACTTTACTCAAAACATCCGTGATTGAATCAAAAACTTGCATGGGGCTGATGCGTGCATCACACGTGCTACTATTTTAATACTTTTCATATATAAATACAAATAATCGTAACAATTTAACATAAGAAATACTAAATAAATAGTCAAGTTGTTATCCGATTAAACGGAATCCCCAAAAACTTGCATGGGACTGATGTGTGCATCACACGTGCTACTATTTTAATACTTTTGAACTATATATTAAACCAGAACATATTATATTTTGTGTATCAACTATTAAGAATTTTATAGAGTCCAACACCATTTTAGTATATACCTGTACCTATACCAATAGCTTGAACAAGCGACGAAGAAATGAGGAAAACACAAACAAAGATAAATTCAGATAACTTGATTTTGCAAGAAAACAATAGATTCCATGAAATTGGTGAGATATATAGATAGGATCAAATTTGATTTTATTCTTATCCAGTGACGGGTGAAGAAAAAGAGGAAAATATATAATAAATTTTTTTAACGTGTTTCTTCCACATCGTGTTCACATAGGGAACATGCATTCGTGAATGCGCATTTTCATTAATTAAATTGCACAAGGTTTCAATGTTTTCTTCATTAGGAGTTCGATACTATTCACCTAACAATTAATTAATGCATTTTTGCATTATTAACTCAGTTAACATCTACTTTTTGTATAGTTCTCCAATTAGTCTAATATTACCTAGCATGAGTCTCTTCTCTTCCCTCTCTTCTCCCATTTTCCAGTGTGGGGGTAGTCGAGGAATGAATCACTCTGTCTCTCGTTTCTTCATTGCCATGAGCAGTTAATCCCTTACGGCGTTTGCTAATGGGAGCTATATTATCAACACTACCTTACTTATGCTTTCGACTCAAGGTATTCGTGACCTTTTGAGGCCTCTTCGACACTGATGATTCCCCACCAGCTTTAGTTATCAGTAACTTGTTCGATGAAGTAGACACATCGACTATAATGGTGGGAATATCTGTTGTGTCATTTGATTCACCAACTTCACGACGACCATTAGAAATAACCGTATTGGAGACTTGACAAGGAAGCATTCTCAGTTCCGTAACATTGCCATCTGAGAGGCTCTCATATCAACTATTAAGAATTTTATAGCGTCCAGCACCATTTTGGTACCTGTAGCAATGCCAATGTAGCTTCAACAAGCGCTGAAAAAATGTGCAGGCAAAAACACAAACAAAGACAGATTCAGGCGCGGAAATAAGTTGATTTTTCAAGACAATACTAGATTCAATGAAAATAATACTGCCTTTAAATTTAATTTGGCATTCATTTTGATTATACATAAACAAAAACTGGCATGGACTGACACGTG
Source organism: Galeopsis tetrahit (assembly GCA_963675135.1). Classification (NCBI taxonomy): domain Eukaryota; kingdom Viridiplantae; phylum Streptophyta; class Magnoliopsida; order Lamiales; family Lamiaceae; genus Galeopsis; species Galeopsis tetrahit. The sequence continues at coordinate 43,231,951 of OY776128.1, read as the reverse complement.
CATCACACATGCTATTTTTTAATACTTTTGAACTACATTTTAAACAATTTTTTTTATATTTAGTGTATACGATGGTCTCACGCAAAACTTCCCGTCGTATATATAAGCAATATTAACACCATGAATGAGTGGATTTAATTGGTGAGATATATAGATAGGATCAAGTTTTGCTTCATCTTCAAGCTCGATTAACTCTTGGAAATTTTACTCAAAACATCCGTGATTGAATCAAAAACTTACATGGGGCTGATGCGTGCATCACACGTGCTACTATTTTAATACTTTTGTACTATATTTTAAACAAAAAATATTATATGCAAAACCAGTGACCGAGCCAGAACTTAACCGATGGGGGGCCCAATTATGAATAATAAATTTCATTTTTAATATCATATACGTTTGAAATATATACAGTAATATATTACTAATGTATCAAGTAGAGTTTTAGTATGTTTCAATAAGAGTTTTAGTACGCGGGCTTCTTTTAATTTTGATTGACACTATTAGTCTTAATTCTTGTTTTAAAAATTTGTCATTTTAGCTATTTTTAACACGCTTGTCCCTAAATTACTCATATGTAAATTTCTATAATTTTTATTTTAATACTTTTTTCATTTCTCTTTTTCTCCATAATTGAAGTAAGTTATTTCACACTCTCTTATATTTTCCTTCATTTTTTTCTCAATCTTTCATGATAATGAAAGGTAAATTTATAAATAAAATGTTATTTAATTATACACAAAACAAGTACAGTACATTATAAAATGTAGAAAATAATAATTGCACTACTAATATTTTACTAATACACTTAAAAGTTGTTATATGATTATTAAATATAACTAATTATAATTATTTTATTTTTTATTATTTAATATTTTTAAAAAAATTATTAAAGAACATTTGTAAAATGGGTGGGGGGCCCAGTGACCCCCCTGGCCCCTCTCTCCCTCCGTCCCTGTGCAAAACTTCTCATTGTATATATATATAAGCAATATCAATACCATGAATGGGTCGATTTAATTGGTGATATACAAAGATAGGATCAAATTTGATTTTATTGTTATCCGGTCACGGGTGAAGAAAAAGAGGAAAATAATAATAAATTTACTTACCATGCGTTTTATCTCATGCACTGAGAAAATTTGTATTGATGCTTCAATCCAAGAAAATAGCATACCAAAATTCAGAAAATTATGCTAATTAATGTTCCATGTTTAGAAACCCGCGGGTTGAAGAAGGTGGAGGACCAAGTGGAATTCTTTCAAAGAGATATATGTATAGATCTTAAATTTACGGGGTCGAATTTGATATTAATTTGGCATTCACTTTAATTATAAATAAACAAAAACATGCATGGGACTGATGCGTGCATCACACGTGCTAATATTTTAATACTTTTGAGCTATATTTTAAACAAAAAACACAGTAGCAGTGAAGTAGACGAATTTATACCCTTCCTCATCGGTTCGCACTTTAACTACCGAACCTATGGGGAAATTATCAGGGATGAATTAGGGGATCACCATTTTAAACTCAGATTCCTCTTATGAAATGATAATGCAAGAATATGAATGAAACACTAACAAAGATGAACCGATACAACTTTCTTGAAAAAACACCATACTCAAGACACTCTTTTCGATTTTATGTTTACCAGAATGGCAGCACTCAACAATGTTCAAGATCCAATGTGATCATCAACACTTTCAGTTATTCCAAGCACTTGAGTTAGGACAGTTATACGATCATTACATTGGGAGATTATTTGTGGTGAGGCTTTTCTCAACGCTAAATCAAGAGATCAATATTACATATCCAACATGATCGACAATCTTATGCTCAAGCGATTTTTTGTCAGCTCCGATGTATTTATCAACCTCTTCACCGTCTTTCACAAATACGAAATATGGGATACTGCTAATCTTCCACTAAATAGCAACAGCCACTGCATCGTCAATATCAACTTTCAAAAACACAACTTTTGGATACTTCCCTGCTAAGGTTGAGTAAACTGGAGCAATGTAACGACAGGGCCCACACCATTTTGCGGTGAAGTAACGACAGCTGCTACGGCGGGTTTGGAGAGAGTTGATTTTGCATGACAACTTGACTAGATTCCATGAAAATAACACTGGATTTAAATTTAATTTGGCATTCATTTTGATTATACATACACAAAAATGGCATGGACTGACGCGTGCATCACGCGTGCTACTTTCTTAATACTTTTGAACTTCAAAACTTCAAGTTGTATATATAAGCAATATAAATTAATACCATGAATGAGTGGATTTAATTCGTGAATGCACAATTTCATTAATTAAATTGCACAAGGCTTCAATGCTTTCTCACGAGGAGATTTGTGCATTTGTGCATTATTAAATCACCCAGCAATATATTAATGCATTTGTGCATTATTAACTCGGTTAACATCCACTCTTTGTATAGTTCTCCAATTAGTCTAATATTTCCAGTGTGGGGCAGGCAAAATTAGACAAAATTAGGAGTGTGCAAAAAAAACTCGGACCGGAAAAAAGACCGGAACCGTACCGACCGGTTAGTTTCCGGTCTCCGGTCCATTGAATTTTAAGATTCCGGGCCGAAATTTTTTTTTAATTTTTTTTATTTATATTCTTTATATTTTTCTACTTATACTACCTTAATTATTATAAACTAAATAAAATTAGAATTTCTAATTTGAAAACTTTGAAAATATTTCTTTCATTATGCTTAGAATCAAATAATTGGTGAGGATGTGAAATAAAGTGTTGAGATTTATTACATTTTTTCAAGTATATAATTGAATAAAATTAATCAATTTACTTTTAGTGTCAAAATATCATTAATAATATTGTAAATAAAATTCACATTGGCGAAAATTGATCTCAAATGAAAAACTAACATAAATTTTCATACACAAGTTCATCATTCTTGTTCTTGGTTCAAAAAACTTAAAAAAAATATTTGAAAAAATATAAAATAAAAAAATAAATTAAAAACTTAAAATTCCGGTCCGGTCTCCGGTCCGACCATTAAAGTAGATTCCGGTCTCGGTCCAAACCGGTTCCGGTCCGGTTTTGGACCGGTGCACACCCTAATCTCTTACAGTGTTTGCTAATGGGACCTATATTATCAACACTGCCTTGCTTCTGCGGGCAGGCAAAATTAGGCCAGTAACTTCTTCTTTTTTCGCAATTTCAGGCCAAATTAGCCCGATCGACCCAATTTCGAGATGATTTTGCACGTGAGGCCCATTTCTACGGGCTGAACTTTGGGAGGCAGCAAAAAGAGAAACGTAACTTTATGGGCTAGTAAAAAGAGGACCGTGACATTTTTTTTCCGGCAATTTCATGACCAATATAAATATAATATATAATTTTTAAAATCTACTTTAGTCCATATACCTTTCCTCAATTAGTTACATATTTTCTCATGTTCGAATACTAGAAATGTTTGTTTAGATTATATTCCAAAAGAAATCGAATGCCAAATTCAATTCTAATTTTGCCAGCCCGTAATAATAAATTAGGAGGAAAATAATAATAAATTTTCTTAGCATGTTTTTTCCACGTCATGTTCACTTAATTAGGAAACGTGCATTCGTGAATGCGCATCTTCATTAATTAAATTGCACAAGGCTTCAATGTTTTCTTCATGAGGAGTCTGATTCTGATCACTCGGCAATTTACAATTTATTAATGCATTTGTGCATTATTAACTCAGTTAACATACACTTTCTGTATTCTAAAATTGTGCTAGTAAATATTATTGTCAAAAAAAATGTTTCACACTAGTAGGTGGCTATAATCCCATATGCGCGTGAGTTGCACGCAATAAAACTGTGCAACTCACGCGTTGATCGACTTTGTGTCATTTATTATTTTTGCTACTTTTTAGATTTGGAAAATTGTATTGTGGCCAAAAAATGCACGACTATCCTTTTGACATGATTCTATTACCATCAAAATAGGTAGGAAATTGTGTCACGAATCTCATTTCTTAAGTCAAATATTATTTATTAAGAACCAACAAGTAAGTCATAAACCCATTCTGCAGGTGAGTTGTAAGCATCAAAATTATGTTATCTCACGTGCTGAGCAAATTTGATCAACCGGGTAAGAGACTTGGTGGGTCGGGTTTTGAGCATGGGTATAAATACCCGACTTTCAGTTGTAACTGATACTTTGGTAACTGAATCTAATATGAATTTGTCCCCATTCTTCTTCTTCTTCCCGATTCTCTTTTCTCGCCAACTTCCACATTGTGTTCACATATATCTTAACTGGTCACAATTGAAGAATAAGAGGAAACGAATAATAAATTCACTACTACAAAATTGGACTTGGAGAGCTGCACTTGGAGAGCTCTTTTTTCAATCAGCTCTCCAAGTGAACACTTGGAGAGCGGTTTTATAAAAAAAAAAAAAATTTAACATAGAGAGCGGTTCAAAACCGCTCTCCAAGAGTTTCTCTTGGAGAGCGGTTGAGAACCGCACTGCAAGTAAGCTTAGATAGCGGTTTAGAACCGCTCTCCAAGTATACACTTGGAGAGCGGTTCATAACCGTTCTCCAAGCCGCAATTCTTGGTCAAATACCCTAAATCCCCTAAGTCAATTAATCCTACGCGTTTTCTCCCCCAAACCAACATTTCTCCCCCAAATCAACAGTACGTCGCCGTTGCCTCCTTCCCCGCGGCGTCGCCGTCGCCGCACTCCCTCCCTCCTCGCGCCGTCGCCGTCGCCTCACTCCCTTCCTCCTCGCGCCGTCGCCGTCGCCTCACTCCCTCCCTCCTCGCGCCGTCGCCGTCGCCTCACTCCCTCCCTCCTCGCGCCGTCGCCGTCGATTTCCTCTCCAGCCGTCGCCGTCGCATCGCTCCCTCTCCTGCGTTCCGTCGCCGTCGCCCAGCTCCGTAGCTCCCACTCCGACCCGCTGCTGCTGTAGGTACGTATATATATATATATATATAGTTTCTTTGGTTAAATGCTCTCAATCCCCCACATTAATTCACGATGCGTTTTATTTTCTCCCACAAATCGAATTGAAGCTGGGTGTTCTCCCCAAATCCCACAAACGCATTTTTAACCTAAAATTCAAAAAAAAAAAGGAGTACATTGTGAAGCCAAATCCAAAAGGAGTGGCGCGCTGTTCTAAGGCAGAAGGGCACCATTCACGTAAGTTTCATTTATTGCACTTTTTTCTGCCAATTTCTAATTTGATTTGAGGGTTTATTTATATTTAGTGATTTTTCAACTACTGGGTTAGAATATGATCAGATAATTCAGATCGATATTTCGTTTGAAGAGGTCAATTTCACCTCGAATTAGCATAGTTGCTGTAAATTTAAATTATGTGTGTCGTCTATATAATTCAACTGTACTTGTTGGAGTATGCGTGACTTTTTGTTTCGTGGTCTTGTTTATTGATGATTAGCTACTGATAGGTTTATTTGAATTCATATCTATAAACCATCTTCAAAAGGAAGGGAAAACGAAAAAGGTTTAAAAAAAATGAAAAGTGTGAAATAGTTTTCCAATTTCTGGAAAATACTGAGTCTAGTTAATGAAGACTTTGAAGCGTGCAAATTGTATAAAGTAGTAGGCGAATAAAAGGGGACGGTGTGAGTATATTGTGTATATATTTGTTTTAAGATTTTATATATAAGTTATGATGGCCGGTGAAAAAGTAGATTGATGTTATATTATCATCCGTGCACGTGTTTAAAAGAATAAAAAGGGAGATGATATAAATAAGAATATTGGGGGAATAAAAAAAAGAAAGAAAAAAGGTAGTGGTAGGTGATTAAGTAGAGTTGAATTTATAATATTTAAAATTTCCACCACCCGCTGTCAATTTAATTAATTAATCTACCTAGCTATATAGTTCGCATCACATCCACATATCTATCTTTTAAAGCCAAGTTGATGCATGAAATCGAAAGTGGCATTTACTTTATCTCTTATTAAAAAAATAGGCATCTATAGTTTTATATGGATCGAAAGTGGGTTCGAGCCGATCGATTATCAGAGGAGTATAGGAATGGGGTGGAAGAGTTTTGTAATCATGCAATTAGACACTGCACCGACGATCAGTACATTCCATGTCCTTGTTGGAAATGTATGAATGGAAAAACTGTTAGAGGTCGAAGAAATTTGTTCGCCCACTTGATGATTCACGGTATTGATAAAGCATATACCGTTTGGACATTTCATGGTGAGACAAGAGATGGATGTAGCTCAAGCAACCTAAAAACTGACTTTAGGTTTGAAAATACAGTGGATGCGGATAGTTTAGAAGATGTACCTATTGTTGATACATCGAGTAGGGATGACGATGAGCTGATTGATAAGATTAGAACTAACACCTGTGCCTAGAGAAAAGGGCAAACCGTTCTTACCTCCTGCTGCACACACCTTGTCCAACAATGAGAGGAAAGAGTTACTTCAGACACTGAAGGATGTGAAAGTACCAGAGGGTTATTCATCCAACATACAAAGACTTGTATCAGATGATGGCATGAGACTGATGAATATGAAATCGCATGACTATCATGTCATCATGGAGACTTTCTTGCCCATTGCAATACGTTCTATCTTGCCTGAAAATGTGCGCATAACCATAACAAAGTTATGCTGGTTCTTCAAGGCAATGAGTAGCAAGGTCATAGATCCTAGAAAATTGGTTGGTTTTCAGAGACAGATTGTGGGGACGCTCTGTGAGCTTGAGATGTATTTTCCTCCATCATTTTTTGATATAATGGTTCATCTAACCGTTCATTTGGTACACGAGACAAGGATGTGTGGTCCTGCTCGTATGCGATGGATGTATGGTGTAGAGAGATATATGAAAGTGCTCAAAGGATATGTGATGAATATGTCCAGGCCGGAGGGATGCATTGCAGAACGCTATTTAGTAGAAGAAGCAGTTGAGTACTGGTCTGAATTTATTCCGAATGTCGATGCAATTGGACTTTCAATTACCCGGTACACCATTAGAATGGATGGTGAAGGCATTACTGGTGGTCAACATGTAAGTGTTAGTATGGAGGAACTAACACGAATGCACTTGTGCGTACTTCATAACACGGTCGACGTGCTTTCTTTTATTGACTTGCACATGCAAGCACTTGCTGAGACATTTCCCACCAGAGTTAGATCATGGATTGAAGCTGAGCACAACCGAACGTTTGTTGACTGGTTCAATGGTCATGTAACAAGTATGTTGTCACAGGATAAAGATTCAGTGACAGAAAGAGTTAAGTGGTTATCCAGAATGCCTGATAGTCATGTGTATTCATACAAGTGTTATCTTATTAACGGATACACATTTTATACCAGAGATCATGATGCCACAAGTACAATGCAGAATAGTGGGGTGTCCATTACTGCAACTGCAGGGGATCAATCGACTACTTACTTTGGACAGATTGTCAACATTTGGGAACTCGACTATGTTGTTCACCGCCAACCAATCTTCGAGTGTAGTTGGGTGAGGATCCCTAACGGGGTCCAAGTTGAAATTTCTGGGTTCGTACGCATTGGTTTGAAGAATGTGGGATACAGAGATGACCCTTACATAATGGCCAGTCAAGCTCAACAAATTTTCTATGTCCCCGACCCAGTTAATAAGAAATGGTCCATTGTGGTTCTGTCAAACAAATTGAACAATAGTTACCATAATAGCGACCACGTCGATGAAGATGATCCTTTTCAGAACTTCACTCATCCTGTACTCTCTTTCGATGATCCTGCAAATCCACGCCCGTACCAGAGAATAATTAGAGATGAGGATGAATATAGCAATCCGGATCTTGTTAACATTCATGGTCATGAACGAGAAAAGTCAACCAAAAAAAGAAAAAGAAAAACAAGTGCTAAAAAGAAATGTACGAATTCATTGAATGTTGTTTCTCCTGCTTTATTGAATATTGTGTCTTCTGCTTTATTGAATGTTATTTCTTCTGCTTTATTGATTATTGTTTATTTTTTGTTCATTAAATGTTGTTTCTTCTACTTTACAGGATCATGTCTTTTTTGCAACATCCCGGAGATTCTGATGAAGAGTATGATGATTTGAGAGAGGGTGTCACTGATGCTCCCACCAGTAGCAGCTCTGGGGAGAAACGCGCCAGAGGCATAGTGACGATGTCTTCTATTAAGAGGGCTCGTAGCCTAGGGAAAATGCCTAAGGTAATTTTATTACAATTGAACAGTTGAAATTGTAATTACATTGTTTGATCGTTGAACTTAATTAAATACTATGTTATTGCAGGTGACGTTCAATGAGTATGGACAGCCCATAGGAAAAGAGAGTGAGAAGTTCTCCTTCTTCCTTGGAGCTACAGTCAGGAGCGTGATCCCTATCGTGCTGCCATCCAAGGACTGGCGCAGCGACAAAATGGCTCCTTTGAAGGAAAGATTATGGGATGAATTGTCGGTATGTTAATTATATGCTTATTGAAAGTTGTTGTATAATTAACAAATTTACTAAATTGTCATGTTATATGCGTATAGACTACATTTGTCGGTCTTGACCATTCGAACAAGAAGTTTATACTGTCGCAAGATGGAATACTGGCCAAGAAATTTCGGGCTTGGTTGAGAAGTAGCGCACTAGATCCGGAAACCGGACTTTACTCGGCTACTCCGCCTAAGCAGTATCGGAATAGCCCTATGGTGGCCCCGTACTGGGAGGAGTTTGTTCGTAGAGCTATGGATGATGATTTTCAGGTAAAATTGATCAATGTCATTTTCCTCAATTCCTAATGCCCTATGCTTTTTAGTGTTTATCGTATTTATATTACACTGTAGAGGCAAAGTCATCAAAATCGCGAACAAGCCAAGAAGATGGAGGCTCGATATCGTGGATCGAACAAAGGATATGCACGCATAAGCGAAAATATTGTGAGATCAGAATTCTAACTTTTAATTTTTTTTTATATGTTCACTTTTAATATATCTAATAAAGTGACACTTTCATCACTATTGTAGAAAGAAGAAAGAAGGAAATCGGGTGAGAGTGCGCCGATTGTTACCCGTTTCGACTTATTTCAGGCTACAAGAAAGACTCGAGATGGGCGTATTCCCGATTCCAGTGCACAGCGGATTATCGAAGAAGCGGTAATCTATCCATTAATTTATCTTTCAAATACAAACTATTATTTCTAAACAAATAATTAAATGATATTTTTTTGTGATTTAGGAGCGCATATCTCAGACCATGACACCCGACGACATCCGCACTATCGGCACTGATGATTTGTATGGACGGGTTGTAGGTCGTCAGGAGCATCCCGGCCGCTTTCGGAGCTTGGGATTTGGCGTGACGAAGACCTCGTTAGCGATGGCACCTGCCCTTCAAGCCATGAATATGGTGGGTATACTTTCAGAACAGGTTGCCAAGTTGACTAGAGAAATGGAGACTATAAGGTCCGAGAGAAGATCTAGTCACGGATTGTCGTCGAGTGGAGCAAGCTGTGAGAATAGTGACGCTGATGCTAGGTTTTCGGCTGATGGTAGAGACGACTTTATTGAGGCACTTCAAAACATCTCTCAAGTATCAAAATGTGCATGTCTCGCCTTTGTTTTAATTAAAGAGTAGTGTATTAAAATTTTCTAACTAATATCTTATTCGAACAGCCACCGACCTTTTGCTACCTTTATTTGGAGGATCCTCTTCGGTTGGTGGCCACGGGATCGTTGCACAACAAATCTCATCAAATGATTCATGGTTGTCCACTCACTCCTGGTTTCGTGAGGGTCACACTAGAAGTACCCATGGACGAAGAAGTAGATTCACCCTTGCCGAAACCAGTAGATGATGCTGTCACAGTCGGAACAGCGGTCGGACACTTCATCGAATGGCCGAGCAACTTGGTCTCTCACACCGCGAAGGTAAAATATATGTTATTAAAATTTATTATCTTATATGTCGTTCTAAATAATGTTGCAAATTGATTGTAGACACTGCCTCCACGATAAAAGCCTAAAATGAAATCAAGAGATGTCGTAGATAGTCGGATGGAGAGAACGAGGGACGTGGGTATTCGGGCACGCGTACTTGGTTATCCATTGTCTGGACACTTAGATCACGACACCGCCGTACAAAATATGGTGAGCACGATAGTGCAGTCCGGTGCTTTCAATACCCTCACAGTTCCGATGACTTCTTACTTTCATCAGCATTATATTGAGGAATTCATCGGTGTGGAAAATGTCCTTGAAGTCTTGAACGACCAGTGGTTGAGTGCAACCACCATAGCCTTCTACCTCAAGTATGTGTTTATTAATTATCAGTATTTACTTTCTAAACAGTTTAATTTTCTTTCTAAATTTTAATTAGCGTATATATGTTGGTTAAAGATATTTGGGTGAGGTATATCTCTCTAGAGATAACCGAGCATGTGGATTATATACCTTCATCTCCCCCCAAGTGTCTTGCGTACTGGGTGATAGGACAGAGGGCATGGAAGGGATAGTCGAACATATGCTGAGGTATAATGGGAGAGACCATCTCATTTTTTGGCCAACAAATGTGGGGTGAGTACAATAAACATTTCGTTAAAATTTGTATGCATAATATGTTATTTGCACATTTGCAGTTAATTTAAATATATATTCTTAATATAATATAGGAGCCATTGGGTGTTGGTCGCCATAAATATGAAGACATTAAGTGTCTTTTTTATGGACCCAGCTTTGGATGGGGTGGTTGCAAATCGTCCCGATCTCATGTCATACATGGAAGGGTAAGTTCATTTTTAATATTCTAATATAATGATTTGTTTTAATTACTTTTTAAATTATACATATTTAATCTATTTTTTTCTTATTATAATAATAATAGTGTGATGACGATGTATCGGAGTCGCCTTCACAATCTAGTCTCAAGATCTACTTTCAATAGAGTGAGCTGGATAGATGTTAAGGTAATTTAATTTAGTAAGTTATCAAATTAATAGAAAATAATCATAATAGTACTATTAATGCATACTTATAATTGCTAATTATATATAACAGGTTCCGAGCCAACGTGATAGTGATCATTGTGGACATTTTGTATGTTGTTATATTGAGGATATAATCATGACTTATCAAACGACGATTCCTAACATGGTAAGTCAATTCATCGATTTATTTAAATTATTTTTGATTGAATAAAAATTCATATACTATATATATATCTAACTATATTGATTGATCGTTGTTTGTAGTTTATCTATAACCGTCCGCTCAAAACTTACAACAACAAAAGAATGGACAAATGGAAAAAAGATTGGACAGGGTACCTATACAATCGATTTTTGTAAACGTATAATTAAATTAGTATAACTTTTGGTAGAATGTAATGTATTAACTTGTATATTTGTGATGATATGTTTGTGTGCGTTTATTTATTTGATTTTTTTCGTATTTGACGTATATATATATTGTAGTGGTATAATTAAGTTTTGATTTTGTATAAATAGGATTTTTAAAATATAAAATAATTATTAAAAAAATAATATAAATTCGATTTTTAAAATATAAATAATTATTAAAAAAATAATATAAAAAAAAAAATTACTTAGAGAGCGGTTTTGAACCGCTCTCCAAGTGAAATTAATAAAAAATAAAATTAACATAGAGAGCGGTTTCTAACCGCTCTCCAAGGTCTTTTACATAGAGAGCGGTTCTTAACCGCTATTTAAGGTCTACACTTGCAGAGCGGTTCAAAACCGCTCTCCAAGTCCTTTTACTTAGAGAGCGGTTTTTAACAGCTCTCTTAGCTTGGAGAGCTGTCGCTTGGAGAGCTGTTTTAAAAGCTCTCCAAGCCCCTTTTTCAAAGCTCTCCAAGCCCAATTTTGTAGTAGTGATTTGTTTAACGTGTTTCTTCCACGTTGTGTTCACATATGGACCGTGCATTCGTGAATGTGCATTTTTTACCCCTCTTAAGCTAAAAACAAAGAAAAATCAATTAATTTGCTTAGGTAAGATTTTCAATACGTTTCACTTGGACCAACATTAGAAAGGTAATAAATAGAGTCCAAAAAAATGCAAAACCTTCAGAAGAGAAATACTGTGAATGGCTTATCCTCGTCTGCTGAAAAATCTATCCGTGATTGACAACTGTTCACAGGCTACATCAGCATTCATTTAATTATGTCAGATTGGTTGATTCGAATTGAATAATGTACGTAGGTATTTTTTCGCAATATAACTTAAGAGCAAAAAATAATAATTCATGTGCATATGCATGCATGCGTGTGAGCTGCACGTGTTAAAACTGTGCAATTTCACGCCCTAAGCAACTTTGCAGATTTGAAAATTTGTATTTTGACCAAAAAGTGTTCGTTTTTTTTTTCACATGATTCTATTATCATCAGAATTTGTGTGAATTTGTTTCACGAATCTCCTTTTTTTTTTTTGATCCGTCTTTAGGGAAATATATTACTTTTTGATCCATATAAAAAAACAGTAGATGTAAAACACTCATGGCAAATAAAATCTTATTACTATCATCAACATTTCTTTGGTGTGCCAGAATTTCGAGAGGGAATAATATTAATACCATGAATGAATGAATTTAATTGGTGAGATATATAGATAGGATCAACTTTGATTTTATTCTTATCAGGTCAGGGGTGAAGAACGAGAGGAAAATCTTATATAATAAAAGGAGGAAAGTTCTCTCCTGAGCTTGACACGTGGCTCTCCAGGTCCTGACACATGGATTGCCACCTCATGCCACGTCCTTATTCAACATGTAGTACACAATTTAATTGAGAATTTTAAGAGTCTTACAATTGATGCAGAATCAGAAAAGCCACAATAACTCCTTCTAAGTTTACCACCGTTTCTCCCCTAAAAAAAATGGATCGAGGCGGAGCCACCAGTCTTTCGGCGGAGAATCGTGTGATTTCTCAGACAGCACGGATTCTACGACGTCATCTTCGTCGGCTGCTTCAACGATGTAGTAGGGGTGAAACTGTGTTCGAGAATTGGCGGGAAAGTTGCAAGGGGTCGAATTGAACGGTGGGGGAATGCTCTGCGAGCTGATGGTGCCGAAGAAGATTCCTTCTTGTCCGTCGGATCAGAATCTTGATTCCTGGCCAGACTCTTTTGAAGAGAATGCTTGAACGACGTTTTCAGATTAGTAGAAATTGGTTGATTCAGTTCTAGACAATCTTATTTTGGCATTTAGGTTGTAATTTTATTTTAAAAAAATTAGTGATATTGGTTTCAGATTAATATTTTATTTCTTCCAGGATGTAGAGAATTTCGTGATCCATTACTGGCTTCTTAAAATTCGTCACCATTTTTCAACTTGCGCGGAGGTAATTACTGTTGGTCCCAAAAGGAGTGTGACACGTGTATGGGGGGGGGGGGGAATACACGTGTGTGTGTTTTTCAAAATCTTTTGCAAGTAATCAACACAAATAATCAGAGTCAAGTAAGTTACACAGTGTGTCAAGTCCTATGAAAATACTAACAGTAGATTCTAAGAATTCTTAACAGTATGCAACTTGTATGTGGAATAAATGATAGGCCCTTTTATACTCCTTAATTAATATGCACTTAGATACTAAGTTATCAAATAGCAAATAGCAGTTATAACAACACAAAAGCTAAAGCAATAAGATAAATGCAGTAAGTAAGAACACAAGATGTATAGTGGTTCAGAGACTAAACTGCTCCTACGTCCACTCTCCTAATTTAATAGGATAATTCCTTAATCACTTCGGAATTAGCTTGTTTTTACAGTGCCAAGGTGCACTCCACTTCTTCTCCTTCTCTTCTCTTGATTTCTTACAACCTTCTCTCGTTGCAATACTCTCAATCTCTACTACGAACTCAACAATACTCTCAATCTATCTCTCAAGGTGAAAGTAGGGTTTTGTTCTAGTACCAACTAATTGTGTGATATCCTTTACAATTTAAGAACGAATATAAAGGATAGGATATCACTGTCTAGGCTTTGGATAATCAACAATAAGCTTGCCTAGTGGGGACTAAAGGTAACACTCACAAATGAATATGCTTAAAAGTTTTTAATCTCTCGAGTGTTTTGAATACTTTTGAATGCTAAAACGATTGCTAGAATATGTATGGCTTGTATCTTGATGTGTGTCCCGTCTTCTTGAAATGTTTCAAGATGTGGCCTATTTATAGATGAAGCAAAACTATCCGTTGGTGGAGATAGCAAACTTATCCATAAATTTGAACTTTCAAATTGTTCAGGGGCCTGCATGTAAATAGTACATGTATTCACGTCCATTCTGCAATTTGCATTCCATTATCAGAATTTGTTATGCGCAGTGACAGGTGGCTCTCATTCTTTGGCTAATTTGGAATAATTCTGTCCTTCCCGCTAACGGCCTCGTACTGGGTAAAGTGCTTAGTCATTCCTCGTCTTTGACCATAAGTATGCCATGGTCAAGGTATATGAATATCCATATTCATCATACTTGTCTTCATGAGTCCTTGTCACTTTCTTCATAACACTTCAGCTTCTTGTCTTCAATGATATTTGTCTTCATGTGCTTTGTGCTTTCAGGTCATTTGTCATATATTCAAAGAATAATCTATCTAATAAAAATTAAAGCTCCCTAACATATATGAGCTTTTCTAACCTGAAAATCTAGACTTGGCAAATCATCATACTTGGGGTTTTACTTAGGGTTTTGGTATCAAATCAAAATCAAATTTTCTTTTATTAATATAAACCATATCCCAACAATTACACGCACAAATTTGCATGTGTGTTTATTTAATTTGAGATTATTTGTCTGAATTTCCGTGGTTTCTCGAATTTGGAATTGAAGTTTGATAACAATTAGTCTAAAGTAAACGAACAATTTGTTTCGTATGTTTGAGACAATTTATTATATCACTTGGTTATTTAGAGTCAAATTGAACAATTTAATGTTGTTTGCAGGTGATTATTATCTCAATTCATATTAATGCTAATATAGGCATGTAATCAACTTTTTATTATCGTTGTTGAATTGACAGATTTTGCTTCCCACTGTTGTTGCTTATAGTCGTAAGAACGAGAGTTGATACAATATTACACCCTCCACAACCGTAAGTATCACGCTTCTCTTCTTTTCTGATATTGAATGAAAGTTCTGACTCAGTTATTCGTCAAAAATGTGTTGTTGGTAGTGCATTTTGTCATGTAATCTTATTTATATTACTTCAAATTGAAAGTTGAACTAATAGAGGTTGAATGAAAATTTTATCCCTTGTGGTGGCACTCTGAATTTGACTGTAATGTCAAGATATAAAGGCTATTGTCTGTGCAGATCGATATATTAGAAAGGACATGCTTGTGGAAGTGGGTAAAAGGGGCACATCGGCACCATTCAACAAGATTTTGGAATTGCCTTAAATACCTATTGCTCATCAGCAGAATAGAGGTAAAGCAGCATGGACATGGGAGCAGAAAGAAAGACTCGCGCACCGTGCACTTGGTGACATAGGGAATATGGTGTCTATTTGTGGTGTCGACGACAATCCCCTTCCTTGGGTTTCTGACCTGAAATGAGGTATTAACTAAACGAGGTTTTCTAAGTTTTACTTTTAATCTCTCAACTTTCTTGAAAGTGTTTGATATGTTTTAGAACTTATGTATTGGTTCTCATATAGTGATAAAGATATGGCTTCCAACTTTTATTTGAGGATGTAAAAGGAGCTACAGAGGAGGCTAAAATGGGAATTTTAAGTTATATCATGCCGTGACAAACTCTTTTGATAAATGTCAGAATGGCGAAGAGCTTGGAGATATCTATAACTATGTTGCCCCTGAAGGGATTGTTTGTCAACTTGGAGATAAATACTGCAAACTCATGTTATTTCCTCCTAGGTTGGCTATTTTTACTTTTTGACATGATATTTGTTTATTGGGATTGTTAATCAGCTCCTAAAGGGGCTTTCTTATTCTGGTCAATTTCTTTGTTTCGTTTAATTAATGATTTCGCTCTGTAATTCAAATCTTCATTCCTTCAGATTTGAAATATTCCAGCTCCCTGTAAATCTTTATACTGAGAGGTTTGTTCAGTGGCTGACATTACTCAGTAACAGAGCTACTAATGATCTGACAAGTATATAGATATTAAAGGAGGTGAAGCAGCAGTCCCTGCAGCTAATAAGCAGAACATGTGAGTAAAAAGAAAGACTTATCATGCACTCGGTAACATATGGAATATGGTCGTGATTCGTGGTGTCGACGACAAACCTCTTCCTAAGCTTTCTTGGGTTGTTACGACTTATCCTGCAGCCTGTGCGGTCTTGAAGACGAAACGACGAAACACCTATTTTTAACTGCATCTTCGCTACTAAGGCAGCATCCCACTTCCACTTCCATGAGCACAGCGGAGTTCTCGAAGAAAAACCACATCAATTAATTTGTGTATGATCATATGTTTTTAGGGATTATATTTTTTTTAGTCCATTAAGTTACCACAATTTTGAATTTAGTCCATCAGGTTACCACCTTTTGAATTTAGTCCATTAAGTTTCTATGTATTTTGATTTTGATCCAGTTACCTGCTACAGCAGGTTTCACAGGTCATTTTTTAAAACACACCCCATAAAATGATATACACACCCAAAATGTTAAACACACCACACTAAAATTTAAAAATCTTTTTTTATTACTATACACACCCCCAACTATTTCCTATTTAATAAATTGCCAAAAATAATTAAATTAAAAAAAATAAGAATTCAAATTAATGTGGAAAATATAAATAAAACCTATAAAAAATCGTTCAAATCTATAGATTGAATAAAATTTAAAAATCTTTTTTTATTACTATACACACCCCCAACTACGGTCAGGCAAAATTAGGCTCGTAACTTCTTCTTTTTTCGCAATTTCCAGCCAAAATAGCCCGATCGACCCAATTTTGAGATGATTTTTGCACGTGAGGCCCATTCAAAACAAAAATAAAATTACAGGGACAACACTGTTGTGTACATCTTCTAAACAACTAAATTAGCATTTTCTAAATGAACAATTTATCAATCAGTTGGTGTGCAGGAAACAAATTACTATGTGATAATGCCTAAAACTATATGTAAACAACTAATTTTAGATTATGATTGAATAAAATAAAAAAGGAAACAAGAAGATTTTAGTCTAATCCCAATAAGATGACCAATTTATTTGAACCTGAAATGATATCAAGTATCACGTGCAATCTATGATTTTTAAAACAAATGGGTACGAAGATGTATACTACACCTGTGCATCACATATACAAGTCCACTTGTGTGTATTATCAAAACCGTGGCATGTAGAAATAATAGAGCTAAACAATTTCATAAATATAGTGCGTGTTTTCATTATTATTTAGTAGGTACGTTATTGTGCGTATTATCGTCAACACTGTGGCAAATAGAAACGATAAAGCTAAACAAATTCATAAAGCCATATACATATGATTAGTGAGAAAACATGAGACGTGATGGAGAGTTAACCTGGGCAAAGTGGAGAGAATGAATTCAGAAAGGCAGTGGAGATGAGATGAAAGGGCACCTGGCTTGAGAAATGGTGTGTAATTCACACGTTACAGAAAGATTACCTGGAACCTAAAGTTTAACGGACGTTTTTAAGTTATTGATACTTTATATATAGTGTAAAATAATAAAATATATATATATATATATATGCATACAAGATAACAAATTTTAAATTTAAGGGTTCGAATTTGAAATTGTGTTCACTTTAATTATAAATACACAAAAACTTGCGTGGGACTAACACGTGCATCACATGTGCTACTATTTTAATACTTTTAACTATATTTTAAACTAAAAAAATATTATATTGTGTGAATAGACGGTCTTATGCAAAACTTCTCATTGTATATATATAAACAATATTAATACCGTGAATGTGTGGATTTAATTGGTGAGGTATATATATAGGATCAAATTTGGTTTTGTGTATTCTTATCCGGTCACGGGCGAAGAATAAGAGGAAAATAATAATAAATTTACTTACCGTGTTTCTAACACATTGTGTTCACATCTTAACTAGTCACGGGGAAGAATAAGAGGAAAATAATAATAAATTTGCTTAGCGTGTTGCTTAGGGAACGTGCATTCGTGAATGTGCATTTTCATTAATTAAATTGCACAAAGCTTCAATGTTCTCTTCATCAGGAGTCTGATACGGATCATCCAACACTTTTTGTATAGTTCTCCCATCAAATAGTCTCTTCCCTCTCTTCTCCCATTTTCTAATGTGGGGGTAGTCGAGGAATGAATCACTTTTTCTCTTGTTTCTTCATTGCCATCAACAGTTAATCCCTTACAACGTTTGCTAATGGGAGCTATATTATCAACACTACCTTGCTTCTGCTTTCGACTCAAGGTCTTCGTGACTTTTTGAGGCTTCTTCGACACTGATGATTCCCCACCAGCTTTAGCTATCAGTAACTTGTTCGATGCAGCAAACACATCGACTATGATGGTGGGAATATTTGTTGTGTCATCTGATTCACCGTCTTCACGACGACCTTCAGAAATAACCGTGTTGGAGACTTGAGAAGGAAGCATTCTCAGTTCAATATAACATTGCCACCTAAGAGGCTCGTATCAACTATTGAGAATTTTATAGCGTCCAATTTTGGTACTGGTAGCAAAACCAATAGCTTCAACCAGCGATGAAAAAATGTGCAGGCAAAAACACAAACAAAGACAACTTCAGATGAGGAAATAAGTTTATTTTGCATGACAACACTAGATTCCATGAAAATAATACTGCCGATTTTGAAAGCACCTTGTGTATACATACAAAAAAACTGGCATGGCCTGGCGCGTGCATAACACGTGCTACCGTTTTAATACTTTTTAACTACATTTTAAACCGATTTTTTTATATTTAGTGCATACGACGGTCACACACAAAACTTCCCGTATGGCCACCACTTTCAACATTGTCTGATGAAATTAACTGTTCAATAGGAATATGCTGTTTTAAAGACACCTGTTAATGATATTAGTAAATAAAAATAGTGCAGGTATAAAATATTCTTGGCAACAAAAAAATATGCGCGTGACTTGCACGCATTTTATTTCTTGCACTGAGAAACTTTATATTTGTGCTTCGATCCAAGAAAATAGCAATGCGGAAAAGAATCAACCCCATGGCATGCATAAGTTACAAAAATTCACAAAAGGGTGCTATTGTTCCATGTTTAGAAACCCCATTTGAAATTCTTTCATAGAGATGTATATATATATATATATATATATATATATATATTGATAATATATAGATCTTAAATTTAAGGCCCGGGTCCAATTTGATCTTGCATTTTCTTGCATGGGACTGACGCGTACATAACATGTGCTACTATTTTAACACTTTTGAAATATTTTAAACCAAATTAATATTATATTATGTGAATATGACGGTCTCATGCAAAACCAAATTAATATTATATCATGTCTTATTTGCAACATCCCGGAGATGACGGAGATTCTGATGGAGATTATGATGGATATTCTGATGGAGATCGTGGCGCATATGATTGACAGCATACTGATGACTTGAGACAGAGTGACACTGATGCGCCCACCACTAGCAGCTCTAGGGAGAATCACGCGATGGGTATAGTCAACTCACCTGACTCGGATTATTTGTGTTGTATTGTTTGTAAAATACACACACGTGTATTCCTCCCCCCCCCCCCCCATACATTTGCCACACTCCTTTTGGGACTACCACATACTAGTGCGATACTTTATTACATCTATATCAATTTCTAATATTTATATTTAATGAATGTGAATGACATTCGTATATTAAAACAAAAAATAAATAAAATTAAAAATTATATGAACTCAAAATAGGTGGCCTGAAGTTTCCCCCCTTACAATCATGGGTGGAACGACGAGTCTCTCGCAAGTGAGTCCAGCATCGGAGTAATTAATGAGAAAAGCGATGCTAAACTGACAGGAGAAGAGAGGGAAGAGAAGAGACTCATGCTAGGTAATATTAGAAAAAAGATGGTCGGGAATCAATAGTGTCGGAGAAGCCTTAAAAGGTCACAAAGACCTTGAGTCGAAAGCAGAAGCAATGTAGTGTTGATAATATATATAGTTCTCATTAGAAAACACTGTAAGCGATTAACTGCCGATAGCACTGAAGAAACGAGAGACAGAGACCGATCCTCACACTGGAAAATGGGAGAGGGGAGAAAAGAGACTCATGTTAGGTAATATTAGACTAATTGCAGAACTATACAAAAGTGTTGCAACCCTAGACTTTGTTGTAAGAAACTCTGAGTGGTATGGTAGGCTTGGTTATTCTTAGATTAGTCTTCGCGTCGTTTTATAATTGTAACTGATTGACCCTAGTACTCAATAATATATTACCATTTTTGTTGCTAAAAACATAATAATGCAAAAGCATTAATAAATTGCGGGGTGATCAGCATTAATGGAAATGAGCATTCACGAATGCACGTTCCCTATGTGAACAGGACGTGGAAGAAACACGTTAAACAAATTTATTATTATTTTCCTCTTATTTCCCCCCGTGACGTTAGATAAGATGTGAACACGGCTTGATAAAAACAAGGTAAGTGAATTTATTATTACTTTTCTCTTATTCTTCACCCGTGACCGGATAAGAATAAAATCAAATTTGATCGTATCTATATATATCTCCAATTAAATCCACTCATTCAGTGTATTAATATTGCTTAAATATATATAACGAGAAGTTTTGCATGAGACAGTCATATACACAAAATATAATATTTTTTGGTTTAAAATATAGTTCAAAGGTATTAAAAAGGTAGCACGTGTTATGCACGCGTCAGTCCCATGAAAGTTTTTGTGTATTTATAATTAAAAAGAATACCAAAATTAAATTAAAATGCGAACCCTTAAATATTGTTCGAAAGGTCACAAAGACCTGGAGTCGAAAGCAGAAGCAAGGCAGTGTTGATAATATAGATTCCATTAGTAAACACTGGCAATGATGAAACGAGCGACAGAGTGCAGGATTCATTCCCCGACTACCCGTACAATGGAAAACGGGAGAAGCGAGGGAAGAGAAGAGACTAATTAGTGGGTGGATGTTTACCGAGTCATTAATGCACAAATGCATTAATAAATTGTTGGGTGATCAGTATTAGACTCCTGATGAAGAAAACATTGAAGAATTTAATTAAAGAAAATGCACATTCACGAATGCACGTTCAATATGTGAACACCACTTGGAAGGAACAAATTTATTATTATTTACCTCTTATTCTTATCAATGTTCCATGTTTAGAATCACCCTGTCTCTCGTTTCTTCACTGCCATCAGCAATTAATCCCATACAAGTTTTGCTAATGGCCACGTTACAACTTCTGTCGGTACGTTTCCAAAATTTGTTTGCGCACATGACAAAAGTGTGAGTGAAGCCATGTCGTTTTGCAGGGAAAGAATTCAACCGTGGATGGCTTATCCTCGTCTGCTAAAAAATCCATTCTGGATCATTAAAATGCAAATCCGTGATTGACAATATATTGTTCACATGCTACATCTGTTTCAAAATATATTCTGAGTCGTACATGCGTGTGATTTGGCTCTCCAGTAAGTGGAGAAAGTTCAACCTGGTCGCTTTTCGGAGGCATCATCATCACAATCGTATACAATATGCGCAAACTTTCCTGACCAACCTGCCTCCACTTTCAACGTTGTCTAATGAATAAACAACGTCAATTCACGAACGTATTTGAGCAACCACAATACAATACTTTCCTGACCAATTTCTAACTTTTTTTTACTTGAATGAAAAATGATGACCATATATCAAAACAATGAACGTGGATAGATGAACCATTTGATATATAGTTTGAACTTGGATACGACAAAAAAGGGTCAAAATTTGGTTGCCAAAAATTTAATGTGAATGAATTGTTCAAACTTAAATTCGTGGATTTGAAGTATACGGAATCTGGGATTGAATGCACCAAATCAGGGATTTGTTCGTATATTATTTTTTGGTCTTTTAATTTATTTCTTGACAACATTTGCTCCTTTTCTCCATTTTTCTTTAAAATTATTCATTTAATCCTTTAATTGACTAATAGTATTTAATCTTGTCTTCATTTTTTAAAAAATGATATGCACTTAATTAAACAAAAGTAGTGGATGTAAAATACTCATGCATTCGTTTACAATAATAAATTTGTTTACAGTGTTTCTTCCACATATGGACCGTGCATTCGTGAATGTGCATTTTTATGAATAACCGTTTTCTTTAGTTATTCACTTAAAGTTAATTTTGAATACGCGCGTTTTAATTTTTTTCAATTGAATGTTGATATTCAATAGTATTATTTGTTTTCAATCTTATTTTATTTTCAATTCAAAGTAGAAGTCTTTTTCATATGTGGCTACATTAGCATTTACCATAATTACTTGAATTAGCTTTCTGCTCAAAATTTCTATACACCACTGAACTTGAACCTCCACAGTTCGCACGGAATGATATTTACGATACGATATTACAAAAGATCTATTATTACGGGTTGATATTAGTTGATAAAGTAAAAATAGTGCAGGTAAATATTCAATGAAAGAAATAGTTTCATAAACCCATATAGGCGTGAGTTCCACGTGTTAAAATTGTGCAATCTCAAGCGTGATGGGTGTTATACCTAGTCAAAGAAGTCAATCTTTGACAAATCAATCCTAGTCACCAGCTTACGTGGCGAGAACCAGTCAACAAAGTCGTGCGACGACTAGTCAACAAGACCAAGAAAATGTAATATAGATGTATTTAATATATTTAAGTGCTCGCTCAAAGTTGTTGGCGAGCACATATTTTAGTTAGCTGCTCGCCAGAATGTGTGGCGAGCACCTATCTATCTTAGCTAGAATAGTCTAAGTACTGAAGCCTTGGGAGACAGCATGGAGCGTGGCGACCACACTCCTCGACATGGTCCTCCGGCGACCACCGTAGCTCAGCTCCTCGGCATTTCGGCGAGGACGAGCACCAAAGGCGGTTTAGCATTAAATGCGCCATCAAATCACCTTTTCGGGCATAAGACAGGTCCAATGAGGGTGTGCCACGTGTAAAGGGCGGGCAGCCCCTAGAAACCACTATATAATGCCTAAAAGAGGCTCATTTGTACAGAAGTTACCCATTCCTACAAATCACTCCCTACCCAAAGCAATAAACACTCCCAAGCTTCTAAAGCTTTAGCTTCTCCAAGAAGCTACATCTTTGTTCTTGATCCTTCTTGCTTCGTTCTTCAATAGATCATCAAGATCGTCATATTAATCTTCTCTAAACACGTAATAAACCCCCGATAATCATATATGTTTGTCTCGTGCTAATAAACAGTCCACATCCGAGTCAACCCGACGAAAGCACGTACAACATTTGGCGCTAGAAGGAGGGGTCCTTTTACGTGTTCATCACTCTCAGTTTCGACCGATCATCGAGCGATCGGTTTGCAAACTCCGTTTTCAGGTTTTTAATCGGTAGTTCCACCGTTTAAAGCTTTATTTACATATTTTCGTGTTCTTCGTGTTCTTGAATATTTGCGATATTCGAGACATATTTTGGAGTTTGATCTCCGTGTAATCTTGTTTTTAAGCTTTAGTTGTTGTTACTTTGCTCATAAGTAGTTGTAATAGCACGTTCTTCTGCGCAAGAACTTTAATCTTTCGTTTTTAAGCGTCGAAAGCTTAAGAACAGTCATATCTTTGTAATAATCTCCAGGAGACACTCTTTAAACAATGTCTCATCATACTCCACAAGACGGAATCTTACCCCCCGGAGGGAACGAGCACCCTCCGGCGCCGGCGGTGAATCCGTTTGCAAACTTGAATATGGGGGACATTCTGAATGATCCCCAGCATCTGAAAGATCTCTGTGACTATCTCACGGAGAAGAAGAGGCAGAATGAGGAGCTGGAGAAGGCCAAAGATCAGGCCTTCGACCGAGCTCGCAAAGCCAAGGGGAACGAAGAAGATAACCGTTCCTATCACTCCAACTCTGTTCACCCCCAGGACAGAGGAAAAAACAAAGTCGACGAGCACTCCCACAATAGCCACACGGGGGACTCGCGACACCGAGATTCGGTTTTCAACCGGATGGATGACAGAGATAGAAGGGCTCCTCGCCGAGTACCTTTCAATGTGGATGGCCGACCAGGCAGAGCCGACCACCACCGAGATCACGCTGATAAGAGAGATCAGGGCGATAGAGTCTCAGCTCTCGATAGAGTGGGTCCAGGGAAGGGTTCGCAAGCTCCTGCGAAGAGTTATCGCAGCCGCCAGTCTGAGAGACATTCTCCCAGGCGATCACGTCATGATGATCGCCCGGCCGCATCCCAAGGGAGCCGACGTGACGAGGTCGTCGTCCCCCGAGCACAAACTGCCGAGGAGGGGCAAATCGCCCAGTTCCTCGAGACCCAAAAATTAATGAAGATAGAGATGGAAACTCTGCGAGCTGAGGTGGTCGCCTCGAAGCTAGGGACCACCCCACCAATCACTCTGCCCGCACCTCCTTTGAGCGTTGCAATCCTTACCGCCCCCATTCAAAGAAAGATTCAAATGCCCTCCATGCCGGCATACGATGGTGCATCCGACCCCAGAGTACACTTGTCCAAGTACTCCAACTATATGGCCTCAATCGGGGCAACGGACGCCACCCAATGCAGAAACTTCTCCCTAACTTTGGGAGACCGGGCTCACCGATGGTACACAACGCTGAGTCCCGGATCGGTCACCTCATTCCTTGAGCTGGGACAACTCTTTCTAACCTACTACGGGTCCATTGCTGCTCGCCCAGCCTCAAAGCAACGTTTGGCAAACGTTCGCCAATCTGTAAATGAGTCGGGCAAGGACTTCATCGAGCGCTTCGATAGGCTGGTGATTGATGGGGAGGCCGTGAACGATGAAACAAAGCTGATCTCAGCTGTTTCCGGTCTGAGGATAGGTACCAAGCTTTGGGAATCTATCCACCTTACTTTCCCCAGTTCTTATGCGGACTTCCGCACGAGGGCTGGAAACTTCATTCAGATGGAGGAAATAATGGACGCCGCCAAGGCTAACGAGCAGCCGGAGGCGTCCAAGAGGGTCTGGCCCAAAAAGAATACAAACACAGGGGAGTCATCCCAGCCCAAGAAGGCGACCACTCAAGCTGGCAGTGCTCGCCCAGCCAACTTCAGGCCTTTCGAGGAGTCTCCTGAGATCATCCAGTTCAGGGAATCTCTCTCTGTGGATCCCAGGGGCATTTTCAATGCAGTTAGGGGAAAGAATATGCTCCCCCAGGCCAAGCCAATGCATACCAATGATGAAAAACTGGATGGTAGCAAATTCTGCGACTACCACAACTCCATTGGCCACCACACCAATGGGTGCCGAGACTTGGTGAGAAACCTCTTCAAGTTATACAATGAGGGCAAGCTCGCCCAGTTCATCAAGCCTCTCGGAAATGGCGACAACAGGGGGAAGAAACGTCGCGACGACGGCGACGACCTGCGCCAACAACTGAATCGTCCCAAGCTGACTCCTCCCATGCCACAACATGCTGGCGGCGACATCGATAATGTGGGCGGAGCCTGTTTGGTGATTGAAGGCCCGTTGGGGGGAACCCAATCCGGGAAGGAGCTATCTGTTCGCCGAGCTCAGAGCGAGCAGCGAGCACTGAACAATGTGCACCAGGTGTGCGTCGCTCCGACTGCCGAGAAGCCTCTTTCTCATCAAGTCCTTTTCTCGGACGACGACCTGAACGGCGTGGTGCACCCGAACAATGATGCTTTGGTCATTTCGGGCAAAATTATGGGAACCAACGTCCATCGCATGGTGGTCGACACTGGGGCATACACCAACATCCTTTTCAAGCATACTTTGGATGCTCTCGGTGATTATACAGCATACATCGAGCCTTGCGATGATATAATCGTAGGTTTTGGGGATACGCGCAATCTTCCCATTGGGAAAATCAGACTATCCTTGGAGTTGGCATCGTCGAAAGAGCCAGAAATGCACCATGCTAGGCAGCTCGACTTCTTGATCATCGACATACCATCGTCCTACAACGTTTTCCTCGGCCGACCTTTCTTCAACGAGTTCAAGGCGGCCGTTTCTACTTATTACTACTGTGTAAAATTTCCATCCCCGGCGGGAGTTATAACCGTCAAGGGCGATCAGACGCGGGCGAGGGAGTGTCTCGTCCGTTTTGCAAAGCGTCATTCTAAGGAAAGTACTATGATTGGCCAGTATATTGAGTGTCAAACACAAACAGAGCAAGTGAACTACTTGGAGGGTCTTCCTAGCAAGTACCGAAAGATTGAAATTGGGGAGTGCAGTCATAGTTTCGACGACCACCAAGTGGAGGCGAACGAGCACGCCTCCATGGATGTGGGCGACCACACCCCAATGGATATCGACGAGCAGACAGTCTCGGGCGAACAGCTCCCCGACGACCAGTTGCCAGAAAACATTCCAGACCTGGAGCCTAGGCTAGGTTTTGAGCCAGAGTTCGGAATCGAGGACCCTCGTTGGAAGGAGCCTAAAGAGCGGGCAACTTCGGCGGAGGACCTCGAAACCATTCATTTAAACGAAGCTCGTCCAGAACTCGAAGTATTCATTAGTTCGAATTTACCAGAAAATTTGCGGTCGGACATGGTCGCATTTTTGAAAGAAAACATCGGAGCATTCGCCTGGTCGCACGAGGATATGGTGGGCATTCCAACAAATCATGCCTGCCACAGATTGAATATTGATCCAGCAAGGAGACCTATCACCCAAAAACGAAGGAAATTTGGGCCTGATAAATATGCGGCTTTGGCAGTCGAAGTCAAGAAATTGATCGACAATAAATTAATCGAGAAAACTGGAACTGATCCCGAGTGGCTGGCCAATCCAGTGCTCGTAAAAAAAAAACGACCGGGTCATGGAGGTTGTGTATAGACTTCACAGATCTAAACGATGCCTGTCCGAAAGATCACTTTCCGATGCCCCACATTGATCACCTAGTAGACAACACAGCGGGGCACGAGATGTTAACTTTTATGGATGCTTTCGCAGGCTACCATCAGATCGCGATGCATCCCGATGACCAGCGGCATACGGCCTTCATGACGGCCACCGAAATGTACAGCTGGAAGAGAATGCCTTTCGGTTTGAAAAACGCGGGGGCAACATACCAAAGACTGGTAAACAAGATGTTTGAGAAACACATCGGCGAGATGGTGGAGGTCCATATCGACGACATCGTTGTCAAAAGCTTGCGAAAAGAGGATCACCTACACCACCTTGCCATGACATTCGATATACTAAAGGAGTACAACATGAAGTTAAATCCGAAGAAGTGCAGCTTTGGAGTTAGCTCAGGAAAATTTCTGGGGCACTTGGTTAGCCAGCGGGGCATCGAGGCGAATCCGAGTAAAATTCAAGCAGTCATTAACATGCAAAGCCCAAGGAACGTGAAGGAAGTACAGAGGTTGACAGGGTGCCTTGCATCGCTGAACAGATTTATTGCACGAACGGGCGATCGTTGCAAACCTTTTTTCGATGCTCTGAAAAAAGGGAGGTTCGAATGGACCGATGAGTGTGAGAAAGCTTTCGAGAAATTAAAGGAATATCTATCGGATCCGAAGATCCTGTCTAAGCCAATCCCCGGCGAAATTTTATATCTATATTTGGCAGCCACTGACTGTGCGATCAGTTCAGTGCTCGTCCGAGCTGAGGGGAGCACACATCTGCCTATCTACTATGTAAGTCAAACACTGAGAGATGCGGAGTTGAGATACACTCCAATGGAAAAATTGGCGTACGCACTAGTCATGAGCGTCAGAAAATTAAGGCAGTACCTGTTCGACCACGAGGTGGTCGTCCTCACCACCTTTCCACTCCGACGAGCACTGCATCGTCCGGATACCACTGGAAGACTTTTGAAATGGTCGGTGGAAATAGGGCAATTTGGGCTCACCTATGCACCTAGAACGGCAATCAAGGGACAAGTGCTAGCTGAATTCATTGTAGAGCTCACTTTCCCGGAGAAAGTGGACGAGGGAATCGAGCTTCCTTGGACACTGTTCATCGATGGTTCTTCGACGAGCACCAAAGCAGGGGCAGGAATCGTCCTCACCAGCCCAACCGGACAGACGTTTGCTTCGGCGATCGAGTTCGAGTATCGGGCGACCAACAACGAAGCAGAGTACGAGGCTCTGGTTGCAGGAATCAAGATGGCTATGGCCGTGGGCGCCAGAAAACTGAAAAAAATTTTCTGACTCTCAGCTGGTTGTATATCAAATTACGGGCGACTACGAGGCTCGCGGCGGTCAAATGATAAAGTATCAAGAGCTAGTAAAAGGATTACTCGAGCAATTTGATCAATTCCACATCGAGCAAAATCCCTAGGGAGGACAATACGGAAGCAGATGCGTTAGCTCGACTGGCCACTTCAGAGGGGGAGGCAATATTTTCAGAAGCGACCATTCACTAAAATTTCTTCCCCATCGATGAACAGAGGTCAGATTTTGCAGGTTGAAGCGACCAGCGACGAGGACTGGAGATCGCCGATCATCAAGTACATCAAGACCGGCGAGCTCCGGGGGGACAAAGTGAAAGCAACCAGATTGCAGCTCAGGTCCGCAAGGTACACTGTTGTTGGCGACCAGCTGTGTATGATCATATGTTTTTAGGGATTATATTTTTTTTAGTCCATTAAGTTACCACAATTTTGAATTTAGTCCATCAGGTTACCACCTTTTGAATTTAGTCCATTAAGTTTCTATGTATTTTGATTTTGATCCAGTTACCTGCTACAGCAGGTTTCACAGGTCATTTTTTAAAACACACCCCATAAAATGATATACACACCCAAAATGTTAAACACACCACACTAAAATTTAAAAATCTTTTTTTATTACTATACACACCCCCAACTATTTCCTATTTAATAAATTGCCAAAAATAATTAAATTAAAAAAAATAAGAATTCAAATTAATGTGGAAAATATAAATAAAACCTATAAAAAATCGTTCAAATCTATAGATTGAATAAAATTTAAAAATCTTTTTTTATTACTATACACACCCCCAACTACGGTCAGGCAAAATTAGGCTCGTAACTTCTTCTTTTTTCGCAATTTCCAGCCAAAATAGCCCGATCGACCCAATTTTGAGATGATTTTTGCACGTGAGGCCCATTCAAAACAAAAATAAAATTACAGGGACAACACTGTTGTGTACATCTTCTAAACAACTAAATTAGCATTTTCTAAATGAACAATTTATCAATCAGTTGGTGTGCAGGAAACAAATTACTATGTGATAATGCCTAAAACTATATGTAAACAACTAATTTTAGATTATGATTGAATAAAATAAAAAAGGAAACAAGAAGATTTTAGTCTAATCCCAATAAGATGACCAATTTATTTGAACCTGAAATGATATCAAGTATCACGTGCAATCTATGATTTTTAAAACAAATGGGTACGAAGATGTATACTACACCTGTGGATCACATATACAAGTCCACTTGTGTGTATTATCAAAACCGTGGCATGTAGAAATAATAGAGCTAAACAATTTCATAAATATAGTGCGTGTTTTCATTATTATTTAGTAGGTACGTTATTGTGCGTATTATCGTCAACACTGTGGCAAATAGAAACGATAAAGCTAAACAAATTCATAAAGCCATATACATATGATTAGTGAGAAAACATGAGACGTGATGGAGAGTTAACCTGGGCAAAGTGGAGAGAATGAATTCAGAAAGGCAGTGGAGATGAGATGAAAGGGCACCTGGCTTGAGAAATGGTGTGTAATTCACACGTTACAGAAAGATTACCTGGAACCTAAAGTTTAACGGACGTTTTTAAGTTATTGATACTTTATATATAGTGTAAAATAATAAAATATATATATATATATATATGCATACAAGATAACAAATTTTAAATTTAAGGGTTCGAATTTGAAATTGTGTTCACTTTAATTATAAATACACAAAAACTTGCGTGGGACTAACACGTGCATCACATGTGCTACTATTTTAATACTTTTAACTATATTTTAAACTAAAAAAATATTATATTGTGTGAATAGACGGTCTTATGCAAAACTTCTCATTGTATATATATAAACAATATTAATACCGTGAATGTGTGGATTTAATTGGTGAGGTATATATATAGGATCAAATTTGGTTTTGTGTATTCTTATCCGGTCACGGGCGAAGAATAAGAGGAAAATAATAATAAATTTACTTACCGTGTTTCTAACACATTGTGTTCACATCTTAACTAGTCACGGGGAAGAATAAGAGGAAAATAATAATAAATTTGCTTAGCGTGTTGCTTAGGGAACGTGCATTCGTGAATGTGCATTTTCATTAATTAAATTGCACAAAGCTTCAATGTTCTCTTCATCAGGAGTCTGATACGGATCATCCAACACTTTTTGTATAGTTCTCCCATCAAATAGTCTCTTCCCTCTCTTCTCCCATTTTCTAATGTGGGGGTAGTCGAGGAATGAATCACTTTTTCTCTTGTTTCTTCATTGCCATCAACAGTTAATCCCTTACAACGTTTGCTAATGGGAGCTATATTATCAACACTACCTTGCTTCTGCTTTCGACTCAAGGTCTTCGTGACTTTTTGAGGCTTCTTCGACACTGATGATTCCCCACCAGCTTTAGCTATCAGTAACTTGTTCGATGCAGCAAACACATCGACTATGATGGTGGGAATATTTGTTGTGTCATCTGATTCACCGTCTTCACGACGACCTTCAGAAATAACCGTGTTGGAGACTTGAGAAGGAAGCATTCTCAGTTCAATATAACATTGCCACCTAAGAGGCTCGTATCAACTATTGAGAATTTTATAGCGTCCAATTTTGGTACTGGTAGCAAAACCAATAGCTTCAACCAGCGATGAAAAAATGTGCAGGCAAAAACACAAACAAAGACAACTTCAGATGAGGAAATAAGTTTATTTTGCATGACAACACTAGATTCCATGAAAATAATACTGCCGATTTTGAAAGCACCTTGTGTATACATACAAAAAAACTGGCATGGCCTGGCGCGTGCATAACACGTGCTACCGTTTTAATACTTTTTAACTACATTTTAAACCGATTTTTTTATATTTAGTGCGTACGACGGTCACACACAAAACTTCCCGTATGGCCACCACTTTCAACATTGTCTGATGAAATTAACTGTTCAATAGGAATATGCTGTTTTAAAGACACCTGTTAATGATATTAGTAAATAAAAATAGTGCAGGTATAAAATATTCTTGGCAACAAAAAAATATGCGCGTGACTTGCACGCATTTTATTTCTTGCACTGAGAAACTTTATATTTGTGCTTCGATCCAAGAAAATAGCAATGCGGAAAAGAATCAACCCCATGGCATGCATAAGTTACAAAAATTCACAAAAGGGTGCTATTGTTCCATGTTTAGAAACCCCATTTGAAATTCTTTCATAGAGATGTATATATATATATATATATATATATATATATATTGATAATATATAGATCTTAAATTTAAGGCCCGGGTCCAATTTGATCTTGCATTTTCTTGCATGGGACTGACGCGTACATAACATGTGCTACTATTTTAACACTTTTGAAATATTTTAAACCAAATTAATATTATATTATGTGAATATGACGGTCTCATGCAAAACCAAATTAATATTATATCATGTCTTATTTGCAACATCCCGGAGATGACGGAGATTCTGATGGAGATTATGATGGATATTCTGATGGAGATCGTGGCGCATATGATTGACAGCATACTGATGACTTGAGACAGAGTGACACTGATGCGCCCACCACTAGCAGCTCTAGGGAGAATCACGCGATGGGTATAGTCAACTCACCTGACTCGGATTATTTGTGTTGTATTGTTTGTAAAATACACACACGTGTATTCCTCCCCCCCCCCCCATACATTTGCCACACTCCTTTTGGGACTACCACATACTAGTGCGATACTTTATTACATCTATATCAATTTCTAATATTTATATTTAATGAATGTGAATGACATTCGTATATTAAAACAAAAAATAAATAAAATTAAAAATTATATGAACTCAAAATAGGTGGCCTGAAGTTTCCCCCCTTACAATCATGGGTGGAACGACGAGTCTCTCGCAAGTGAGTCCAGCATCGGAGTAATTAATGAGAAAAGCGATGCTAAACTGACAGGAGAAGAGAGGGAAGAGAAGAGACTCATGCTAGGTAATATTAGAAAAAAGATGGTCGGGAATCAATAGTGTCGGAGAAGCCTTAAAAGGTCACAAAGACCTTGAGTCGAAAGCAGAAGCAATGTAGTGTTGATAATATATATAGTTCTCATTAGAAAACACTGTAAGCGATTAACTGCCGATAGCACTGAAGAAACGAGAGACAGAGACCGATCCTCACACTGGAAAATGGGAGAGGGGAGAAAAGAGACTCATGTTAGGTAATATTAGACTAATTGCAGAACTATACAAAAGTGTTGCAACCCTAGACTTTGTTGTAAGAAACTCTGAGTGGTATGGTAGGCTTGGTTATTCTTAGATTAGTCTTCGCGTCGTTTTATAATTGTAACTGATTGACCCTAGTACTCAATAATATATTACCATTTTTGTTGCTAAAAACATAATAATGCAAAAGCATTAATAAATTGCGGGGTGATCAGCATTAATGGAAATGAGCATTCACGAATGCACGTTCCCTATGTGAACAGGACGTGGAAGAAACACGTTAAACAAATTTATTATTATTTTCCTCTTATTTCCCCCCGTGACGTTAGATAAGATGTGAACACGGCTTGATAAAAACAAGGTAAGTGAATTTATTATTACTTTTCTCTTATTCTTCACCCGTGACCGGATAAGAATAAAATCAAATTTGATCGTATCTATATATATCTCCAATTAAATCCACTCATTCAGTGTATTAATATTGCTTAAATATATATAACGAGAAGTTTTGCATGAGACAGTCATATACACAAAATATAATATTTTTTGGTTTAAAATATAGTTCAAAGGTATTAAAAAGGTAGCACGTGTTATGCACGCGTCAGTCCCATGAAAGTTTTTGTGTATTTATAATTAAAAAGAATACCAAAATTAAATTAAAATGCGAACCCTTAAATATTGTTCGAAAGGTCACAAAGACCTGGAGTCGAAAGCAGAAGCAAGGCAGTGTTGATAATATAGATTCCATTAGTAAACACTGGCAATGATGAAACGAGCGACAGAGTGCAGGATTCATTCCCCGACTACCCGTACAATGGAAAACGGGAGAAGCGAGGGAAGAGAAGAGACTAATTAGTGGGTGGATGTTTACCGAGTCATTAATGCACAAATGCATTAATAAATTGTTGGGTGATCAGTATTAGACTCCTGATGAAGAAAACATTGAAGAATTTAATTAAAGAAAATGCACATTCACGAATGCACGTTCAATATGTGAACACCACTTGGAAGGAACAAATTTATTATTATTTACCTCTTATTCTTATCAATGTTCCATGTTTAGAATCACCCTGTCTCTCGTTTCTTCACTGCCATCAGCAATTAATCCCATACAAGTTTTGCTAATGGCCACGTTACAACTTCTGTCGGTACGTTTCCAAAATTTGTTTGCGCACATGACAAAAGTGTGAGTGAAGCCATGTCGTTTTGCAGGGAAAGAATTCAACCGTGGATGGCTTATCCTCGTCTGCTAAAAAATCCATTCTGGATCATTAAAATGCAAATCCGTGATTGACAATATATTGTTCACATGCTACATCTGTTTCAAAATATATTCTGAGTCGTACATGCGTGTGATTTGGCTCTCCAGTAAGTGGAGAAAGTTCAACCTGGTCGCTTTTCGGAGGCATCATCATCACAATCGTATACAATATGCGCAAACTTTCCTGACCAACCTGCCTCCACTTTCAACGTTGTCTAATGAATAAACAACGTCAATTCACGAACGTATTTGAGCAACCACAATACAATACTTTCCTGACCAATTTCTAACTTTTTTTTACTTGAATGAAAAATGATGACCATATATCAAAACAATGAACGTGGATAGATGAACCATTTGATATATAGTTTGAACTTGGATACGACAAAAAAGGGTCAAAATTTGGTTGCCAAAAATTTAATGTGAATGAATTGTTCAAACTTAAATTCGTGGATTTGAAGTATACGGAATCTGGGATTGAATGCACCAAATCAGGGATTTGTTCGTATATTATTTTTTGGTCTTTTAATTTATTTCTTGACAACATTTGCTCCTTTTCTCCATTTTTCTTTAAAATTATTCATTTAATCCTTTAATTGACTAATAGTATTTAATCTTGTCTTCATTTTTTAAAAAATGATATGCACTTAATTAAACAAAAGTAGTGGATGTAAAATACTCATGCATTCGTTTACAATAATAAATTTGTTTACAGTGTTTCTTCCACATATGGACCGTGCATTCGTGAATGTGCATTTTTATGAATAACCGTTTTCTTTAGTTATTCACTTAAAGTTAATTTTGAATACGCGCGTTTTAATTTTTTTCAATTGAATGTTGATATTCAATAGTATTATTTGTTTTCAATCTTATTTTATTTTCAATTCAAAGTAGAAGTCTTTTTCATATGTGGCTACATTAGCATTTACCATAATTACTTGAATTAGCTTTCTGCTCAAAATTTCTATACACCACTGAACTTGAACCTCCACAGTTCGCACGGAATGATATTTACGATACGATATTACAAAAGATCTATTATTACGGGTTGATATTAGTTGATAAAGTAAAAATAGTGCAGGTAAATATTCAATGAAAGAAATAGTTTCATAAACCCATATAGGCGTGAGTTCCACGTGTTAAAATTGTGCAATCTCAAGCGTGATGGGTGTTATACCTAGTCAAAGAAGTCAATCTTTGACAAATCAATCCTAGTCACCAGCTTACGTGGCGAGAACCAGTCAACAAAGTCGTGCGACGACTAGTCAACAAGACCAAGAAAATGTAATATAGATGTATTTAATATATTTAAGTGCTCGCTCAAAGTTGTTGGCGAGCACATATTTTAGTTAGCTGCTCGCCAGAATGTGTGGCGAGCACCTATCTATCTTAGCTAGAATAGTCTAAGTACTGAAGCCTTGGGAGACAGCATGGAGCGTGGCGACCACACTCCTCGACATGGTCCTCCGGCGACCACCGTAGCTCAGCTCCTCGGCATTTCGGCGAGGACGAGCACCAAAGGCGGTTTAGCATTAAATGCGCCATCAAATCACCTTTTCGGGCATAAGACAGGTCCAATGAGGGTGTGCCACGTGTAAAGGGCGGGCAGCCCCTAGAAACCACTATATAATGCCTAAAAGAGGCTCATTTGTACAGAAGTTACCCATTCCTACAAATCACTCCCTACCCAAAGCAATAAACACTCCCAAGCTTCTAAAGCTTTAGCTTCTCCAAGAAGCTACATCTTTGTTCTTGATCCTTCTTGCTTCGTTCTTCAATAGATCATCAAGATCGTCATATTAATCTTCTCTAAACACGTAATAAACCCCCGATAATCATATATGTTTGTCTCGTGCTAATAAACAGTCCACATCCGAGTCAACCCGACGAAAGCACGTACAACATTTGGCGCTAGAAGGAGGGGTCCTTTTACGTGTTCATCACTCTCAGTTTCGACCGATCATCGAGCGATCGGTTTGCAAACTCCGTTTTCAGGTTTTTAATCGGTAGTTCCACCGTTTAAAGCTTTATTTACATATTTTCGTGTTCTTCGTGTTCTTGAATATTTGCGATATTCGAGACATATTTTGGAGTTTGATCTCCGTGTAATCTTGTTTTTAAGCTTTAGTTGTTGTTACTTTGCTCATAAGTAGTTGTAATAGCACGTTCTTCTGCGCAAGAACTTTAATCTTTCGTTTTTAAGCGTCGAAAGCTTAAGAACAGTCATATCTTTGTAATAATCTCCAGGAGACACTCTTTAAACAATGTCTCATCATACTCCACAAGACGGAATCTTACCCCCCGGAGGGAACGAGCACCCTCCGGCGCCGGCGGTGAATCCGTTTGCAAACTTGAATATGGGGGACATTCTGAATGATCCCCAGCATCTGAAAGATCTCTGTGACTATCTCACGGAGAAGAAGAGGCAGAATGAGGAGCTGGAGAAGGCCAAAGATCAGGCCTTCGACCGAGCTCGCAAAGCCAAGGGGAACGAAGAAGATAACCGTTCCTATCACTCCAACTCTGTTCACCCCCAGGACAGAGGAAAAAACAAAGTCGACGAGCACTCCCACAATAGCCA
This sequence comes from Galeopsis tetrahit, assembly GCA_963675135.1. NCBI lineage: Eukaryota > Viridiplantae > Streptophyta > Magnoliopsida > Lamiales > Lamiaceae > Galeopsis > Galeopsis tetrahit. Next base: position 43,195,651 of record OY776128.1, on the reverse strand, counting down.
CACGGGGGACTCGCGACACCGAGATTCGGTTTTCAACCGGATGGATGACAGAGATAGAAGGGCTCCTCGCCGAGTACCTTTCAATGTGGATGGCCGACCAGGCAGAGCCGACCACCACCGAGATCACGCTGATAAGAGAGATCAGGGCGATAGAGTCTCAGCTCTCGATAGAGTGGGTCCAGGGAAGGGTTCGCAAGCTCCTGCGAAGAGTTATCGCAGCCGCCAGTCTGAGAGACATTCTCCCAGGCGATCACGTCATGATGATCGCCCGGCCGCATCCCAAGGGAGCCGACGTGACGAGGTCGTCGTCCCCCGAGCACAAACTGCCGAGGAGGGGCAAATCGCCCAGTTCCTCGAGACCCAAAAATTAATGAAGATAGAGATGGAAACTCTGCGAGCTGAGGTGGTCGCCTCGAAGCTAGGGACCACCCCACCAATCACTCTGCCCGCACCTCCTTTGAGCGTTGCAATCCTTACCGCCCCCATTCAAAGAAAGATTCAAATGCCCTCCATGCCGGCATACGATGGTGCATCCGACCCCAGAGTACACTTGTCCAAGTACTCCAACTATATGGCCTCAATCGGGGCAACGGACGCCACCCAATGCAGAAACTTCTCCCTAACTTTGGGAGACCGGGCTCACCGATGGTACACAACGCTGAGTCCCGGATCGGTCACCTCATTCCTTGAGCTGGGACAACTCTTTCTAACCTACTACGGGTCCATTGCTGCTCGCCCAGCCTCAAAGCAACGTTTGGCAAACGTTCGCCAATCTGTAAATGAGTCGGGCAAGGACTTCATCGAGCGCTTCGATAGGCTGGTGATTGATGGGGAGGCCGTGAACGATGAAACAAAGCTGATCTCAGCTGTTTCCGGTCTGAGGATAGGTACCAAGCTTTGGGAATCTATCCACCTTACTTTCCCCAGTTCTTATGCGGACTTCCGCACGAGGGCTGGAAACTTCATTCAGATGGAGGAAATAATGGACGCCGCCAAGGCTAACGAGCAGCCGGAGGCGTCCAAGAGGGTCTGGCCCAAAAAGAATACAAACACAGGGGAGTCATCCCAGCCCAAGAAGGCGACCACTCAAGCTGGCAGTGCTCGCCCAGCCAACTTCAGGCCTTTCGAGGAGTCTCCTGAGATCATCCAGTTCAGGGAATCTCTCTCTGTGGATCCCAGGGGCATTTTCAATGCAGTTAGGGGAAAGAATATGCTCCCCCAGGCCAAGCCAATGCATACCAATGATGAAAAACTGGATGGTAGCAAATTCTGCGACTACCACAACTCCATTGGCCACCACACCAATGGGTGCCGAGACTTGGTGAGAAACCTCTTCAAGTTATACAATGAGGGCAAGCTCGCCCAGTTCATCAAGCCTCTCGGAAATGGCGACAACAGGGGGAAGAAACGTCGCGACGACGGCGACGACCTGCGCCAACAACTGAATCGTCCCAAGCTGACTCCTCCCATGCCACAACATGCTGGCGGCGACATCGATAATGTGGGCGGAGCCTGTTTGGTGATTGAAGGCCCGTTGGGGGGAACCCAATCCGGGAAGGAGCTATCTGTTCGCCGAGCTCAGAGCGAGCAGCGAGCACTGAACAATGTGCACCAGGTGTGCGTCGCTCCGACTGCCGAGAAGCCTCTTTCTCATCAAGTCCTTTTCTCGGACGACGACCTGAACGGCGTGGTGCACCCGAACAATGATGCTTTGGTCATTTCGGGCAAAATTATGGGAACCAACGTCCATCGCATGGTGGTCGACACTGGGGCATACACCAACATCCTTTTCAAGCATACTTTGGATGCTCTCGGTGATTATGCAGCATACATCGAGCCTTGCGATGATATAATCGTAGGTTTTGGGGATACGCGCAATCTTCCCATTGGGAAAATCAGACTATCCTTGGAGTTGGCATCGTCGAAAGAGCCAGAAATGCACCATGCTAGGCAGCTCGACTTCTTGATCATCGACATACCATCGTCCTACAACGTTTTCCTCGGCCGACCTTTCTTCAACGAGTTCAAGGCGGCCGTTTCTACTTATTACTACTGTGTAAAATTTCCATCCCCGGCGGGAGTTATAACCGTCAAGGGCGATCAGACGCGGGCGAGGGAGTGTCTCGTCCGTTTTGCAAAGCGTCATTCTAAGGAAAGTACTATGATTGGCCAGTATATTGAGTGTCAAACACAAACAGAGCAAGTGAACTACTTGGAGGGTCTTCCTAGCAAGTACCGAAAGATTGAAATTGGGGAGTGCAGTCATAGTTTCGACGACCACCAAGTGGAGGCGAACGAGCACGCCTCCATGGATGTGGGCGACCACACCCCAATGGATATCGACGAGCAGACAGTCTCGGGCGAACAGCTCCCCGACGACCAGTTGCCAGAAAACATTCCAGACCTGGAGCCTAGGCTAGGTTTTGAGCCAGAGTTCGGAATCGAGGACCCTCGTTGGAAGGAGCCTAAAGAGCGGGCAACTTCGGCGGAGGACCTCGAAACCATTCATTTAAACGAAGCTCGTCCAGAACTCGAAGTATTCATTAGTTCGAATTTACCAGAAAATTTGCGGTCGGACATGGTCGCATTTTTGAAAGAAAACATCGGAGCATTCGCCTGGTCGCACGAGGATATGGTGGGCATTCCAACAAATCATGCCTGCCACAGATTGAATATTGATCCAGCAAGGAGACCTATCACCCAAAAACGAAGGAAATTTGGGCCTGATAAATATGCGGCTTTGGCAGTCGAAGTCAAGAAATTGATCGACAATAAATTAATCGAGAAAACTGGAACTGATCCCGAGTGGCTGGCCAATCCAGTGCTCGTAAAAAAAAAACGACCGGGTCATGGAGGTTGTGTATAGACTTCACAGATCTAAACGATGCCTGTCCGAAAGATCACTTTCCGATGCCCCACATTGATCACCTAGTAGACAACACAGCGGGGCACGAGATGTTAACTTTTATGGATGCTTTCGCAGGCTACCATCAGATCGCGATGCATCCCGATGACCAGCGGCATACGGCCTTCATGACGGCCACCGAAATGTACAGCTGGAAGAGAATGCCTTTCGGTTTGAAAAACGCGGGGGCAACATACCAAAGACTGGTAAACAAGATGTTTGAGAAACACATCGGCGAGATGGTGGAGGTCCATATCGACGACATCGTTGTCAAAAGCTTGCGAAAAGAGGATCACCTACACCACCTTGCCATGACATTCGATATACTAAAGGAGTACAACATGAAGTTAAATCCGAAGAAGTGCAGCTTTGGAGTTAGCTCAGGAAAATTTCTGGGGCACTTGGTTAGCCAGCGGGGCATCGAGGCGAATCCGAGTAAAATTCAAGCAGTCATTAACATGCAAAGCCCAAGGAACGTGAAGGAAGTACAGAGGTTGACAGGGTGCCTTGCATCGCTGAACAGATTTATTGCACGAACGGGCGATCGTTGCAAACCTTTTTTCGATGCTCTGAAAAAAGGGAGGTTCGAATGGACCGATGAGTGTGAGAAAGCTTTCGAGAAATTAAAGGAATATCTATCGGATCCGAAGATCCTGTCTAAGCCAATCCCCGGCGAAATTTTATATCTATATTTGGCAGCCACTGACTGTGCGATCAGTTCAGTGCTCGTCCGAGCTGAGGGGAGCACACATCTGCCTATCTACTATGTAAGTCAAACACTGAGAGATGCGGAGTTGAGATACACTCCAATGGAAAAATTGGCGTACGCACTAGTCATGAGCGTCAGAAAATTAAGGCAGTACCTGTTCGACCACGAGGTGGTCGTCCTCACCACCTTTCCACTCCGACGAGCACTGCATCGTCCGGATACCACTGGAAGACTTTTGAAATGGTCGGTGGAAATAGGGCAATTTGGGCTCACCTATGCACCTAGAACGGCAATCAAGGGACAAGTGCTAGCTGAATTCATTGTAGAGCTCACTTTCCCGGAGAAAGTGGACGAGGGAATCGAGCTTCCTTGGACACTGTTCATCGATGGTTCTTCGACGAGCACCAAAGCAGGGGCAGGAATCGTCCTCACCAGCCCAACCGGACAGACGTTTGCTTCGGCGATCGAGTTCGAGTATCGGGCGACCAACAACGAAGCAGAGTACGAGGCTCTGGTTGCAGGAATCAAGATGGCTATGGCCGTGGGCGCCAGAAAACTGAAAAAAATTTTCTGACTCTCAGCTGGTTGTATATCAAATTACGGGCGACTACGAGGCTCGCGGCGGTCAAATGATAAAGTATCAAGAGCTAGTAAAAGGATTACTCGAGCAATTTGATCAATTCCACATCGAGCAAATCCCTAGGGAGGACAATACGGAAGCAGATGCGTTAGCTCGACTGGCCACTTCAGAGGGGGAGGCAATATTTTCAGAAGCGACCATTCACTAAAATTTCTTCCCCATCGATGAACAGAGGTCAGATTTTGCAGGTTGAAGCGACCAGCGACGAGGACTGGAGATCGCCGATCATCAAGTACATCAAGACCGGCGAGCTCCGGGGGGACAAAGTGAAAGCAACCAGATTGCAGCTCAGGTCCGCAAGGTACACTGTTGTTGGCGACCAGCTGTACAAACGGGGTTTTTCAATGCCTTTATTGAAATGCCTCGGAGAAGACGAGGCGAAGATCGTCATGTACGAAATCCACGAAGGATCATGTGGAAATCATACAGGGGGGCAAGCGCTCGCTTTAAAAATCATGAGGCAAGGCTACTTTTGGCCAACACTGAAGAAGGATGCAATTCATTACGCCCAGGCGTGCAAGAGATGTCAAGCTTTTGCACCAGCTATTCACTCACCTCCAGACGAACTCATCTCCGTCTACAGCTCTTGGCCCTTCGCGAAGTGGGGCATCGACATCATCGGACCTTTCCCGCCTAGCGTCGGGGGGGTAACTTTCGTAGTCGTAGCAGTCGATTACTTCACCAAGTGGACCGAAGCGAAGGCATTGAAGACCATCACAACGGCCCAGATGACAAGCTTCATTTGGAAAAACATAATTTGCAGGTTCGGCCTACCACGAGCAATAGTGACCGACAACGGGCGTCAATTCACAAGTCGAGATATGCTGGATTTCTGCTCAGAATGGAACATCAAGAAAAAATTTTCAACACCCTATCATCCACAATCAAATGGTCAAGTAGAGGCGATCAACAAAATCATCAAACACACCTTGAAAGCTAAGCTAGATGGATTGAAGGGCAAATGGGCGGACGAGCTGCACATGGTTCTGTGGGCATATCGGACGACCACTAGGAATTCTACTGGTGAAACTCCGTTCGCGCTCGCGTTCAGAACCGAAGCTGTCATACCAGCAGAGGGGCAGGTCCCAACTTTTCGAGTAGCAAATTATGACGAGCAGTTGAATAACGATGCACAGCTCTCCGATTTGGACTTCCTAGAAGAGCGAAGGCTAACAGCGGACGAGAAGAACGTGGTGTACAAGCAAAGATCAGAGCGCTATTGCAACACCAAAGTACGTGCTCGCCAATTCACTATCGGCCAACTCGTACTTCGGAGGGCGACGGAGCAGTCCATTGGCATACTTGGCCCTACTTGGGAGGGTCCGTACCGAATAATGCGCACACTCTTGAACGGATCGTACGAGCTAGAAGATCTAGAGGGCAAGCCGAGCAAATACCCGTGGAACGCGGTCAAGCTGAAGAAGTATTACCAGTAAGTTTTTAATTTTTTCATATTTGTATAGTTTGTATCTAGCCATCATTTCAATACAAGTACAAGTTTTAAATTTCCATCAAGTGTTAGATAAGTTTGAATTTTTAGACAAGGCTCTGCGTAGCCAACTAGGAAACAAAGACGAGCACTCTTTTTTAACGATGCTCGCAAGGTAGTGGCAACGACGATCACTACCTACCAAACTGAAAAGAGTTCAACCGACGATTGGTTAACTCTAAAAGACGAGCACTCTTTCTTAAAGGTGCTCGCAAAGCCAAAAGACGAGCACTCTTTTTTAACGATGCTCGCAAGGTAGTGGCAACGACGATCACTACCTACCAAACTGAAAGGAGTTCAACCGACGATTGGTTAACTCTAAAAGACGAGCACTCTTTCTTAAAGGTGCTCGCAAAGCTAAAAGACGAGCACTCTTTCTTAAAAATGCTCGCAAAGCTAAAAGACGAGCACTCTTTCTTAAAGATGCTCGCAAAGCTAAAAGACGAGCACTCTTTTTTAAAGATGCTCGCAAAGCTAAAAGACGAGCACTCTTTCTTAAAGATGCTCGCAAAGCTAAAAGACGAGCACTAAGTCTTAAAGGTGCTCGCAAAGACAAAAGACGAAGCACTCTTCCGCGAAGATGCTCGCAATAAAAGGAGTTTTCAAAAAGACTTGAGTACTTATAAAGAAAAAAAAAAGTCAGAAAGCAGTAACGAGAACGATCACTCAATATTTAACAAAATAAACGAACACATCATAAGCAAAAACTTTCATTCATTGAAAAGCCTTAAGAGGCTGAAATTACAAAAAGGCCTTAATGGCCGAGCAGTCCTAAAAACAGAAATAAAATAAACTAAGCTACTGGAGCATTCTCCTCGGCTTCTTCTTCATTTACAACCTCCTCGGCAGGAGCATCCTGTTCGCCCTGTTGAGGTGGGGAGTCTTGTGGAGGGTTCGAGAAGAGGACCGGAACACCCAACAGTCGAGGGAACAGGAGTCCCAACTCCATCAAAGGAAGCAGAGGGAGTTCTGTTTCCGGCTGAGGATTCTCCTTCATAAGGAGGTCGTCCAAAAACCCGCCGAGTGGAGTCACATCCACTCCTGGATGAACTTCCAACAACCGATGAATGAGCCCGTGGGCAGTAAGCGCCACCGATAACATGGCCACGCCCCCAGCGAGCTCATTGGTTTCATCTCGCTCCTCCGTCAGGTCGACCAGCTGTTGCCGAAGAGTGGCCAACTCTTCCTCGTCAGTTGCGGATTTATTTTGAAGAGTTCTTACCTCGTCCTCGGCAGTCTTGAGGCGAGCACGGAGACGTTCGATCTCTTGGAGATCTTCCTGATCCTTCTTTCGAATCGTCTCAAGTTGGGCCTCAGAATCGGCCAACTTTGCCTCGACATCGGCCAACTTGGTCTCGAGGTCGACCGCTTTCCTCTCGACAGCAGCTTTAGCCTTGGCCATTTGGGCGAGTTTCGCACTCCTGTCCTCGCTGACTTTGCGGCTTTCGGCGATCTGGAAGGCGAGCTTCTCCATCGTATAAGACGCCCGGCTCAAGTCTATGGCGACCAATCTCGCATTCTCCAGCGAGCTATGATTGTCCACCTCGTCGACCAGTGTGGTCGTCAGCGATCGAGGCAGATTCTTCACAGCCCTTAGTGCGATCGGATTCAGGGGCTCTCTGTCGACCGGATCCCGCGACCGGTAGAAGCCGAGGAGGTTCGGGTTGAAGGGTTCGACGATCTGGCAGTCGGCAACTCTATAGGAGAAGAAGAAAATAATTTGGAAAAAGGTACTTGAAAATATTATAAAAACCTCATGGATAAATAACTTACTTGGCAACCCTTGCGGCATCCCAGCCGAGAAGGGTGTTGTCTCCCTGAGCCCTCTCCCCGGCCGACGAGCTTGCGGCGATATCTCGCGACCGAGTAGTACGGGGAGGAGGGGATACGACTTGTGTGGGGGGAGGCGAGGGAGATCTCCTCGGCGAGATCCTCTGCTCGGTAGCAGGGGGGCGAGAAGAGCCCCCTCGGGCTGGTTTAGCGATCTTCTTGGGTGGAGCCCCCGAGGTCTCCGCCCCTTTCCTTTTCTTGCCGGAGCCGTCAACTACATTGCGCTCGCGCAGCATTCTCTCTTATTGCATCATCCTGCTCGACAGTATGCGATCAACTTCGATGGATGGAGGAAGGTAAGTGACAACTCTCTCCTGGACCACTACTAAGAAAGAAGACGAGAAGCATGTTAATATTTTCGAGGAGCAATTTCACAAAACTTAGCAAATCCACAACTTAGAAACATGTTGATACCTGGAGGGAACTCTCGAGTGAAGTGGTGAGGAGGTACTCGGAGACCTGCTCGCTCACGCATACACTCCCTGTTCAAGAAACGACAGGACCTCTCCAGATAGCGACGGTTGAGTACGCAGCAGATATGGTATTGGAAGAGGGGCGTGCGACGGTGCTCGGCGGTCTTCTTGCGAGCAGTTTCACCTACAAAAACGAGGAGTTAGTCAGTATAGAAAGAGCGAGCAGAAATAAAAATAACTTACCACGAATCCTTTGATACTCAGTATCAAGGGGAATGCGATCAGAGGAGCCATCCGGTTTCACTAGACTTTTCCAGTCCCCGGCTACCCACCACCAGTTGGTCTTCCAATCCCTGATCTTGTTGGGAACCCCCTCAACCAATTTGAAATTATCTCGGCCCCTCACATAGTAGTATCCATGGCCCACGTTCTCTCCGGCCTCGGCAACCTGAAGGAGATAATTGATCTCTTTTGGGCTTAACCATGTGTTCCGACACCCATTCTCGACCGCCACCAGGCCGAACAATGTAAGAATGCCGATCAGGTTCGACCAACCGTTCGGCAAAATTTGAGAAGGGGCGACTTTTAAGAAGTGTAAAAAATTGGAGATACTGGGGTGTAGGGGGAACCTAAGCCCTGCCTCCATCATGCCGATGTTGACGGCGACCATCCCTTCTGGCGGCTGGTCGGCCCTCTCATCCGGGCGAGGAACAAAGAAACAAACATCGGCCGGCAGCTGGTACTTCTTTCTGGAATTTTCTAGCTGGGCCGAGGAGACGGTGCTCGCATACTTACAGGCTTCATATCTTGATTCGAAAGCTTCTCGGCTCGGGCGAGGAACCTCTCGAGGAGGGTATTCGCAGAAATATTTGTAATAGGCCTCCCTCGAGACCTCGTCGCCATCCAACCTCTCCCTACCACTCAAAATGTCCTTTATGCTCTCTGCATATTAAACAACTTCTTCGAAGTCCTCGCGGAGACTCCTCGTCAAGGTCTCCTCGACTTGGGCAGTTTCTAACTGTTCGCCCACCTCTCGATTCAAATCTGGATCGCGCAGATCTGAGTCAGTCTCCTCGGCATCATTGTCGGCATCGTCCCTGTCAGATTCTTCGAGCTCGTCGACATCGACGAGCACTGCCTTTCCTAGGTTTCGGACTCCAACATTGATGGGTTCAGGGGAGTGGATCCTAGAGTCCGAGGAGGATGCCCTCTCCATTAGAGCCAAGGCCAAACGATCCCCGCCGCCGGAATTCTCAGAACCACCCACCAACGGCGGCGGACCACCGTCGGAACCACCACCGGAGCCACCACCAACCTCCATTTTTTCTTAGAAATGGGGGAAGAAGAAGTTTTAAAAGAAGAAAATGAGAGTTAAATACCTTTGTATCGATCGAAAACCACCACAAGACTCGCCGGAAAAGCTTGAGAGAGAAGCTTGGAAGGAAGCTTGAGGAAATTCGAAAATGGCAAGAGTGAAAAGTGTTTCAAAGAAGGTGAAAGTCATATTTATAGACAAAGTCGACTAGGGACCTATGTGAAAAAAACGGGGTCAAATTCATAATTTTCCCAAAAATTTGGGCTCATTTCCGAATTTGAGTTCGGCGAGTGGACCCCACGCGCGACCTTTGAGGTCGGCACGCGCCCCACGCGCCAAATTCAAATTTCTTTGCGCCGCCCACGCGTCTGACGCATGTCAGATCCGTCATTATGAAAAGCTGCTTCGATAATCGTGCTCGGCGCTGGAGACGAGGCGACCGCCTCCATCACACGTCATCAAGATCTCAAAATTGATTGTGTTGTCGAGGATAATTCTTACCATCCAGGGAGACGACCATACTGCTCGCCTTACCATTCTACGAATACGAAGAAAGGCGACCAGGGGGCAAATGTTATACCTAGTCAAAGAAGTCAATCTTTGACAAATCAATCCTAGTCACCAGCTTACGTGGCGAGAACCAGTCAACAAAGTCGTGCGACGACTAGTCAACAAGACCAAGAAAATGTAATATAGATGTATTTAATATATTTAAGTGCTCGCTCAAAGATGTTGGCGAGCACATATTTTAGTTAGCTGCTCGCCAGAATGTGTGGCGAGCACCTATCTATCTTAGCTAGAATAGTCTAAGTACTGAAGCCTTGGGAGACAGCATGGAGCGTGGCGACCACACTCCTCGACATGGTCCTCCGGCGACCACCGTAGCTCAGCTCCTCGGCATCTCGGCGAGGACGAGCACCAAAGGCGGTTTAGCATTAAATGCGCCATCAAATCACCTTTTCGGGCAGAAGACAGGTCCAATGAGGGCGTGCCACGTGTAAAGGGCGGGCAGCCCCTAGAAACCACTATATAATGCCTAAAAGAGGCTCATTTGTACAGAAGTTACCCATTCCTACAAATCACTCCCTACCCAAAGCAATAAACACTCCCAAGCTTCTAAAGCTTTAGCTTCTCCAAGAAGCTACATCTTTGTTCTTGATCCTTCTTGCTTCGTTCTTCAATAGATCATCAAGATCATCATATTAATCTTCTCTAAACACGTAATAAACCCCCGATAATCATATATGTTTGTCTCGTGCTAATAAACAGTCCACATCCGAGTCAACCCGACGAAAGCACGTACAACAATGGGGTAATTTTTCTCATTTAATATTCAATGAAAGAAATAGTTTCATAACAGTTTTTCTCATTTGCATGCGGATGGCATTTAATTCTGGCACCCCATAAACACCTCATGACAGATACAACTTTGCTATAAAACTGATGAAAATTCCCTATTTGTGATGGATTATATATTTTGATTTACCAGTTATGCAGCTATTTTCTTGAATGTGATTTGATTTTTGTTGATTATTTGTTATATTGAAGTGAAATTACCCTGTTTTCTGTATGAGGTTTCTTGTGCTTAGCATATGCACGTGATTTTTTATTTTTTTTTTGCTCTTAAGTTAGGATGGGAAATAATACCTACGTACATTATATGGAATAGGATAATCATTTTACATACTTACCATCCAGAACCCAGACTCCACGTTCAATGGGAGCATGCGCTTTACTAAACGAGGGACACCATTTTGTAAACGTTCAAGAGTGTTTTCGGCATCCACCAAAACCATAAACTTAGCTATTTTATAGTCGTCCCAAGACTCAGTCCCCTTCTTTCCTCCACTGTTTCTTCGCTATTCATACCACAAAAATTAGTATTATTTCAACAATTCAAACGGAAGCATGTGAAAAATAGAGTCCAAAATATATATAGTTTACATTTCCTCATTCCTTCGAAACAATCTGACATAATTTGCTCTTAAGTTAGGATGGGAAAAAAGGTTTAACATATGCGCGTGAGTTGCACGCGTTTTATCTCATGCGCTGAGAATTTTTTTATTGATGCTTATGTTCCATGTTTAGAAACCTGCGTGTTGAAGAAGGTGGAGGACCAAGTGGAATTCTTTCAAAGAGATGAATGTATAGATCTTAAATTAATTCTTTCAAGGACTGATGCGTGCATCACACGTGCAACTATTTTAATACTTTTGAACATATATTTAAACAAAAAATATTAATCAATATATGCAAAACTTCTCATTGTAAATATAAGCAATATAAATACGTACCATGAATGAGCCGATTTAGTTGGTGAGATATATAGATAGGATCAAATATGATATTATTCTTAACCAGCCACGTGTGAAGAATAAGAGTAATCGAAGTATACATCTTTCCAAAAAAATATGCATCCAAGCAAAACAATTAAAAGCCCCGGGGTTGAGAAATTTTTCTTCAAAGTAGTTTTATGATAAACTAGAAACTAGGATGATTAATTCAGAGAATTTTGCTACATTATACCTGTTTCTGCGGACGCACCCAGTGAAATCTCAAATCTTCATGGCCGCATTCAAGAAAATCCTCAAAATGAACAACGAATCTGTCGCCACCATCCACCACTTTGGACACAACGCCCTGCCACCAGCCGTCTTTATAAAACGCATCAACAGCGTATCCTAGCTCGAAACCCTTGGAAAGCTCCTGCACTGGCGGTACAGGCCTCACGTCGAAAATGTCGACGCTTTCTTTAAGCTGATCCAGACCGTTGTCGTTAGCCAACAAATTGTGGTACTCAGCGTGGAGGCAAATCGATTTATCTTTTTCGTCCCTCCTTTTAAAATATTTTTTTCTCCCAAGTAACCCTAACACCCGCACTCGCACAACCGTACTCCTTTAAGTACAGGCGTATCATTTTCAGATTAAATTCCATTTATAATTCCAATCGTAGATCATTTCTATTCATCTCTGGTGGTCGATTACTCAGCTGGAAGATCCATTCATTGTTCTGCTATCCCATTTATCGTTGATCGTCATTTACATTTGTAAGTGTTAATTGGCATCCTATTTTGAACAATTTGTTATCGTTCATTGAGAGTGTATGTCAAGCAATCATCAAATTTTGCATTCGATACTAGTTTGTTGTGTTTGAGCCATTACAGTATATAAATGCAATTCTTATCTATATGTTTGTTTGTGTGTGTTATTATGTGTATACCTTTGCTAGTGATTTTCGTTGTTTGCTCGAGAAATATGATGGATTAACCGATTGATGGAACATCTGAGCTGTGAATTCTTGGAAGAGTTAAATTTAATTGGATCACATTTAGAATTTCGATTGAATTTGTTTGAGTTCGTTTTTTTCCCCTTTTGTGCTTGATATTTATTTTTGGGGCATCGATTTTTCTGGGAATTTACCCGTAAAGATGAAAACTGCCAAAATGAGAGCTCTTGATGTGGTTTTTGTTTGAATTTGAATTTGGATTCAGTTGATCTATTCAGTTAAATTTAATAGGATCACATTTAGAATTCTTTCAAAGAGATGTATTTATAGATCTTAAATTTGAAATTAATTGGGCATTCACTTTAATTAAAAATACACAAAAACTTGCATGGGACTGATGCGTGCATCACACGTGCTACTATTTTTGAACTATATTTTAAACAAAAAATATTAATTATATGAAAAACTTCTCATTGTGTATATATAAGCAATATCAATATATACCATGAATGAGTCGATTTAATTAGTGAGATATATAGATAGGATCAAATATGATATTATTCTTAACCAGCCACGTGCGAAGAATAAGAGTAATCAAAATATACATCTTTATTGATTTGCTTCTGGTGGATCATGAGAATTGTCAAGATTGTTTGTGGTGGAAACTATGTTGGAATTCATACTCTGGCTAGCTGATCATCTATGTAACTTGCATGTTATAATTGAATAATGTGTAATCTGATCTTGCAGCTATCATATGGAGCATTTCAATAACAGGCAGCAGAACCCTGAGTTTAACGGAGTATGTCCACTTTATACGCGCAATTGTTTGTGTATGATCACATGTATAGAAAATTAATTTGTTATAAATACACAAAAGCATGCATGGGACTGATGCGTGCATTACACGTGCTATTATTTTAATACTTTTGAACTATATTTTAAACAAAAAACATTAATTATGTGCAAAATTTCTTATTGTATATATATATAAGCAATATCAATACCATGAATGAGTCAATTTAATTGGTGAGATATATATAGATAGGATCAAATTTGATTTCTTATCCCGTCAAGGGTGAAAAAAAAAGAGGAAAATATTAATAAAATACCTGTTAGAAAATAAAATAGTGCAGGTATAAATTATTCTGGGGAAAAAAAAAAAATTTCCGCACATGCGCGTGAGTTTCACGTGTTTTATCTCAATGCGCTGATCAGAAACTTAGTATTGATGCTTCGATCCAATAAAATAGCAATGTGGAAAAGAATCAACCCCATGGCATGCAAATTAAAGTTACCTAAATTCACAAAAGGATCGATGTATGTATATATGCAAACAATATAATAGATTTGAAATTTAAGGGGTCGGATTTGAATTTAATTTGTTATTCACTTTAATTATAATTAATACACAAAAACTTGCATGGGACTGACGCGTGCATCACACAATAGATACAGTTACATTAAAATGAAATAGTTTTGTGCAAAAATAAATTGTACAATTACCTCCAGTAGAGCACTTTGAAATTCTTCTGAATCAACCGAGACAGTAACTCCATCTGCTTCCTAAAGCCAGAAAATATTTTCTCCCCACATACACTTTTCTTGCTTCCTTTTGAACATTTTTTGTGTTCATTCGATCTATAGAACTCCCCATAATAGAAGGAAAGCATTTGTGTGGGATTAAAACGTAGCTTTCGAAGTAGTTTTTTTACCCTAAGAAGAAGAGTAACATGGATTTGTATTTTCCGGCACAGGAAAATGGGGGTGTACTTGTAGTGACTCCGGAGGTACTTATGGTGGGTGTACCAAAGGTTACGGAGAAAGGAGAAGATAGTAAAGTTGAAAATGAAGAAGAAATGGAGGTTACGGATTTGAAATTGTGTTCACTTTAATTATAAATACACAAAAACTTGCGTGGGACTAACGCGTGCATCACATGTGCTACTATTTTAATACTTTTAACTATATTTTAAACTAAAAAAATATTATATTGTGTGAATAGAGGGTCTTATGCAAAACTTCTCATTGTATATATATAAACAATATTAATACCGTGAATGTGTGGATTTAATTGGTGAGGTATATAGATAGGATCCAAATTGGTTTTGTTTATTCTTATCCGGTCATGGGCGAAGAATAAGAGGAAAATAATAATAAATTTACTTACCGTGTTTCTAACACGTTGTGTTCACATCTTAACTGGTCACGGGGAAGAATAAGAGGAAAATAATAATAAATTTGCTTAGTGTGTTGCTTAGGGAACGTGCATTCGTGAATGTGCATTTTCATTAATTAAATTGCACAAGGCTTCAATGTTCTCTTCATCAGGAGTCTGATACGGATCATCCAACACTTTTTGTATAGTTCTCCCATCAAATAGTCTCTTCCCTCTCTTCTCCCATTTTCTAATGTGGGGGTAGTCGAGGAATGAATCACTTTTTCTCTTGTTTCTTCATTGCCATCAACAGTTAATCCCTTACCACGTTTGCTAATGGGAGCTATATTATCAACACTACCTTGCTTCTACTTTCGACTCAAGGTCTTCGTGACTTTTTGAGGCTTCTTCGACACTGATGATTCCCCACCAGCTTTAGCTATCAGTCACTTGTTCGAAGCAGCAGACACATCGACTATGATGGTGGGAATATTTGTTGTGTCATCTGATTCACCGTCTTCACGACGACCTTCAGAAATAACCGTGTTGGAGACTTTAGAAGGAAGCATTCTCAGTTCAATATAACATTGCCACCTAAGAGGCTCGTATCAACTATTGAGAATTTTATAGCGTCCAATTTTGGTACTGGTAGCAAAACCAATAGCTTCTACCAGCGATGAAAAAATGTGCAGGCAAATACACAAACAAAGACAAATTCAGATGAGGAAATAAGTTTATTTTGCATGACAACACTAGATTCCATGAAAATAATACTGCCGATTTTGAAAGCACCTTGTGTATACATACAAAAAAATTGGCATGGCCTGGCGCGTGCATAACACGTGCTACCGTTTTAATACTTTTTAACTACATTTTAAACCGATTTTTTTATATTTAGTGTATACGACGGTCTCACACAAAACTTCCCGTATGGCCACCACTTTCAACATTGCCTGATGAAATTAACTGTTCAATAGGAATATGATGTTTTAAAGACACATGTTAATGATATTAGTAAATAAAAATAGTGTAGGTATAAAATATTCTTGGCAACAAAAAACTAAAATCACATCTGCGCGTGATACTATGCGTGTGAGTTGCACGCATTTTATTTCTTTCGCTAAGAAACTTTGTATTTGTGCTTTGATACAAGAAAATTGCAATGCGGAAAAGAATCAACCCCATGGCATGCAAAAGTTACAAAAATTCACAAAAGGGTGCTAATGTTCCATGTTTAGAAACCCCATGTGAAATTCTTTCATAGAGATGTATATATATATATATATATATATAGATAATATATAGATCTTAATTTTAAGGCCCGGGTCCAATTTGATTTGGACTTCTCTTTAACTATAAATGCATAAAAAAATCTTGCATGGGACTGACGCGTACATAACCCGTGCTACTAGTTTAACACTTTTGGAATATTTTAAACCAAATTAATATTATATTATGTGAATATGACGGTCTCATGCAAAACTTCCCATTGTATATATATAAGCAATAATATTAATACCACGAAATATTTAGATAGGATCAAATTAGATTTTATTCTTGTCCGGTCACTGGTGAAGAATAAGAGAAAAATAATAATAAATTTACTTACAAGAGGTTCTTGTATATATGCATAGAAGAAAACAGAGAGAAGGTAAAACCTATTTTCTTCTATAGAACCATATTTTTCATGGGGTAAAGTGAATCAAAGAGACTAGAGACAGAGAGAGGATGTTTTTAATTTTTGCTATGTCTATTACTTAATTCTTTTGCTATATATCTCATAAGTAACAAAAATAATATCTTGATAGATTTTAAATTGAAGTGGTCGAAATTTAGTATATTAATCGAATATGGTAAATTTAATTTGGCATTCACTTCAATTATAGATACACAAAAAATTGCACGGGACTGTCGCATGCATCAAACATGTTACTGTTGTAAGTTTTTGTGATACTTTGATATTTATTTTGAAATGATATACTCCCTCCGTCCCACAACAGTTTGTATGCCCCAACATGGAAATAATCCTCACAATATACACAAATTTTACCCTTCATGCCATTACTTTTGGGCCCACCATACACTCATTCCAACAAATTTCTCTACTTTATATATCATTACACTTTTTTCTTAAACTATGTGCCCAATATTCACCGCAAACTTTTACGGGACGAAGGGAGTAACATATAAAGGATATCATATTTCATGAATGGAATGGTTTCGGGGGAACATGCCTCTGCTCATATCTGCTAGATTCTGTTGTTGTGTTCCTTAGCTTTGGAAACAGCCTTTTGTACATCCCCACCACAGAATCCTTTAATAACACCCCAGAAATAGAAACAATATTTGACTTGCATGTAAAGAGTCAAGAGAAGCAATGCAAATACAGCTTTTATTAAATTTGGATGCAGTAAAATCTTGAAGAATATAGTGAATGGGACAACATAGGAATGTTTATTGGGATTGGATGCTAGAGGTTTAATAACGCATAAATGCAATATATAATCATTTTACAAAATTGGATATCATACATTATCTACAATTTCAATAATATAGTTGAAATTTAAATTAATCATATACACAATTTTAAAAAATATAATTGAACATTAATAAGTAGGAAATTTTAAAATATTAGTTTAAAATGTATTAAAAAAAACTCTCTTCTGTTCAGCGTGACAAGCGGATTTTGTACTAAAAAATAATGATATTTTCAGGCTTGATTTCAACAAACTTTCAACTAAAGGAAGGTCCCATAATAAACTATGAATGAAATTATAGTGTAAATGATATTATGACTTAATATAATAAACCATGAATGAAATGATAGTGGAAATAAAATAAAATTTTATTTTAACTTAAGCTTAATCCAGTTTATATTTATTAAGTTTTCACATTTTTAATTTACGTTCTTTTTAACTTAAGCTTAATCCAGAGAATTTTCAATCTCACCAGAAACGTGCGACTCGCATGCGGGGAATAAACCGAGATTCAGATCATATAGTCCAATTTATGTCTCTTAAGTTTGAAAATTAATTTTCTTAACAATCACATTAAAAATTTTAAAAATCTCATTCAAAATATGAAAACTCATTAAAATAAAAAATTATAAAATGTTCAAAATAAAAAAAAAAAAAATTATAAAATGTTCAAAATAAAATTAAAAAAAAAATCGTTAAAAATTTCTAAAATTCTAAATTGTAAAAAATAAAAATAAAAAATTCTTAAATTTTGAAATTTCTAGAAAAAAAATGTTCAATGTTTAAAAACCCAGCCATGTGAAATTCTTTCATAGAGATGTATATATATGCATACAAGATAATAGGTTTTAAATTTAAAGGGTCGAATTTGAAATTAATTGCATTCACTTTAATTATAAATACACAAAAACTTGCATGGGACTAACGTGTGCATCACAAGTGCTACTATTTTATATTGTGTGAATAGGACGGTCTTATGCAAAACTTCTCATTGTATATATATAATCCGTGAATATGTGGATTTAATTGGTCAGATATTTAGATAGGATCAAATTTGTTTTTGTTGATTCTTATCCGGTCACGTTCTATTCACATCTTAACTGGTCACGGGAAAAATAAGAGGAAAATAATAATAAATTTGCTTAGCGAGTTTCATCCACGTCGTGTTCACACAGGGAACGTGCATTCGTGAATGCGCATTTTCATTAATTAAATTGCACAAGGCTTCAAAGTTTTCTTCATCAAGAGTCTGATACTGATCACCCAGCAATTTATTAAGGCATTTGTGCATTATTAACTCGGTTAACATCCACTTTTTGCATTAATTAGTCTCTTCTCTTTCCTCTCTTCTCCAATTCTCTAGTGTTGGGGTAGTCGAGGAATGAATCACTCTGTCACTCGTTTCTTCATTGACATCAGCAGTAATCCCTTACAACATTTGCTAATGGGAGCTACAACACTACCTTGCTTCTGCTTTCGACTTAAGTTCTTCGTGACCTTTTGAGGATCTTCGACACTGATGATTCCGCACTAGCTTTAGCTATCAGTAACTTGTCTGATGCAGCAGACACATCGACTATGATGGTGGGAATATCTGTTATGTCATCTAATATGAAAAGATCTAATGCCGCTATGTCTTTTATATTACACTGCAAAAATATTTATACATCTTAGTAGAGAATTCTAGAAACCTATTATAATGAAATTACACGGAAAATGGTATATACAAGAATTATGGAATAAAGATAGTAGCAGATTTCCATGATTGGCTCATCTTAATTGACAGATTGCCAAGACTGCCTCGTACGAATTGAAACTGTTCCGCTCCCCGCGCGCGCCTTAATTAGTGAATATATCAGTAACTTGCAAGTGAGAAGATATCTTGCATGGAATTACTTCACCACTTGCCACACGTTCGCGCATAAAATAGCAATCCATCTCCATGTATTTTGTGCGCTCATGGAAAACGGGATTCATTGCGATGTGTCGAGCAGCCTGATTATCACAAAAGAGTTGTGGTTGTGTGGGACCTTTTGAGGGCACAGCAAATCCTGCAACAACCACCACAACCATAATATTTCACTAACAGTGGTCGCCATTGCTCGATATTCATCCTCCGAAGATGAGCGCGAAACCACAGATTGCTACTTATTCCTCCAACAAACGTGTGATCACTACATGAAAGAGGGGGAATAGCAACAAAATTTTGAAACAAATCTAAATTTAGTCGCTAAAATCAACTTTTAGCCACGAAATAAAAAAATTCGTCGCTAAATTCTTAGATTTAATATTTGCAATAAAATTTATATTTTTCATCGCTATACTAGCAATAAACTTCTTCATTTTGTTGTTAATAATCTGAACAACAATGAAAATTATATTTTGTCGCTAATATTTTGCAATGAAATAGAAATTTTCATGGCTAATTTTTTAAAATTAATTTGTGATGAAATATTTTAATTTCATCGCTAAACTAGCTACAAAGTATTTTATTTTGTTGCTAATAATCAGAAGAACAATGAAAATTATATTTCGTCGCTAATATTTTGCTATGAAAAAAGAAATTTTCATGGCTAATTTTGTGGATTTAATTTTGCCGACGAAATTAAAATATTCCATCCCTACACTAACAAAAAAAAAATTATTTTGTTGTTAATAATTAAAACAACCATAAAAATTATATTTCATCGCTAAAATATTAACAATGAAATACAAATTTTTGTGGCTAGTATTTTGGATTTAATTTTTGCGACGAAATTAAAATATTTTATCGCTAAACTAGCAACAATTTATTTTGTTTTGTTGTTAATAATCAGAACAACAATGAAAATTATATTTCATTGTTTTGTTGGGTGCGGGACGGGTCGGTTGGGTGCATGTTTGGATTAGGTGGGATGGGTTGGTGCGGGTCGGGTCGGTTGGGTGCGGATTTGGGTCAGGTCGGGTCGGTTGGGTGTGGTGCGGGATGGGTTGGTCGAGTGCTGAAGTGAGTTTAGAGAATGATCCGTAAATCGGATATCCATACAGAAATGTTAGCGATGAAAACATGAGTTTCATCGCAAATATTAGCGACAAAATTAAAATATTTATCGCAAAAATATTATCCGCGATTTAAGGAGCTATTATTTTAGACACGAAAAAAATAGTTGCTAATTCTAATATGCTTAAAAGCTTTAATCTCACGAGTGTTTTGAATATTTTTGAATGCTAAAATAATGCTAGAATGTGTATGGCTTGTGTGTCCCGTAATCTTGAAATGTTTCAAGTTATGGCCTTTTTATAGATGAAGCAAACTATCCGTTGGGACAAAGTGGGATAGCTCAAGTGGTTAGAGCACCACTACCTAGGCCTTAGGTCCTGGGTTCGAGTCATGGGGAGGGGAAAAAGGGATGGGTATTTAACTTCCATAAAAAAAAAAGAAGCAAACTATCCGTTGGTGGAGATAGCAAATTATCCGTTTGAAATAATGTTTTCAGGTTGGAGGTTTTGTTATTTTGAAAAGTTTCCGTTGCTAATGTGAGTTAGCGATGAAATAATTTCATCGCGGGATTTGTTGTTATACACCCATCGCTAACATGTTTGCGACAAATATTTGATTTTCCTTGCAAACATTTTGCAATGAAAATCATATTTTTGTCTCTAATATTTTGCGATGAAACTTATATTTTCATCGCAAACACGTTAGCGATGTGTGTTTAGCAACCACCTTTAGTCTAATATTACCTAGCATGCGTCTCTTCTCTTCCCTCTCTTCTCCTGTCGGTTTAGATTAACCTTCCTCATCAATTACTCCGATGCTAGGCTCGCTGTCGAGAGACTCGTCGTTCCACCCATGGTTGTAAGGGGGAAACTTCAGGCCACCTATTTTGAGTGCATATAAATTTTTTATTTTATTTATTTGTCGTTTTAATATACGAATGTCGTTCACGTTCATTAAATATAAATATTACAAATTGATATACCTAGATTTAATAAAATACAAATAGTGCATGTAGATATTCATGGAAACAAAAGTATCTCACTAATACGTAGTTAATGATCCATTCTACTAGTGACTTGCTGATAGAGAAGCGCTATATAGGGAATAAAAAGAACCAAGAAAGTATAAAGGAATTAAATCCCAATAATGGGCTCAGAAACTCGTTCTCACAAGCTTAACAATTGTTGTTCAATTATGATTCTCAATAATCATCCTAACTAAAAATCTCAGCGCATATATATATATATCTACTAATTGACTGCACTAACTGTATATCCACTAACTGCAATTCATGCGCTGAGAAACATTGTATTGATGCTTCGATCCAAGAAAATGGCAATGTGGAAAAGAATCAAGCCCATGCTTGTAGCAGCGGAAGTTAAATTTTTTACCAACAAAGAATTAGTAATTTGTATGCGGGATACTCTACTACGGTTTACATCGTCTGTGAACTCACAATCTAGGTTGAGATGATTCTTGATGGTGGAGGTTATGAAGATAATTCTTTTTTTTTGGAGTGTGAAAATTAATACGAGACATCTCAATATAGCAAGTGTGCAAAATTATGTGGGACGGAGGGAATATCAAATTTCTATTTTTGACATGATTTTATGATTATAAAACTTTGTGTGAAACTATTTCACGAAACTTATTTCATGTGTTAGATACTATTAATCGAACAATTTATCATAGATATTAATATGTACAGTCGTACAAGTATTACAGGTTGGTACGGATCGAGTTAATGAAATAAAAAACATATTGTGTTAGTAAATATTACTCCATTGACACAAAAGGAAGTTTCACACTGGTAGGTGGCTATAATCCCATATGCGTGTGAGTTGCACGCAATACAAAAATGCAACTCACGCGTTGACCGACTTTGTGTCATTTATTATTTTTTGCTACTTTTTGGATTTGGAAAATTGTATTGTGACAAAAAAATGTATGACTTTCTTTTTTATGAAATTGTGTCACGAATCTCATTTTTTATTAAGAACCAACAACCTTTCAGGCCTCCATCAACCGTCCCCTGGCCTGCAATGGGGAGTTTGATGAATCAAGAACCAGTAGGGGGAGCTATGGGGAGTTCCAGGTAATATTGTTTTACTGAAGAATTATTTCAGTTGTATTTGTTGGAATTCATACTCTGGCTAGCTGAACATCTGTGTAACTTGCATGTTATCTCAATTGAATAATGTGTAATCTGATCTTGCAGCTATCATATGGAGCATTTTAATAACTGGCAGCAGAACCCTGCATTTAACGGAGTATGTCCACTTCACTTTATATATACGCGCAATAGTTTGTGTATGATCATATGTATAGAAAATTAATTTGGCATCACTTTAATTATAAATACACAAAAACATGCATGGGACTTATGCGTGCATCACACGTGCTAATATTTTAATACTTTTGAACTATATTTTAAACAAAAAACATTAATTATGTGCAAAACTTCTCATTATATATATATAAGCAATATCAAATTTGATTTCTTATCCTGTCACGGGTCGAAGTTGGAATAGGATAATCATTTTACATACTTACCATCCAGAACCCAGACTCCACGTTCGATGGGAGCATGCGCTTTACAAAACGAGGGACACCATTTTGTACGTTCAAGAGTTTTTTCGGCATCCACCAAAACCGTAAACTTAGCTATTTTATAGTCGTCCCAAGACTCAGTCCCCTTCTTTCCTCCACTGTTTCTTCGCGATTCATACCAAAAAAATTAGTATTATTTCAACAATTCAAACGGAAACGTGTGAAAAATAGAGTCCAAAATATATATAGTTTACCTTCCCGATTCCTTCGAAACAATCTGACATAATTTGCTCTTAAGTTAGGATGGGAAAAAAAGTTTAACATATGCGCGTGAGTTGCACGCGTTTTATCTGATGCGCTGAATTTTTTTTTATTGGTGCTTATGTTCCATGTTTAGAAACCCGCGTGTTGAAGAAGGTGGAGGACCAAGTGGAATTCTTTCAAAGAGATATATGTATATATCTTAAATTTACGGGGTCGAATTTGAAATTAATTTGGCATTCACTTTAATTATAAATAAACAAAAACATGCACGGGACTGATGCGTGCATCACACGTGCTAATATTTTAATACTTTTGAGCTATATTTTAAACAAAAAACACAGTAGCAGTGAAGTAGACGAATTTATACCCTTCCTCATCGGTTCGCACTTTAAATACCGAACCTATGGGGAAATTATCAGGGATGAATTAGGGGATCACCATTTTAAACTCAGATTCCTCTTATGAAATGATAATGCAAGAATATGAATGAAACACTAACAAAGATGAACCGATACAACTTTCTTGAAAAAACACCATACTCAAGACACTCTTTTCGATTTTATGTTTACCAGAATGGCAGCACTCAACAATGTTCAAGATCCAATGTGATCATCAACACTTTCAGTTATTCCAAGCACTTGAGTTAGGACAGTTATACGATCATTACATTGGGAGATTATTTGTGGTGAGGCTTTTCTCAACGCTAAATCAAGAGATCAATATTACATATCCAGCATGATCGACAATCTTATGCTCAAGCGATTTTTTGTCAGCTCCGATGTATTTATCAACCTCTTCACCGTCTTTCACAAATACGAAATATGGGATACTGCTAATCTTCCACTAAATAGCAACAGCCACTGCATCGTCAATATCAACTTTCAAAAACACAACTTTTGGATACTTCCCTGCTAAGGTTGAGTAAACTGGAGCAATGTAACGACAGGGCCCACACCATTTTGCGGTGAAGTAACGACAGCTGCTACGGCGGGTTTGGAGAGAGTTGATTTTGCATGACAACTTGACTAGATTCCATGAAAATAACACTGGATTTAAATTTAATTTGGCATTCATTTTGATTATACATACACAAAAAATGGCATGGACTTACATGAGCATCACGCGTGCTATTTTTAATACTTTTGAACTACATTTTAAACTGAATTTTTTTATATTTAGTGCATACGATGGTCTCACGCAAAACTTCAAGTTTGAAGTTTTATATATAAGCAATATTAATACCATGAATGAGTGGATTTAATTGGTGAGATATATAAATAGGATCAAATGTGATATTATTCTTAACAAGCCACGGGTGAAGAATAAGAGGAAAAAAATAATAAATATTTTTACCGTGTTTCTTCCACGTTGTGTTCACATATGGAACGTGCATTCATGAAAAAATTGACCATCAAATTTCTCTTTTTGACCTATTTCAAGGCCTGTAATAGATCGACCTATTTTATCTAAAAATCCTATGTTGGGGGAGTCGAGGAATGAATCACCCTGTCTCTCGTTTCTTCACTGCCATCAGCAATTAATCCCATACAAGTTTTGCTAATAGCCACGTTACAACTTCTGTCGGTACGTTTCCAAAATTTGTATGCGCACATGACAAAAGTGTGAGTGAAGCCATGTCGTTTTGCAGGGAAAGAATTCAACCGTGGATGGCTTATCCTCGTCTGCTAAAAAATCCATTCTGGATCATTAAAATGCAAATCCGTGATTGACAATATATTGTTCACATGCTACATCTGTTTCAAAATATATGCATGTGATTTGGCTCTCCAGTAAGTGGAGAAAGTTCATCCTGGTCGCTTTTCGGAGGCATCATCATCACAATCGTATACAATATGCGCAAAGTTGGCCTCCACTTTCAACGTTGTCTAATGAATAAACAACGTCTATTCACGAACGTATTTGAGCAACCACAATACAATACTTTCCTGACCAATTTCTAACTTTTTTTTACTTGAATGAAAAATGATGACCATATATCAAAACGATGAACGTGGATAGATGAACCATTTGATATATATAGCTTGAACTTGGATACGACAAAAAAGGGTCAAAATTTGGTTGCCAAAAATTTAATGTGAATGAATTGTTCAAACTTAAATTCGTGGATTTGAAGTATACGGAATCTGGGATTGAATGCACCAAATCAGGGATTTGTTCGTATATTGTTTTTTGGTCTTTTAATTTATTTCTTGACAACATTTGCTCCTTTTCTCCATTTTTCTTTAAAATTATTCATTTAATCCTTTAATTGACAAATAGTATTTAATCTTGTCTTCATTTTTTAAAAAATGATATGCACTTAATTAAACAAAAGTAGTGGATGTAAAATACTCGTGCATTCGTTTACAATAATAAATTTGTTTACAGTGTTTCTTCCACATATGGACCGTGCATTCGTGAATGTGCATTTTTATGAATAACCGTTTTCTTTAGTTATTCACTTAAAGTTAATTTTGAATACGCGCGTTTTTTTTCAATTGAATGTTGATATTCAATAGTATTATTTGTTTTCAATCTTATTTTATTTTCAATTCAAAGTAGAAGTCTTTTTCATATGTGGCTACATTAGCATTTACCATAATTACTTGAATTAGCTTTCTGCTCAAAATTTCTATCCACCACTGAACTTGAACCTCCACGGTTCGCATGGAATGATATTTACGATACGATATTACAAAAGATCTATTATTACGGGTTGATATTAGTTGATAAAGTAAAAATAGTGCAGGTAAATATTCAATGAAAGAAATAGTTTCATAAACCCATATAGGCGTGAGTTCCACGTGTTAAAATTGTGCAATCTCACGCGTGATGGGGTAATTTTTCTCATTTAATATTCAATGAAAGAAATAGTTTCATAACAGTTTTTCTCATTTGCATGCGGATGGCATTTAATTCTGGCACCCCATAAACACCTCATGACAGATACAACTTTGCTATAAAACTGATGAAAATTCCCTATTTGTGATGGATTATATATTTTGATTTTCCAGTTATGCAGCTATTTTCTTGAATGTGATTTGATTTTTGTTGATTATTTGTTATATTGAAGTGAAATTACCCTGTTTTCTGTATGAAGTTTCTTGTGCTTAGCATATGCACGTGATTTTTTTTTTTTTTTTGCTCTTAAGTTAGGATGGGAAAAAATACCTACGTACATTATATGGAATAGGATAATTATTTTACATACTTACCATCCAGAACCCAGACTCCACGTTCAATGGGAGCATGCGCTTTACTAAACGAGGGACACCATTTTGTAAACGTTCAAGAGTGTTTTCGGCATCCACCAAAACCGTAAACTTAGCTATTTTATAGTCGTCCCAAGACTCAGTCCCCTTCTTTCCTCCACTGTTTCTTCGCTATTCATACCACAAAAATTAGTATTATTTCAACAATTCAAACGGAAGCATGTGAAAAATAGAGTCCAAAATATATATAGTTTACATTTCCTCATTCCTTCGAAACAATCTGACATAATTTGCTCTTAAGTTAGGATGGGAAAAAAAGTTTAACATATGCGCGTGAGTTGCACGCGTTTTATCTCATGCGCTGATTTTTTTTTTATTGGTGCTTATGTTCCATGTTTAGAAACCCGCGTGTTGAAGAAGGTGGAGGACCAAGTGGAATTCTTTCAAAGAGATGTATGTATATATCTTAAATTTATAAAGGGGTCGATTTTGAAATTAATTTGGTATTCACTTTAATTATTAATACACAAAAACATGCATGGGACTGATGCGTGCATCACACGTGCAACTATTTTAATACTTTTGACCAATATTTTAAACAAAAAACAAGGAGCATGCTTGTCTTGAAACAAGACAACAACGGTAACAATAAACTAAAACCATGAAAAGCCCCCAGGGTTGAGAATTTTTTCTTCAAAGTACTTTTATGATAAACTAGAATTTTGCTACATTACACCTGTTTCTGCGGACGCACCCAGTGAAATCTCAAATCTTCATGGCCGCATTGAAGAGAATCCTCAAAATGAACAACGAATCTGACGCCCCCATCCACCACTTTGGACACAACGCCCTGCCACCAGTCGTCTTTGTAAAACGCATCAATAGCGTCTCCTAGCTCGAAACCCTTGGCAAGCCCCTCCACTGGCGGTACAGGCCTCACGTCGGAAATGTCGACGCTTTCTTTAAGCCGTTCCAGTCCGTTGTCGTTAGCCAACAAATTGTGGTACTCTACGTGGAGGCAAATCGATTTATCTCTGCCGCCGCTCCTTATTTTTTTCTGTCACTTTTTTAAATGTGATCCAACTAAATTTAACTCTTCCAAGAATTCACAACTCAGATGTTCCTTCAATCGGTTAATCCATCATATTTCTCGAGCAAACAACGAAAATCACTAGCAAAGGTATACACATAATAACACACAAACATAAAAACAAAAAACATGCATGGGACTGATGCGTGCATCGCACGTGCTAATATTTTAATACTTTTGAGCTATATTTTAAACAAAAAACATTAATTACGTGCAAAACTTCACATAGTATACATTAATTACCTTGCTTCTGCTTTCGACTTAAGTTCTTCGTGACCTTTTGAGGATCTTCGACACTGATGATTCCGCACTAGCTTTAGCTATCAGTAACTTGTCTGATGCAGCAGACACATCGACTATGATGGTGGGAATATCTGTTATGTCATCTAATATGAAAAGATCTAATGCCGCTATGTCTTTTATATTACACTGCAAAAATATTTATACATCTTAGTGGAGAATTCTAGAAACCTATTATAAGGAAATTACACAGAAAATGGTATATACAAGAATTATGGAATAAAGATAGTAGCAGATTTCCAAGATTGGCTCATCTTAATTGGCAGATTGCCAAGACTGCCTCGTATGAAACTGTTCCGCTCCCCGCGCGCCTTAATTAGTGAATATATCAGCAACTTGCAAGTGAGAAGATACCTTGCAAGGAATTACTTCACCACTTGCCACACGTTCGCGCATAAAATAGCAATCCATCTCCACGTGTTTTGTGCGCTCATGGAAAACGGGATTCATTGCGATGTGTCGAGCAGCCTGATTATCACAAAAGAGTTGTGGTTGTGTGGGACCTTTTGAGGGCACAGCAAAATCCTGCAACAACCACCACAGCCATAATATTTCACTAACAGTGGTCCCCATTGCTCGATATTCAGCCTCCGAAGATGAGCGCGAAACCACGGATTGTTACTTATTCCTCCAACAAACGTGTGATCACTACATGAAAGAGGGGGAATAGCAACAAAATTTTGAAACAAACCTAAATTTAGCCGCTAAAATCAACTTTTAGCCACGAAATAAAAAAAATCGTCGCTAAATTCTTAGATTTAATATTTGCAACAAAATTTATATTTTTCATCGCTATACCAGCAATGAATTTCTTCATTTTGTTGTTAATAATCAGAACAACAATGAAAATTATATTTTGTCGCTAATATTTTGCAATGAAATAGAAAATTTTCGTGGCTAATTTTTTTAAATTAATTTGTGATGAAATATTTTAATTACATCGCAAAACTAGCAACAAAATATTTTATTTTGTTGCTAATAATCAGAAGAACAATGAAAATTATATTTCGTCGCTAATATTTTGCTATGAAAAAAGAAATTTTCATGGCTAATTTTGTGGATTTAATTTTGCCGACGAAATTAAAATATTTCATCCCTACACTAACAAATTTTTTTTTTATTTTGTTGTTAATAATTAAAACACCCATAAAAATTATATTTCATCCCTAAAATATTAACAATGAAATACTAATTTTTGTGGCTAATATTTTGGATTTAATTTTTGCGACGAAATTAAAATATTTTACCGTTATACTAGCAACAATTTATTTTGTTTTGTTGTTAATAATCAGAACAACAATGAAAATTATATTTCGTCGCTAATATTTTGCTATGAAAAAAAACTTTTGTGGCTAGTTTCTCAAAATTAATATCTGCAACGAAATTAAAATATTTTACCGTTATACGAGCGACAAATTGTTTTATTTTGTTGTTAATAACCAGAACTACAATAGAAATTATATTTCGTCGCTAATATTTTGCTATGAAATAGAAATTTTTGTTGCTAATTTCTTGGGATTAATATTTGGGACGAAAACTAAAATATTTCATGGCTACACTAGCAACAATTTTTTTTGCGAGAATATTGAAATTTGAATGACTAATTTTTGGACGAAATTATATTTCGTCTCTAATATTTTGGGACGAAATTATATTTCGTCTCTAATATTTTAGCGATAATATTTAAATTTGAATGACTAATTTTGCGGATTTAATATTTGCGAGAAAATTAAAATATTTCACTAATTATTTGTTGTTATTCCTATTAAGTACGAGGGAAGCTATACTACTTCAACTATACATATTATGATATTAAATCTAGAAAATCAGTTTAAATGTTTAATAATTCTCAAATCGTGTCTTATAAATTAGTTTGAATGTTTATAAAAATATTTATAAATATATAAATGTTTATAAATCAGTTTAAATATCTATAATTAATATTTTTAGTATAGCTATGGTTTAAAAATTATGTTATATCATCAAAAAATTATTTTTTAAATTGCAATATTATAATATTAATATTAAATATGTTATATGTCAATATCTTTTTATATGACAAATCTTTAGTTGATCGAAATTGAAAACGATGACGAGAGATGATGCAAATGATGATGGACATAAATATGAGAGGATGAAGATTAGATGTAATAATTATTAATTTTTTTGAAATTGTTAAAGTAACATTGATTTTTTACAATTGGAATTGTTAAAGTAACATTGATTTTTCATAATATATATATTTATAGTTGTTACAATTTCAAAATTAATCAATTAATATATGTGAAATTAATTAATTAAATTAGTAAAATTAACTAAATTAGTAACAATTGAATATATATATATATATAATTTATATTAAACACTGAACCAAAGAAATTAATGTCTGCCCGAGTGGTGGGCGCCCACAAAGACCAAATAAATAATCATTTAAATAAAATATGGTTGGGTTGGGTGCGGGACGGGTCAGTTGGGTGCATGTTTGGATTAGGTGGGATGGGTTGGGTGCGGGTCAGGTCGGTTGGGTGCGGATTTGGGTCAGGTCGGGTCGGTTGGGTGTGGTGCGGGATGGGTTGGTCGAGTGCTGAAGTGAGTTTAGAGAATGATCCGTAAATCGGATATCCATAGGGAAATGTTAGCGATGAAAACATGAGTTTCATTGCAAATATTAGCGACAAAATTAAAATATTTATCTCAAAAATATTATCCGCGATTTAAGGAGCTACTATTTTAGACACGAAAAAAATTGTTGCTAATTCTAATATGTTTAAAAGCTTTAATATCACGAGTGTTTTGAATATTTTTGAATGCTAAAATAATTCTAGAATGTGTATGGCTTGTGTGTCCCGTAATCTTGAAATGTTTCAAGATATGGCCTTTTTATAGATGAAGCAAACTATCCGTTGGTGGAGATAGCAAACTCTCCGTTTGAAATAATGTTTTCAGGTTGGAGGTTTTGTTATTTTGAAAAGTTTCTGTTGCTAATGTGAGTTAGCGATGAAATAATTTCATCGCGGGATTTGTTGCTATACAACCATCGCTAGCTTGTTTGCGACAAATATTTGATTTTCCTTGCAAACATTTTGCAATGAAAATCATATTTTTGTCTCTAATATTTTACGATGAAACTTATATTTTCATCGCAAACACGTTAGCGACGTGTGTTTAGAAACCACCTTTAGTCTAATATTACCTAGCATGCGTCTCTTCTCTTCCCTCTCTTCTCCTGTCGGTTTAGATTCACCTTCCTCATCAATTACTCCGATGCTAGGCTCGCTATCGAGAGACTCATCGTTCCACCCATGGTTGTAAGGGGGAAACTTCAGGCCACCTATTTTGAGTGCATATAAATTTTTTATTTTATTTATTTGTCGTTTTAATATACGAATGTCGTTCACGTTCATTAAATATAAATATTACAAATTGATATAGCTAGATGTAATAAAATACAAATAGTGCATTCATTTTAAACCCATTTTTTTAATTTGGCATTCATTTTGTTTAATAGGAATAAAATACACTAGATTCCATGAAAATAATACTGCTAGATGTAATAAAATATGAATAAATTGATATAGCTAGATGTAATAAAATACACTAGATTCCATGAAAATAATACTGCTTTTAAATTTAATTTGGCATTCATTTTGTTTATACATACACAAAAACTGGCATGGACTGGCGCGTGCATCACACGTGCTACCGTTTTAATACTTTTTAACTACATTTTAAACCGATTTTTTTTATATTTAGTGTATACGATGGTCTCACACAAAACTTCCCATATGGCCTCCACTTTCAACATTGCCTGATGAAATTAACTGTTCAATAGGAATATGATGTTTTAAAGACACATGTTAATGATATTAGTAAATAAAAATAGTGTAGGTATAAAATATTCTTGGCAACAAAAAAATAAAATCACATCTGCGCGTGATACTATGCGCGTGAGTTGCACGCATTTTATTTCTTTTGCTAAGAAACTTTGTATTTGTGCTTTGATACAAGAAAATTGCAATGCGGAAAAGAATCAACCCCATGGCATGCAAAAGTTACAAAAATTCACAAAAGGGTGCTAATGTTCCATGTTTAGAAACCCCATGTGAAATTCTTTCATAGAGATGTATATATATATATATAGATAGATAATATATAGATCTTAATTTTAAGGCCCGGGTCCAATTTGATTTGGACTTCTCTTTAACTATAAATGCATAAAAAAATCTTGCATGGGACTGACGCGTACATAACCCGTTCTACTATTTTAACACTTTTGAAATATTTTAAACCAAATTAATATTATATTATGTGAATATGACGGTCTCATGCAAAACATCCCATTGTATATATATAAGCAATAATATTAATACCACGAATGAGTGAATTTAATTGGTGAAATATTTAGATAGGATCAAATTAGATTTTATTCTTGTCCGGTCACTAGTGAAGAATAAGAGAAAAATAATAATAAATTTCCTTACAAGAGGTTCTTGTATATATGCATAGAAGAAAACAGAGAGAAGGTAAAACCTATTTTCTTCTATAGAACCATATTTTTCATGGGGTAAATTGGAGAAAAAAATTATTTACGTCCTGTAACTTTTACCTTTTTTGAAAAACGTCCCAAAATAGTTAAAATTTTAATTTACGTCCCATAACTTTTTCAATTGCTTAATTTACGTCCAATTTTCCCTGAAAATCCCAAAATTTATGTAAATGAGACGTAAATTGAGCAATTAAAAAAGTTATGGGACGTAAATTAAATTTTTAATTAAAATGGGACGTTATACGAAAAAGATAAAAATATTCAAAAAATATGTACAATTCACTATAAAATTAATGTAATTTATATTATACAATCAAATAAAAATAATAATTCATAAATTAATTAATTATTATAAAAATCAATTAACTTATCTAATTCATTACTAGAAAAATTATTAACTTACCTAATTAGAAAAAATTATAATTACAATATAAGTATTAATTTGATATTAGTTCGTACAAAATATGTGGACCCACTTTGTGTAATACTTAGATAATTTTTTATATTTATTTGATTACTTTAAAATAAATAAATAATTTTATAATACTTATATTGTAATTATATTTTTTTTTAAATTAATAATTTTTCTAATAATGAATTAGGTAAGTTAATTGATTTTTATAATAATTAATTAATTTATAAATAAATGAATGAATTATTTTTTATATTAAAATAAGTTAATTTATGAATAATTAATTTATAAATAAATGATTTTTTTTTATTTGATTGTATAACATAAACTACATTAATTTTAAAGTGAATAGTACACATTTGTAGAATATTTTTATCTTTTTCGCATAACGTCCCATTTTAATTAAAAATTTAATTTACGTCCCATAACTTCTTTAATTGCTCAATTTACGTCCCATTTACATAAATTTGGGGATTTCCAGCTAAAATTGGACGTAAATTAAGCAATTGAAAAAGTTATGGGACGTAAATTAAAATTTTAACTATTTTGGGACGTTTTTCAAAAAAGGTAAAAGTTACGGGACGTAAATAGTTTTTTTCTCGGGTAAATTGAATCAAAGAGACTAGAGACAGAGAGATGATGTTTTTAATTTTTGCTATGTCTATTACTTAATTCTTTTGCTATATATCTCATAAGTAACAAAAATAATATCTTGATAGATTTTAAATTGAAGTGGTCGAAATTTAGTATATTAATCGAATATGGTAAATTTAATTTGGCATTCACTTCAATTATAGATACACAAAAAATTGCACGGGACTGTTGCATGCATCAAACATGTTACTGTTGTAAGTTTTTGTGATACTTTGATATTTATTTTGAAATGATATACTCCCTCCGTCCCACAACAGTTTGTATGCCCCAACATGGAAATAACCCTCACAATATACACAAATTTTACCCTTCATGCCATTACTTTTGGGCCCACCATACACTCATTCCAACAAATTTCTCTACTTTATATATCATTACACTTTTTTCTTAAACTATGTGCCCAATATTCACCGCAAACTTTTACGGGACGAAGGGAGTAACATATAAAGGATATCATATTTCATGAATGGAATGGTTTCGGGGGAACATGCCTTTGCTCATATCTGCTAGATTCTGTTGTTGTACATCCCCACCACAGAATCCTTTAATAACACCCCAGAAATAGAAACAATATTTGACTTGCATGTAAAGAGTCAAGAGAAGCAATGCAAATACAGCTTTTATTAAATTTGGATGCAGTAAAATCTTGAAGAATATAGTGAATGGGACAACATAGGAATGTTTATTGGGATTGGATGCTAGAGGTTTAATAACGTATATATAGTAGAAAATTATAACTGTATTTTTTTAATCAATTTCAAAACATAAATGCAATATATAATCATTTTACAAAATTGGATATCATACATTATCTACAATTTCAATAATATAGTTGAAATTTAAATTAATCATATACGTGAATGCGCATTTTCATTAATTAAATTGCACAAGGCATTTGTGCATTAATTAGTCTCTTCTCTTTCCTCTCTTCTCCAATTCTCTAGTGTTGGGGTAGTCGAGGAATGAATCACTCTGTCACTCGTTTCTTCATTGACAATACCTTGCAACACTACCTTGCTTCTGCTTTCGACTTAAGTTCTTCGTGACCTTTTGAGGATCTTCGACACTGATGATTCCGCACTAGCTTTAGCTATCAGTAACTTGTCTGATGCAGCAGACACATCGACTATGATGGTGGGAATATCTGTTATGTCATCTAATATGAAAAGATCTAATGCCGCTATGTCTTTTATATTACACTACAAAAATATTTATACATCTTAGTAGAGAATTCTAGAAACCTTTTATAATGAAATTATACGGAAACTGGTATATACAAGAATTATGGAATAAAGATAGTAGCAGATTTCCAAGATTGGCTCATCTTAATTGACAGATTGCCAAGACTGCCTCGTACGAATTGAAACTGTTTCGCTCCCCGCGCGCGCCTTATTTAGTGAATATATCAGTAACTTGCAAGTGAGAAGATATCTTGCAAGGAATTACTTCACCACTTGCCACACGTTCGCGCATAAAATAGCAATCCATCTCCACGTATTTTGTGCGCTCATGGAAAACGGGATTCATTGCGATGTGTCGAGCAGCCTGATTATCACAAAAGAGTTGTGGTTGTGTGGGACCTTTTGAGGGCACAGCAAAATCCTGCAACAACCACCACAACTATAATATTTCACTAACAGTGGTCGCCATTGCTCGATATTCAGCCTCCGAAGATGTGCGCGAAACCACGGATTGCTACTTATTCCTCCAACAAACGTGTGATCACTACATGAAAGAGGGGGAATAGCAACAAAATTTTGAAACAAATCTAAATTTAGTCGCTAAAATCAACTTTTAGCCACGAAATAAAAAAATTCGTCGCTAAATCCTTAGATTTAATATTTGCAATAAAATTTATATTTTTCATCGCTATACTAGCAATAAATTTCTTCATTTTGTTGTTAATAATCTGAACAACAATGAAAATTATATTTTGTCGCTAATATTTTGCAATGAAATAGAAATTTTCATGGCTAATTTTTTTAAATTAATTTGTGATGAAATATTTTAATTTCATCGCTAAACTAGCAACAAAGTATTTTATTTTGTTGCTAATAATCAGAAGAACAATGAAAATTATATTTCGTCGCTAATATTTTGCTATGAAAAAAGAAATTTTCATGGCTAATTTTGTGGATTTAATTTTGCCGACGAAATTAAAATATTCCATCCCTACACTAACAAAAAAAAAAATTATTTTGTTGTTAATAATTAAAACAACCATAAAAATTATATTTCATCGCTAAAATATTAACAATGAAATTCAAATTTTTGTGGCTAATATTTTGGATTTAATTTTTGCGACGAAATTAAAATATTTTATCGCTAAACTAGGAACAATTTATTTTGTTTTGTTGTTAATAATCAGAACAACAATGAAAATTATATTTCGTTGCTAATATTTTGCTATGAAAAAAAACTTTTGTGGCTAGTTTCTCAGAATTAATATCTGCAACGAAATTAAAATATTTTACCGTTATACTAGCGACAAATTGTTTTATTTTGTTGTTAATAACCAGAACTACAATGGAAATTATATTTCGTCGCTAATATTTCCTAGACCAACTTTACCCCCAACTTGCCAAATATCCTGATTTAAGATCCATCTTCTATGATCTTAGATTGATTGTTGACATAAGGAAGAAGTCCATGTATGATATTGGGAAAGTTATTGAGTCCAAGGGACTGGACTGGTGGGAAAATGAAGAGTCAAGATTGATAAAATTTTCTGAGGTGGAATCCACATTTGAGCTGACAGATGAAAGGTTGTTTGCTAACCTGGTGAACATTAAGATTCAAAAAGAAGCTGTTCAATCCATTATTGCTGGAATTGATCTGAATCTTGAAGATAAGATGGAGGAGGATGTTGAAATGTCCAAACAAGCTGAGGACAATACAAAAGAAATGTCCAAGAGTACTGAGGACAAGACAGAGGAGATGTCCAAGAATGTTGAGGACAAAGAAGATGTAAAGAATGCTACCATGGGGGAAGATACCAATGAAAAAGAAAAAGTTGGTGAAAAGACTAATGAAAAAGACTTCTTTGATGGAGTGGAGACTGCCATTTAGGAAATAAAGAATGGAGAGTCCAGTGAAGGAGAAAAGATTGATGAAATTGACCAGAGTCAATTAATTGAAAATGTTGAAGAAGAAGCACAGCCTGCTGTTAAAACTACTGCATCAATGGAAATTGTCATGATAAATGACACTCAAACTGAGAAAACTGCTGAAGACCCTGTCATTCATGATGCTGAGTTGATTGAGTCAACTCCTGCTGAAGTCACTGAAGCTGAGGCCAAGAAAGATGAAGTGGAGACCAATACTGCTGAAGAAGAAGCTGTGAAACCTGAGGAACCAGTTGCTATGAAGAAGCCCTTGGAAAATGAGGCAATAGCTGCAGCACCATCAACTTCGATGGAGTTCCCAATTCACCTAGATGCTCTTCCACTGACTAAAGTGTGCATCATTGATCAAGAAGATAGAAGATTGAAAGATATGCAAGAGGAGTTCAATTCTCAGATTGTGCAAATTGATGAAGTTGAGAGGAAAAGAATGGAGAATCTTGTTGGTCTCTGCTTGAACATAGGAAAGTATGTCAGAGACAGTTTGGATGAAACAATCATACCCACTAATGAAGCCCAGCACAGGTCATTGCTCAACTTAAACACTAAAGCAAGGAGGATGACAAGGAGGATGGAGAACTTGGAAGAGACAGTTGATAATAATTCTTTGGAATTATGTATGAAAGTGGAAAGTCTGGAAGAAAAGATGATCTCCACAACCATAAAGCTGGAAGGTGTTGAAAAAGGTTTTGAATCCTTTGATAAAAAGATGGATAGTGTTGGAAATGAAGTGAAGGACTCTACCCTCAAGATTGGTGAGTCATCAAAGATCATGTCAGATGCTGTTACCACATACTTCCACACTGAAAAGGATTTGATCAAGAAGGAAAGAGAGGAGATTCTGAAGTTAAAAGATGAAGTTGCCAAGGAGGAGGAAATCTCCCAGATGCTATCAAAAGATATTGAAAAGCTGACTCAATCTATGGGAAGTCAGAAAGATCAACTGATTAGAGAAACCATCAAGAGTTCACTAGATGCTGCTTCTGACCTATTCAAAGACAACTTGGAGGGTATAATAAAGGTGATGAGAACGCAACTTGATCAAGCTGTGAAGAAGCAAGTGGAAGAGTCTGTAAGTTCCACTATTTCTGCCTTTTTGCTAAGCCATGTTGACCCCATTTCTGCTCAGATGAAGAGAATGGACACCTATCAACAAGAACTTTCACTTACTATGGCTAAAATTTATTCGTTGTATAGATTCTTAAGATGACTAAGCTGAATTATAAAGCTTAATGTAATGTAATAGTCTTATTAAGATTAGATGATAGGACTAGATTAGTTCTATATTGAAGTCTATTGTTGAAGACCTGCGCAAGACAAGACAAGACGAGTAAGAAGAAGCAAAATTTTGTCTAAGTATAGAGACAAGACAGGTGCGCGACTAAGAAGAAATTTGTTAAGTCATAAACGCGTATTGAAGATAAGGATTGAAGAGTTAGTTATGGAATAACTAATTAACTGCATAAACGCATAGAAGGATAAGAAGAAGAAGCTTGAAGTCAGTTTTCAAGAAAAGTTAGTTGCATACAGAATGTTCTTGAAGTTGAAAGTCTATAAATACCCCATGGTATTCAACGATTAAAGACTACTGACGCACTTATATTCTACATTCATTTGAAGCGAATTAACGACGTATTCAAAGTGAAGAAACTCTCAGAGTTGGAAATTCAGAAAGTCAAGCCAGAAGACAAGTGAAGAATTCAAAGAAGGCTACTACTGAATACAGAGAAGTTTTTCTTTATTGTTTCAAGTTGCTAGTTACTTGTAAAATAGCTAGTTAGATCGAAGAAGCACTTGGTAGTGTTTTCGAGAAGATCTAAGTCTTATTTCTTGGAACTTAAAACCACAAGAACACACTACTCGATTGGAAGAGTAATAAGAATTTCACAACTGGGTTTGTGAGAGTGGATGTAGACAAGTTGTCGAACCACTATAAATCTCGTGTTTGATTTACTTTACTGTTTTATTTGTGTTTAATTGTTTAACTGCTTAATTGATTAAATTGCATATAAGAACAAGACTAGTAGAGTGTTCATAACAGAGTTCTCGAATATTAGTTGAGTATAAATTTGATTGGGCTCATTGTTAATCTGATAATTCCGCATAGTGTACCTTGATATATTGAAAGATTTTGAAAAGTCTATTCACCCCCCTCTAGACGTTTTCCTAGCTTACTCAATATTATCTAACTCAACTAGGGACCTACAAGTGGTATCAGAGCAGTAGTTTACGAACTGCTGTTTCTTGATAACATACTTAAGACTTGGGTGAAGTCTTGGTTCTTGATCGTATTTGCTCATACGTGTCCTTGATCACTATTCTTGATACATTTGTTTCTTTGATCCAAAAAACTGCTCAACACTTATTTCTTGAAAATATGTCTTTAGAGATTAGTGCTAATAAGCTACTGAAGTTCCAGGTACAAGATTACGACTACTGGAAGTTGAGAATGGAGGCGATATTCAGCTCCAATCATGACTTGATGATTTCAGTCGTCACCGAAGGACCAATCGTGGATGGCTTATCCTCGTCTGCTAAAAAATCCATTCTGGATCATTAAAATGCAAATCCGTGATTGACAATATATTGTTCACATGCTACATCTGTTTCAAAATATATGCATGTGATTTGGCTCTCCAGTAAGTGGAGAAAGTTCATCCTGGTCGCTTTTCGGAGGCATCATCATCACAATCGTATACAATATGCGCAAAGTTGGCCTCCACTTTCAACGTTGTCTAATGAATAAACAACGTCTATTCACGAACGTATTTGAGCAACCACAATACAATACTTTCCTGACCAATTTCTAACTTTTTTTTACTTGAATGAAAAATGATGACCATATATCAAAACGATGAACGTGGATAGATGAACCATTTGATATATAGCTTGAACTTGGATACGACAAAAAAGGGTCAAAATTTGGTTGCCAAAAATTTAATGTGAATGAATTGTTCAAACTTAAATTCGTGGATTTGAAGTATACGGAATCTGGGATTGAATGCACCAAATCAGGGATTTGTTCGTATATTGTTTTTTGGTCTTTTAATTTATTTCTTGACAACATTTTCTCCTTTTCTCCATTTTTCTTTAAAATTATTCATTTAATCCTTTAATTGACTAATAGTATTTAATCTTGTCTTCATTTTTTAAAAAATGATATGCACTTAATTAAACAAAAGTAGTGGATGTAAAATACTCGTGCATTCGTTTACAATAATAAATTTGTTTACAGTGTTTCTTCCACATATGGACCGTGCATTCGTGAATGTGCATTTTTATGAATAATCGTTTTCTTTAGTTATTCACTTAAAGTTAATTTTGAATACGCGCGTTTTTTTTCAATTGAATGTTGATATTCAATAGTATTATTTGTTTTCAATCTTATTTTATTTTCAATTCAAAGTAGAAGTCTTTTTCATATGTGGCTACATTAGCATTTACCATAATTACTTGAATTAGCTTTCTGCTCAAAATTTCTATCCACCACTGAACTTGAACCTCCACGGTTCGTACGGAATGATATTTACGATACGATATTACAAAAGATCTATTATTACGGGTTGATATTAGTTGATAAAGTAAAAATAGTGCAGGTAAATATTCAATGAAAGAAATAGTTTCATAAACCCATATTGGCGTGAGTTCCATGTGTTAAAATTGTGCAATCTCAAGCGTGATGGGGTAATTTTTCTCATTTAATATTCAATGAAAGAAATAGTTTCATAACAGTTTTTCTCATTTGCATGCGGATGGCATTTAATTCTGGCACCCCATAAACACCTCATGACAGATACAACTTTGCTATAAAACTGATGAAAATTCCCTATTTGTGATGGATTATATATTTTGATTTACCAGTTATGCAGCTATTTTCTTGAATGTGATTTGATTTTTGTTGATTATTTGTTATATTGAAGTGAAATTACCCTGTTTTCTGTATGAAGTTTCTTGTGCTTAGCATATGCACGTGATTTTTTTTTTTTTTTTTTGCTCTTAAGTTAGGATGGGAAAAAATACCTACGTACATTATATGGAATAGGATAATCATTTTACATACTTACCATCCAGAACCCAGACTCCACGTTCAATGGGAGCATGCGCTTTACTAAACGAGGGACACCATTTTGTAAACGTTCAAGAGTGTTTTCGGCATCCACCAAAATCGTAAACTTAGCTATTTTATAGTCGTCCCAAGACTCAGTCCCCTTCTTTCCTCCACTGTTTCTTCGCTATTCATAGCACAAAAATTAGTATTATTTGAACAATTCAAACGGAAGCATGTGAAAAATAGAGTCCAAAATATATATAGTTTACATTTCCTCATTCCTTCGAAACAATCTGACATAATTTGCTCTTAAGTTAGGATGGGAAAAAAAGTTTAACATATGCGCGTGAGTTGCACGCGTTTTATCTCATGCGCTGAATTTTTTTTTATTGGTGCTTATGTTCCATGTTTAGAAACCCGCGTGTTGAAGAAGGTGGAGGACCAAGTGGAATTCTTTCAAAGAGATGTATGTATAGATCTTAAATTAATTCTTTCAAGGACTGATGCGTGCATCACACGTGCAACTATTTTAATACTTTTGAACTATATATTTAATCAAAAAATATTAATCAATATATGCAAAACTTCTCATTGTAAATATAAGCAATATAAATACGTACCATGAATGAGCCGATTTAGTTGGTGAGATATATAGATAGGATCAAATATGATATTATTCTTAACCAGCCACGGGTGAAGAATAAGAGTAATCAAAGTATACATCTTTCCAAAAAAATATGCATCCAAGCAAAACAATTAAAAGCCCCGGGGTTGAGAAATTTTTCTTCAAAGTAGTTTTATGATAAACTAGAAACTAAGATGATTAATTCAGAGAATTTTGCTACATTATACCTGTTTCTGCGGACGCACCCAGTGAAATCTCAAATCTTCATGGCCGCATTCAAGAAAATCCTCAAAATGAACAACGAATCTGTCGCCACCATCCACCACTTTGGACACAACGCCCTGCCACCAGCCGTCTTTGTAAAACGCATCAACATCGTCTCCTAGCTCGAAACCCTTGGAAAGCCCCTGCACTGGCGGTACAGGCCTCACGTTGGAAATGTCGACGCTTTCTTTAAGCTGATCCAGACCGTTGTCGTTAGCCAACAAATTGTGGTACTCAACGTGGAGGCAAATCGATTTATCTTTGTCGCCGCTCCATTTGAAAGATTTTTTTCTGCCACTTTTTTTGGGGGATTTTGATGAAGAATCAGGGGGAATCACAGTAGCAGTGAAGTAGACGAATTTAAACACTTCATCCTTGGTTCGCACTTCAACTAACGAACTTATGGGGAAATTATCAAGGCTACAGGAAATTTGAGAAATCGCGACGACAACAATTCGTCATTAAAGTATACCTTTTCAAAGAGATACAAGTATAGATCTTAAATTTAAGGGGTCGAATTTGAAATTAATTTGGCATTCACTTTAATTATAAATACACAAAAACATGCATGGGACGGGTGCGTGCATCACACGAGCTAAAATTTAAACAAAAAACATTAATTATGTGCAAAACTTCTCATTGTATATATATAAGCAATAATGTTTGACTCGAATGGAATAATGTTTGTCGCAAATATTAATTCCAAGAAATTAAACATGAAAATTCTATTTCATCGCAAAATTATAGCGACTAAATATAATTTTCATTGTTGTCCTGATTATTAACAACAAAATAAAATAATTTCTTGGTAGTGTAGCCATGAAATATTTTAGTTTCACCGCAAATATTAATCCCAAGAAATTAGCAACAAAAATTTCAATTTCATCGCAAAATATTATCGACGAAATATAATTTTCTTTGTAGTTCTGGTTATTAACAACAAAATAAAACAGTTTGTTGCTAGTATAACGGTAAAATATTTTAATTTTGTCGCAAATATTAATTCTAAGAGACTAGGCACAAAATTTTGTTTTTATAGCAAAATATTAGCGATGAAATATAATTTTCATTCTTGTTCTGATTATTAACAAAAAAATAAAATAATTTGTTGCTAGTTTAGCGATGAAATATTTTAATTTCGTCGTAAAAATTAAATCCACAAAAATTTGTATTTCGTCGTTAATATTTTGGCGATGAAATATAATTTTTAGTGTTGTTCTAATTATTAACAACAAAATAAAATATTTTTTTTGTTAGTGTAGCGACAAAATATTTTGACTTTCCTTTTGACATGATTCTATTAGCATCAAAATGGATATGAAATTGTGTCAACATTGACCTTTTGAGGCTTCTTCGACATTGACAATTCCCCACCCGCTTTAGATATCAGTAGAATGTCTGATGTAGCATACACATGAACTATGATGGTAGGAATACCTGTTGTGTCGTCTAGTTCATCGTCTTCAAGAGAACAATAAAAAATAACCTGTG
Source organism: Galeopsis tetrahit (assembly GCA_963675135.1). Taxonomy (NCBI): domain Eukaryota; kingdom Viridiplantae; phylum Streptophyta; class Magnoliopsida; order Lamiales; family Lamiaceae; genus Galeopsis; species Galeopsis tetrahit. The sequence continues at coordinate 43,152,931 of OY776128.1, read as the reverse complement.
GAGAAGGAAGCGTTCTCGGTTCCCTAACATTGCCATCTGAGAGGCTCGTATCAACTATTGTGAATTTTATAGCGTCGGAACTCTGGTTAGATGTCCTCAGTTGCAGATAGAAATGGTGCTGCTTTGCAGGCTGATCATTCTCCATCATTTTTGTTAGCTTCATCTTCAAGCTCGATTAACTCTTGGCAACTTTACTCAAAACATCCGTGATTGAATCAAAAACTTGCATGGGGCTGATGCGTGCATCACACGTGCTACTATTTTAATACTTTTCATATATAAATACAAATAATCGTAACAATTTAACATAAGAAATACTAAATAAATAGTCAAGTTGTTATCCGATTAAACGGAATCCCCAAAAACTTGCATGGGACTGATGCGTGCATCACACGTGCTACTATTTTAATACTTTTGAACTATATATTAAACCAGAAAATATTATATTTTGTGTATCAACTATTAAGAATTTTATAGAGTCCAACACCATTTTAGTATATACCTGTACCTATACCAATAGCTTGAACAAGTGACGAAGAAATGAGGAAAACACAAACAAAGATAAATTCAGATAACTTGATTTTGCAAGAAAACAATAGATTCCATGAAATTGGTGAGATATATAGATAGGATCAAATTTGATTTTATTCTTATCCAGTGACGGGTGAAGAAAAAGAGGAAAATATATAATAAATTTTTTTAACGTGTTTCTTCCACATCGTCTTCACATAGGGAACATGCATTCGTGAATGCGCATTTTCATTAATTAAATTGCACAAGGTTTCAATGTTTTCTTCATTAGGAGTCCGATACTAATCACCTAACAATTAATTAATGCATTTTTGCATTATTAACTCAGTTAACATCTACTTTTTGTATAGTTCTCCAATTAGTCTAATATTACCTAGCATGAGTCTCTTCTCTTCCCTCTCTTCTCCCATTTTCCAGTGTGGGGGTAGTCGAGGAATGAATCACTCTGTCTCTCGTTTCTTCATTTCCATGAGCAGTTAATCCCTTACAGCGTTTGCTAATGGGAGCTATATTATCAACACTACCTTACTTATGCTTTCGACTCAAGGTATTCGTGACCTTTTGAGGCCTCTTCGACACTGATGATTCCCCACCAGCTTTAGTTATCAGTAACTTGTTCGATGAAGTAGACACATCGACTATAATGGTGGGAATATCTGTTGTGTCATTTGATTCACCAACTTCACGACGACCATTAGAAATAACCGTATTGGAGACTTGACAAGGAAGCATTCTCAGTTCCGTAACATTGCCATCTGAGAGGCTCTCATATCAACTATTAAGAATTTTATAGCGTCCAGCACCATTTTGGTACCTGTAGCAATGCCAATATAGCTTCAACAAGCGCTGAAAAAATGTGCAGGCAAAAACACAAACAAAGACAAATTCAGGCGCGGAAATAAGTTGATTTTTCAAGACAATACTAGATTCAATGAAAATAATACTGCCTTTAAATTTAATTTGGCATTCATTTTGATTATACATACACAAAAACTGGCATGGACTGACACGTGCATCACACATGCTATTTTTTAATACTTTTGAACTACATTTTAAACAATTTTCTTTTTATATTTAGTGTATACGATGGTCTCACGCAAAACTTCCCGTCGTATATATAAGCAACATTAACACCATGAACGAGTGGATTTAATTGGTGAGATATATAGATAGGATCAAGTTTTGCTTCATCTTCAAGCTCGATTAACTCTTGGAAATTTTACTCAAAACATCCGTGATTGAATCAAAAACTTACATGGGGCTGATGCGTGCATCACACGTGCTACTATTTTAATACTTTTGTACTATATTTTAAACAAAAAATATTATATGCAAAACTTCTCATTGTATATATATATAAGCAATATCAATACCATGAATGGGTCGATTTGATTTTATTGTTATCCGGTCACGGGTGAAGAAAAAGAGGAAAATAATAATAAATTTACTTACCATGCGTTTTATCTCATGCGCTGAGAAAATTTGTATTGATGCTTCAATCCAAGAAAATAGCATACCAAAATTCAGAAAATTATGCTAATTAATGTTCCATGTTTAGAAACCCGCGGGTTGAAGAAGGTGGAGGACCAAGTGGAATTCTTTCAAAGAGATATATGTATAGATCTTAAATTTACGGGGTCGAATATGAAATTAATTTGGCATTCACTTTAATTATAAATAAACAAAAACATGCATGGGACTGATGCGTGCATCACACGTGCTAATATTTTAATACTTTTGAGCTATATTTTAAACAAAAAACACAGTAGCAGTGAAGTAGACGAATTTATACCCTTCCTCATCGGTTCGCACTTTAAATACCGAACCTATGGGGAAATTATCAGGGATGAATTAGGGGATCACCATTTTAAACTCAGATTCCTCTTATGAAATGATAATGCAAGAATATGAATGAAACACTAACAAAGATGAACCGATACAACTTTCTTGAAAAAACACCATACTCAAGACACTCTTTTCGATTTTATGTTTACCAGAATGGCAGCACTAAACAATGTTCAAGATCCAATGTGATCATCAACACTTTCAGTTATTCCAAGCACTTGAGTTAGGACAGTTATACGATCATTACATTGGGAGATTATTTGTGGTGAGGCTTTTCTCAACGCCAAATCAAGAGATCAATATTACATATCCAGCATGATCGACAATCTTATGCTCAAGCGATTTTTTGTCAGCTCCGATGTATTTATCAACCTCTTCACCGTCTTTCACAAATACGAAATATGGGATACTGCTAATCTTCCACTAAATAGCAACAGCCACTGCATCGTCAATATCAACTTTCAAAAACACAACTTTTGGATACTTCCCTGCTAAGGTTGAGTAAACTGGAGCAATGTAACGACAGGGCCCACACCATTTTGCGGTGAAGTAACGACAGCTGCTACGGCGGGTTTGGAGAGAGTTGATTTTGCATGACAACTTGACTAGATTCCATGAAAATAACACTGGATTTAAATTTAATTTGGCATTCATTTTGATTATACATACACAAAAAATGGCATGGACTTACATGAGCATCACGCGTGCTATTTTTAATACTTTTGAACTACATTTTAAACTGAATTTTTTTATATTTAGTGCATACGATGGTCTCACGCATTTAATCTTGTCTTCATTTTTTAAAAAATGATATGCACTTAATTAAACAAAAGTAGTGGATGTAAAATACTCATGCATTCGTTTACAATAATAAATTTGTTTACAGTGTTTCTTCCACATATGGACCGTGCATTCGTGAATGTGCATTTTTATGAATAACCGTTTTCTTTAGTTATTCACTTAAAGTTAATTTTGAATACGCGCGTTTTTTTTTCAATTGAATGTTGATATTCAATAGTATTATTTGTTTTCAATCTTATTTTATTTTCAATTCAAAGTAGAAGTCTTTTTCATATGTGGCTACATTACCCTGTTTTCTGTATGAAGTTTCTTGTGCTTAGCATATGCACGTGATTTTTTTTTTTTTTTTTTGCTCTTAAGTTAGGATGGGAAAAAATACCTACGTACATTATATGGAATAGGATAATCATTTTACATACTTACCATCCAGAACCCAGACTCCACGTTCAATGGGAGCATGCGCTTTACTAAACGAGGGACACCATTTTGTAAACGTTCAAGAGTGTTTTCGGCATCCACCAAAATCGTAAACTTAGCTATTTTATAGTCGTCCCAAGACTCAGTCCCCTTCTTTCCTCCACTGTTTCTTCGCTATTCATACCAAAAAAATTAGTATTATTTGAACAATTCAAACGGAAGCATGTGAAAAATAGAGTCCAAAATATATATAGTTTACATTTCCTCATTCCTTCGAAACAATCTGACATAATTTGCTCTTAAGTTAGGATGGGAAAAAAGGTTTAACATATGCGCGTGAGTTGCACGCGTTTTATCTCATGCGCTGAGAATTTTTTTATTGATGCTTTTGTTCCATGTTTAGAAACCAAGTGGAATTCTTTCAAAGAGATGAATGTATAGATCTTAAATTAATTCTTTCAAGGACTGATGCGTGCATCACACGTGCAACTATTTTAGTACTTTTGAACATATATTTAAACAAAAAATATTAATCAATATATGCAAAACTTCTCATTGTAAATATAAGCAATATAAATACGTACCATGAATGAGCCGATTTAGTTGGTGAGATATATAGATAGGATCAAATATGATATTATTCTTAACCAGCCACGGGTGAAGAATAAGAGTAATCGAAGTATACATCTTTCCAAAAAAATATGCATCCAAGCAAAACAATTAAAAGCCCCGGGGTTGAGAAATTTTTCTTCAAAGTAGTTTTATGATAAACTAGAAACTAAGATGATTAATTCAGAGAATTTTGCTACATTACACCTGTTTCTGCGGACGCACCCAGTGAAATCTCAAATCTTCATGGCCGCATTGAAGAGAATCCTCAAAATGAACAACGAATCTGACGCCCCCATCCACCACTTTGGACACAACGCCCTGCCACCAGTCGTCTTTGTAAAACGCATCAATAGCGTCTCCTAGCTCGAAACCCTTGGCAAGCCCCTCCACTGGCGGTACAGGCCTCACGTCGGAAATGTCGACCCTTGCCACAATTTTGTTAGCCAACAAATTGTGGTACTCTACGTTGAGGCAAATCGATTTATCTCTGCCGCCGCTCCTTATTTTTTTCTGTCACTTTTTTAAATGTGATCCAACTAAATTTAACTCTTCCAAGAATTCACAACTCAGATGTTCCTTCAATCGGTTAATCCATCATATTTCTCGAGCAAACAACGAAAATCACTAGCAAAGGTATACACATAATAACACACAAACATAAAAACAAAAAACATGCATGGGACTGATGCGTGCATTGCACGTGCTAATATTTTAATACTTTTGAGCTATATTTTATACAAAAAACATTAATTACGTGCAAAACTTCACATAGTATACATTAATTACCTTGCTTCTGCTTTCGACTTAAGTTCTTCGTGACCTTTTGAGGATCTTCGACACTGATGATTCCGCACTAGCTTTAGCTATCAGTAACTTGTCTGATGCAGCAGACACATCGACTATGATGGTGGGAATATTTGTTATGTCATCTAATATGAAAAGATCTAATGCCGCTATGTCTTTTATATTACACAGAAAATGGTATATACAAGAATTATGGAATAAAGATAGTAGCAGATTTCCAAGATTGGCTCATCTTAATTGGCAGATTGCCAAGACTGCCTCGTACGAATTGAAACTGTTCCGCTCCCCGCGCGCCTTAATTAGTGAATATATCAGCAACTTGCAAGTGAGAAGATATCTTGCAAGGAATTACTTCACCACTTGCCATAAAATAGCAATCCATCTCCACGTGTTTTGTGCGCTCATGGAAAACGGGATTCATTGCGATGTGTCGAGCAGCCTGATTATCACACAAGAGTTGTGGTTGTGTGGGACCTTTTGAGGGCACAGCAAAATCCTGCAACAACCACCACATCCATAATATTTCACTAACAGTGGTCGCCATTGCTCGATATTCAGCCTCCGAAGATGAGCGCGAAACCACGGATTGTTACTTATTCCTCCAACAAACGTGTGATCACTACATGAAAGAGGGGGAATAGCAACAAAATTTTGAAACAAATCTAAATTTAGCCGCTAAAATCAACTTTTAGCCACGAAATAAAAAAATTCGTCGCTAAATTCTTAAATTTAATATTTGCAACAAAATTTATATTTTTCATCGCTATACCAGCAATGAATTTCTTCATTTTGTTGTTAATAATCAGAACAACAATGAAAATTATATTTTGTCGCTAATATTTTGCAATGAAATAGAAAATTTTCGTGGCTAATTTTTTTAAATTAATTTGTGATGAAATATTTTAATTACATCGCAAAACTAGCAACAAAATATTTTATTTTGTTGCTAATAATCAGAAGAACAATAAAAATTATATTTCGTCGCTAATATTTTGCTATGAAAAAAGAAATTTTCATGGCTAATTTTGTGGATTTAATTTTGCCGACGAAATTAAAATATTTCATCCCTACACTAACAAATTTTTTTTTTTTATTTTGTTGTTAATAATTAAAACAACCATAAAAATTATATTTCATCCCTAAAATATTAACAATGAAATACTAATTTTTGTGGCTAATATTTTGGATTTAATTTTTGCGATGAAATTAAAATATTTTACCGTTATACTAGCAACAATTTATTTTGTTTTGTTGTTAATAATCAGAACAACAATGAAAATTATATTTCGTCGCTAATATTTTGCTATGAAAAAAAACTTTTGTGGCTAGTTTCTCAGAATTAATATCTGCAACGAAATTAAAATATTTTACCGTTATACGAGCGACAAATTGTTTTATTTTGTTGTTAATAACCAGAACTACAATGGAAATTATATTTCGTCGCTAATATTTTGCGAGAATATTGAAATTTGAATGACTAATTTTGGGACGAAATTATATTTCGTCTCTAATATTTTAGCGATAATATTGAAATTTGAATGACTAATTTTGTGGATTTAATATTTGCGAGAAAATTAAAATATTTCACTAATTATTTGTTGTTATTCCTATTAAGTACGAGGGAAGCTATACTACTTCAACTATACATATTATGATATTAAATCTAGAAAATCAGTTTAAATGTTTAATAATTCTCAAATCGTGTCTTATAAATTAGTTTGAATGTTTATAAAAATATTTATAAATATATAAATGTTTATAAATCAGTTTAAATATCTATAATTAATATTTTTAGTATAGCTATGGTTTAAAAATTATGTTATATCATCAAAAAATTATTTTTTAAATTGCAATATTATAATATTAATATTAAATATGTTATATGTCAATATCTTTTTATATGACAAATCTTGAGTTGATCGAAATTGAAAACGATGACGAGAAGGATAACGAGGGAGAAGATGATGCAAATGATGATGGATATAAAGATGAGAGGATGAAGGTTAGATGTAATAATTATTAATTTGTTTGGAATTGTTAAAGTAACATTGATTTTTTACAATTGGAATTGTTAAAGTAACATTGATTTTTTACAATATATATATAGTTGTTACAATTTAAAATTAATCAATTAATATATGTGAAATTAATTAATTAAATTAGTAAAATTAACTAAATTAGTAACAATTGAATATATATATATATATAATTAATATTAAACACTGATCCAAAGAACTGTCTGCCCGAGTGGTGGGCGCCCACCCACCCAGTTTCAATTCCCACAAAGACCAAATAAATAATCATTTAAATAAAACATGGTTGGGCTGGGTGCGGGACGGGTCGGTTGGGTACTGGTTGGATTGGATCGGTCGGGTGCATGTTAGGATTAGGTGGGATGGGTTGGGTGCGGGTCGGGTCGGGTCTGTTGGGTGCGGATTTGGGTCAGGTCAGGTTGGGTTGTTAGGGTGTGGTGCGGGTTGGGTTGGTCGACTGCTGAAGTGAGTTTAGAGAATGATCCGTAAATCGGATATCCATAGAGAAATGTTAGCGATGAAGACATGAGTTTCATCGCAAATATTAGCGACAAAATTAAAATATTTATCGCAAAAATATTATCCACGATTTAAGGAGCTACTATTTTAGACACGAAAAAAATTGTTGCTAATTCTAATATTTCCGTTGCTAATGTGAGTTAGCGATGAAATAATTTCATCGCGGGATTTGTTGCTATACACCAATCGCTAACATGTTTGCAACAAATATTTGATTTTCCTTGCAAATATTTTGCAATGAAAATAATATTTTTGTCTCTAATATTTTGCGATGAAACTTATATTTTCATCGCAAACACGTTAGCGACGTGTGTTTAGCAACCACCTTTAGTCTAATATTACCTAGCATGCGTCTCTTCTCTTCCCTTGATCTCTTCTCCTGTCGGTTTATATTCGCCTTCCTCATCAATTACCCCGATGCTAGGCTCGCTGTCGAGAGACTCGTCGTTCTACCCATGGTTGTATGGGAGAAACTTCAGGCCACCTATTTTGAGTGCATATAATTTTTTTTTTATTTATTTGTCGTTTTAATATACGAATGTCGTTCACGATCATTAAATATAAATTTTACAAATTGATATAGCTAGATGTAATAAAATACAAATAGTGCATGTAGATATTCATGGAAGCAAAAGTATCGCATTAATACGTAGTTAATGATCCATTCTACTAGTGACGTCAGATAAGATGTGAACACGGCTTGATAAAAATAAGGTAAGTGAATTTATTATTACTTTTCTCTTATTCTTCACCCGTGACCGGATAAGAATAAAATCAAATTTGATCGTATCTATATATATCTCCAATTAAATCCACTCATTCAGTGTATTAATATTGCTTATATATATATAACGAGAAGTTTTGCATGAGACAGTCATATACACAAAATATAATATTTTTTGGTTTAAAATATAGTTAAAAGGTATTAAAAAGGTAGCACGTGTGATGCACGCGTCAGTCCCATGAAAGTTTTTGTGTATTTATAATTAAAAAGAATACCAAAATTAAATTAAAATGCGACCCCTTAAATATTGTTCGAAAGGTCACAAAGACCTGGAGTCGAAAGCAGAAGCAAGGCAGTGTTGATAATATAGATTCCATTAGTAAACACTGGCAATGATGAAACGAGAGACAGAGTGCAGGATTCATTCCCCGACTACCCGTACAATGGAAAACGGGAGAAGTCATGAGGGAAGAGAAGAGACTAATTAGTGGATGTTTACCGAGTCATTAATGCACAAATGCATTAATAAATTGTTGGGTGATCAGTATTAGACTCCTGATGAAGATAACATTGAAGAATTTAATTAAAGAAAATGCACATTCACGAATGCACGTTCAATATGTGAACATGCACCACTTGGAAGGAACTAATTTATTATTATTTACCTCTTATTCTCCACATGTGACCAGTTAAGATGTGAACACGCATAACGTGTTAGAAACACGATAAGTAAATTTAATACTTATTTTCCTCTTTTTCTTCACCCGTAACTGGAAAAGAATAAAATAAAATTTGATCCTATCTTTGTATCTCACCGATTGAATCGGCTCATTCATGGTATTGCTTATATATATACAATGAGAAGTTTTGCATACAATATTTTTTTGTTTAAAATACAATACAAAAGTATTAAAATAGTGGAACGTGTGATGCACGCAGTAGCCCCATACAAGTTTTTGATTCGAAATTTTAACTGGTGATTAAAGAATGAGCAAAGCTCGATCGAATGACTTACTCTGGGAAGCTGTTAGGCCCCGTTTGTTGGCCAGGGGTTGGCATTCCGAGCAGCCTCACAATCAGGGATACATTGGTGGGTCTAAGCTCCTAGGGTTTTTTCTTATGCCCAGAATAAAGGAATTTTCAAGAAGGAAGCTGGTTAAAGGTAATGAAGGAATCTGCAACCGAGGACATCTAACCAGAGTTCCGACGCTATAAAATTCACAATAGTTGATACGAGCCTCTCATATGACAGTGCTGATAATATAGCTCCCACGAGCAAACGCTGTAGGAGATTAACTATTGGTGATAACAAAGAAATGAGGAACGGATCATGATCCATTCCTCTACTACCCCCGCATAGGAAAACAGGACGTCTCACTGCTCTTCCGTCACTCAAGTCAGTCCATGTGAGTGACATCACTACTTTACCGAGTTCTGAGGCAAAAAATGAGGAGCAGGGTGTTGTGAATACACGGAGGCCGAGTACGAGATACCGCTCCCCAACTTCCAGAGCATGCACTAGAAGTTGTTGCTAGTGGATTTCTATCAGTAGCTCTGAGACAGAAGGTGAAGGATGCCAGCTCGTAGAGGGGTGGGCCCCACTGACTCTTCACATGTTGAAGAACCTGAAAGAGGTGCATCTAGCAGCGACACAACAAACACGCTTATTCTTTGCTCTTTAAAATCAAGAAAGATGTATGCTTTGATTACTCTTATTCTTTCACTCGTGGCTGGTTAAGAATAATATCATATTCGATCCTATTAATATATCTCACCAATTAAATCGACTCATTCACGGTATTGACATTGCTTATATATATACAATGAGAAGTTTTGCATATAATTAATATTTTTTGTTTAAAATATAGTTCAAAAGTATTAAAATAGTAGCACGTGTGATGCACGCATCGGTCCCATGCGTGTTTTTGTGTATTTATAATTAAAGTGAATGTCAAATTAATTTCAAAATCGACCCCTTTATAAATTTAAGATCTATACATACATCTCTTTGAAAGAATTCCACTTGGTCCTCCACCTTCTTCAACACGCGGGTTTCTAAACATGGAACATTAGCATCAATACAAAATTTCTCAGCGCATGAGATAAAACGCGTGCAACTCACACGCATATGTTAAAAAATTTTCCCATCCTAACTTAAGAGCAAATTATGTCAGATTGTTTCGAAGGAATCGGGAAGGTAAACTATATATATTTTGGACTCTATTTTTCACACGCTTCCGTTTGAATTATTGAAATAATACTAATTTATGTGGTATGAATCGCGAAGAAACAGTGGAGGAAAGAAGGGGACTGAGTCTTGGGACGACTATAAAATAGCTAAGTTTACGGTTTTGGTGGAAGCCGAAAAAACTCTTGAATGTACAAAATGGTGTCCCTCGTTTTGTAAAGCGCATGTTCCCATCGAACGTGGAGTCTGGGTTTTGGATGGTAAGTATGTAAAATGATTATCCTATTCCAACTTCGACCCGTGACAGGATAAGAAATCAAATTTGATACTATTTATATATCTCACCAATGAAATCGACTCATTCATGGTATTGATATTGCTTATATATATACAATGAGAAGTTTTGCACATAATTAATGCTTTTTTTGATTAAAATATAGTTCAAAAGTATTAAAATATTAGCACGTGTGATGCACGCATCAGTCTTATGCATGTTTTTGTGTATTTATAGTTAAAGTGATGCCAAATTAATTTTCTATACATATGATCATACACAAACTATTGCGCGTATATATAAAGTGAAGTGGACATATAACCATGGGTGGAACGACGAGTCTCTCGACAGCGAGCCTAGCATCAGAGTAATTGATGAGGAAGGTGAATCTAAACCGACAGGAGAATAGAGGGAAGAGAAGAGACGCATGCTAGGTAATATTAGACTAAAGGTGGTTGCTAAACACACGTCGCAAACGTGTTTGCGATGAAAATATAAGTTTCATCGCAAAATATTAGAGACAAAAATATGATTTTCATTGCAAAATGTTTGCAAGGAAAATCAAATATTTGTTGCAAACATGTTAGCGATGGGTGTATAGCAACAAATCACGCGATGAAATTATTTCATCGCTAACTCACATTAGCAACGAAAATATTAGAATTAGAAACAATTTTTTTCGTGTCTAGAATAGTAGCTCCTTAAATCGTGGATAATATTTTTGCGATAAATATTTTAATTTTGTCGCTAATATTTGCGATGTAACTCATGTTTTCATCGCTAACATTTCTCTATGGATATCCGATTTACGGATCAATCTCTAAACTCACTTCAGCACTCGACCAACCCATCCCGCACCACACCCAACCGACTCGACCTGACCCAAATCCGCAACCACCGACCCGACCCGCACCCAACCCATCCCACCTAATCCAAACATGCACCCAACCGACCCGTCCCGCACCCAACCCAACCATATTTTATTTAAATGATTATTTATTTGGTCTTTGTGGGCGCCCACCACTCGGGCAGACATTTCTTTGGTTCGGTGTTTAATATTAATTATATATATATTCAATTGTTACTAATTTAGTTAATTTTACTAATTTAATTAATTAATTTCACATATATTAATTGATTAATTTTGAAATTGTAACAACTATATATATATATATATATATATATATATATATTGTAAAAAATCAATGTTACTTTAACAATTCCAATTGTAAAAAATCAATGTTACTTTAACAATTTCAAAAAAATTAATAATTATTACATCTAATCTTCATCCTCTCATCTTTATATCCATCATCATTTGCATCATCTTCTCACTCGTTATGCTTCTCGTCATCGTTTTCAATTTCGATCAACTCAAGATTTGTCATATAAAAAGATATTGACATATAACAAATTTAATATTAATATTATAATATTGCCATTTAATTGTTACAATATTCATAATTTTACACAACATATCATTACATTTGAATTTATACACACAAGTCAACTCATTTTTTTACTTTATACATAAGTGTTGATGGTGTACTAATGTTGTGCAAAATGTCATAATATATTTGACAACATTGTATACCAGTGTTGTGCATAACGAACAACATCATAATTTGTGAATGGTTCAGTTAACAGGTCATTTTTTAAAACAAATCACACACCCCATAAAATGTTATACATACCCCAAATCACACACCACACTAAAATTTAAAAATCATTTTTTATTACTATACACACTCCAATTTTTTCCTAATTAATAAATTGTCAAAAATAATTAAATTAAAAAATTAAGAATTTAAATTAATATGAAAAATATAAATAAAAATCTATAAGAAAATCTCCTAAATCTTCAAAAATTAAACAAAGCTAAAAAAATTAATTAATTTAATTAGTTTTGAAGATTTAGTTTATTTTCTACTATTTTTAAATTTTATTTAACCTTATTATCGACATTTTTATAGAAGTTAGAACGCAAATAAAATATTAATAAAACATTGAAGTTTTAAACTATTTAATTTTTTTTTTAAATATTTCTTTTATATTACATAAATCTACTAACATCTCATAAATATTACTCCCTCCGTCCAATTTTATTATGCCCACTTCTCCGGGCACTGGTTTTAATGAATATTGATTAGTTTATTCAAAAAGTAGATAAGTTGAGGGTGTGATAGGGTATTGTGGGGTCCATTTATAAAAAAATGATTGTTTATGAATAAAGTGAATGACAAAGTGGGTAAATAAGTGATAGTAGGAGGGTGGAGATAAAGTAGTATGAATAGTATTGTTTCCAAAAAGGGTATGGGCATAATAAAATTGGACAACCAAAAAAGGAAAGTGAGAATAATGAAATTGGACGGAGGGAGTACTATATACACTCTAAATGTGAAACACAAAAATTAATTAAAATTAAATAAAATTATAAAAATATTTAATAAGTTGTTAAAAATAATTTAATTAAAAAAAAGTAAGAATTCAAATTTATATAATAAATATAAATAAAACCTATAAAAAATATCAAAATCTTCAAAATTTTAGTAAAGCTAAAAAAATAATTAATTTAATTAGTTTTAAAAGTTTAGTTAATTTTTTAATATTTTTAATAAGATTTTCAAAAATAATAAAAAAATCAATTAAATCTTCAAAACTAATTAAATTAATTAGTTTTTTTAACTTTATTTAATTTTTGGAGATTTAGATTTTTTTATAGGTTTTATTTATATTTTTTTATATTAATTTGAATTCTTATTTTTTTTAATTTAATTATTTTTGACAATTTATTAAATAGGGAAGAATTGGAGTGTGTATAGTAATAAAAAATGATTTTTATATTTTAGTGTGGTGTGTTTAATATTTGGGGTATGTATAACATTTTATGGGGTGTGTTTTAAAAAATGACATGTTAAATCCGCTATAGCATGTAACTAGATCAAAATCAAAATAAATCGAAACTTAATGGACTAAATTCAAAAAGTGGTAATCTGGTGGACTAAATTCTAAAACTCGGTAACTTAATGAACTAAGAAAAATATAATCCCGTTGATTAATGTTGTATGTTACTCACTCATTTCCAGTGAAAGCTACCCAACTTTCGTTTATTGACGGAAAGCTGGTCGGTAACCGTGGTTACCGACGGAAACACCGACGAAATTTTTCAGTCGGTGCTAGCCTCGTCAGGAAGGTTTACCGACGGAAATTTTTATTCCGTCGGTAGTTCCGACGCCCTACCCGACCCGCGAACTTTTACTTTAGGCCACATTTAATATCGGCCTTGCTGGGAATCGAACCCGGGTGTGTGGGCGCCTAGTCAGGGGCACCTACCACTCGGACAAGTGTGTTACGTGTTCGTAATTGTAATATTAATTGTATATGTACTCATTTTCGGCCCATTTTTTTTTAAATTCACAAAATTAATTTATTTCACATACATTAAATAATTAAATTTGTAATCTATAATTTATATTTTTATAATTTATATATTTTAAAATACTAAAATATTCATATTTTATTTTTTACTAAAATATTCATATTTTATTTTTTACTAAAATATTCTTTTTTTTGCTAATTATTTTTAAAAAAAATTTAAATAATTAATTTCTTTCAAATACATTAAATAATTAAATTTGTAAACTATAATTTATATTTTTATAATTTATATATTTTAAAATACTAAAATATTCATATTTTTTACTAAAATATTCATTTTTTTGCTAATTATTTTTTAAAAAATTTCAAAAAATTAATTTATTTTCAAACTTTTTAGTTGTAACTTAATGATAAATAAATATTTTTAAATTGTACATCTAATAAAATAATTAGCTTACATTATATAATTTATTATTCATCTTCTTCATCTTCTTCATCGACATTTTCATTATTTATCTCATCTTCCTCCTCTTCATCATCCTCTTCTTCCTCTTCCTCTTCATCATCCTCTTCATTTTCATCATCTTTCTCATTTCCATTATCGTTTTCAATTTCGATCAATTGTGAATTTCCAGCCGTCAAGTCTACGTGGATATTCAAATCTCCCGTAAAGACTTCAGTTCTAGCCTCTATTTGTTCCGTTTGAAACGGATAATCATCTTCATCACTCCTTTCCTTTGTAGGGACTTCTACCATTGATCTTACCTTTACTTTGCAAACAACGTGCCATTCAATTTTACTACGTGATCGTACTAGATACTTGTAGTAGTATACTTGAGATACTTGATGGGCAAACACAAATGGATCATTACCGCTATAGCTCCTTTTTGGATTAACATCCACGAGTTTGTACTCCGGATGAATCCTTGTTCCTGAAGGGCCTGAATCAAACCAATGACACTTGAACAACACTACAGTCTTTGCTGGATATCCCGTATATTCTACTTCAACGACTTCGTGTAACACCCCATAGTAGTCACTTGCATCTACATTGTAGTTTGCACTGCTAATGCAAACACCACTGTTGGTAGTCGCTTTTCTTGATGCATACTCAGATGTATGAAATTTGTAGCCCTTCACAATATAGCCTTTGTAAGTCTTTACACGACGTAGTGGTCCTTTGCTGAGATCCCTTAAGAATCGATTCTCAAAATCGTTTGACCGTCCCTATACAGTTCAAATAATTAACATTAATTACGAATCATATTTATTTACGTAAAATTTAAGGAAATGGTACTCACATAACGTTTGAACTATCGGGCAAAATCACGTTGAAGACGAGCATCTATATCTGTATATGAGATATTTTGTTCTGTTCGTCTTAGTTCTTGAGTATACATCCTAATTCACAACATCCGATCACAATTAATATTAAATTACATAAATGAAGTAGTGATAAAAATATGAAATACTTACTCAATGTAAGACTGAACTTCATCACAATTCAATAACACATACGTTTGTGCTATTTCTGCCTCTCTGTTCGTCTCCCACTCTCGTTCAGTGAATTTTCCTATTGGTCGTCCCTTAGACTTGAATATAGACAGCATTCCATCGACCTCTACACCGATATTGTCTGTACCTCTACCACCGTAGTTACGTGGTTCACTTCTCAACCGAGTGTTGACATGGTCTTCAAAATAATAAGAACAAAACATGTCAACCTCTTCATTCAAATATGCATTAACAATCGATGCTTCCACATTTGCCTTTTGTTTAGGATTGCGTTTCAAGTTGTGGAGATATCTGATTTATAATAAAAAAAAATATATTAATTAAGTGAACATGCATGTAGTATAAAAAATGAAACATGTAAGAGTTTACCTTTCAAATGGGTACATCCATCTGTACTGCACTGGACCACCAATTCTGGCTTCATACGCTAAATGAACGGGTAAGTGTTCCATGGAGTTGAAGAAGCTTGGTGGAAAAATTTGTTCCAACTTACACAAAGTCACTGAAATGTCTTGCTCCAAACGAATCATATCATCGATCTTGATCGTTGAAGATGTTAAATCTCTAAAAAAAGACTTAATTCAGTGATAGCCCTCCACACATTGAGAGGAACAACGTCTCGGAACGCAATCGGCATCAAGCGCTGCATAAAAACATGACAATCGTGACTCTTCATCCCTGAAACCTTACCCATGTTTATGTCTGCGCATCGACTCAAGTTTGACACGTAGTTGTTTGGAAAATTCAACTCGTGAATCCAACGACACAGTTGTTGTTTCTGTGGCTTATCCAGTGTGTAGCAAGCCTTCAGATATTTACCTGTACTGGGATCCATTTTCAACTCTTCACGACGACAATAAATGTTCAGCTCTTCCTGGGACTTTGGAGTATCTTTCGTCTTGCCTTCTGTGTTCATCATTGTGTGGAACACATTATCAAACACATTCTTCTCAATGTGCATCACGTCCAAATTGTGTCGGATCAATAGTGAACTCCAGTATGACAAATCCCAAAAAATACTCTTTTTATTCCATCCACCTGGGATTCGACCGTTGTGTTCAGCTGCATTTTCCTCAGTAGATTTTTTCAAACCCGTCCACTGAATCTCATGTAACAACCTTTGTCCTGTACGGTAACATTATACTAGAAGAAATTAATAAAAAATATACGTATAACATTATACTAGATCAAATAATTGTATAATTAAAATACCGCTTCAAAGGGACGGTCGATTGTTTGTAACTGTTCTGTTCTTCAAGAAGTTGTTCTTATTCCTTCTAAATGGATGATCTTGAGGTAAGAACTTTCGGTGATTATCGAACCATGAAACTTTCCAACTCTTCTAAAGACTGAAAGCTTCAGAATGCTCCATACAATACGGACATGCTTGCAACCCAGCCGTTTTCCACCTAGACAACATAGAATAGGCAGGAAAGTCGCTAATGGTCCACAATACAGCTGCACGCATTGTGAAATTCTGTTTTCTGAACACATCATACGTTTGGACACCACTTTCCCATAAAAAGATCGATTAAGTCTTTTATAAGAGGCTGGAGATAAAAGTCAAGTTTATCCTTTGGATTCGACGGACCTGGCACCAATACAGTCAGAAACATTGTTTGAGGTTTCAAGCACATCCATGGAGGAAGATTATACGGAGTCAGAATCACCGGCCACAACGAATACTGCTTTCCAAAGCTCCCAAACGGTGCACAACCATCAGTACACAAACCTAGCCTCACATTCCTCGGTTGAGAAGAAAAATTGGGATACACGTTGTAAAGGTGTTTCCAACCCTCCGAGTCTGCCGAATGTCGCATCTCCCTAGACTCGGTCGAAGATGAATCTGTTGCATGCCACGTCATGTGTTGTGCTGTGGCAGTAGATTGATACAATCTCATTAAACGTGGAATGATTGGAAGATAATACATCTTCTTGTGTGCCACTTTCTTCTTCGACGACTTCGATTGACCAGCGGGCCCCTTCCGACGTGGCTCTTTGTAACGAGGATGACCACACATCCTATACATGTTCAGATTTTTATCTTCATCACCCCAATATAACATGCAACCGTTTACACAACAATCAATCTTCTCGACTAGCAATCCCATATTTTTCATCATTTGCTTGCTTTGATGATACGTTGTAGGCACCTTATTCTCAGGAGGGCAGATCTCACTGCATAATTGTGTCATTTGCTCATATGCCATGTTAGAAAGCTTTTTCTCGATCTTGATAGCCATAAGTCGGGCTTTAAATGACAGTTGAGAGTGAGAATCACAACCCTGATACAAATCTTGATCGACAAATTTGAGCATTTCATAAAACCGAAATCTTCATCCGTCGGCTCCTCTTCTACATTTGAAAACCGGCTTCCATTATCATTGTTTGATACATATTGGGTTCTCCCTCCCCAAGTTGTTCTTCCCCACCAAACTTTTATTCCCCACCAAATTGTTGTTCCCCACCAAACTGTTGTTCCCCGCCAAATTGTTGTTCCCCACCAAACTGTTGTTCATTACTCGTGCCGGCTTGATTACCATATATTTGTCTTTCATAGATACCAGTAGTGTAATAGTATAAAACTTGATCAAAGTTATAAGGCCAACGTCCTTCGCCGTGAAATGTCCAGTTATAATAATTAACAGTGAAACCATTCTTCAGAACATGTACCAAAACCTCATCAATCGACTTAAATATTTTATTCTGACATTTTTTGGCATTACACGGACACTTGATACAATCCCCATACATGCAATGTGGGTGGAGCTTTGCGAATTCAACAAATGACACAAGTTCATTGTAAAATTCACCATTCACATTTCGTCGTCCATTATACTTAGATTGACATGAAGCAGTCCAATACGTGTGAATATCGTCGTCCGAATAGTACTCCCTAAGCCAATAAGCATGTTTCTGCACATATTCGATCAGCATATTTATCAAATAATATATATAATAAATTGTTTATTAATATTTAATTGAATGCACTCAAATACCTAGAATTCCTCCCAGTATTCATCCTTTTTCGTAGGCGGCACCTTCAGCCAAGAGTAGGCATTCGCAGCAACCTTGCACTTAACAATCGAATCAGTGCAAATCTTCGATATCTCATTATCAGGAAGTAATCTGTGACTATATATATTAAGAAACAAACACATTATAAATTAAAAAATGTATAAAAATTGATGCTATTAAATATTGTTAAACCTTAAAATTATTTAATTAATTACTTACTGTCCTCCCTCAATCCATACTCTCAGTCTGGTTTCTCGGGATGCCCGCGTGGGATGTTGACGAGCTGCCGACGACTGAGATGTTAGCGACGAATGCTGTGGAACGGATGGCGACGACGTCATAGGAGCCGACATCAAAGTAGGCTCATTAGGCCTAAGTGAGCCTCTCGACCGCCTACGTCGAGATCCTGAGGCCCCACTAGCATCTTGACTCGTCTATTTTAATAAATAAAATTTAAAAGTATAATAAATTAATCAATAATTAATATAGTAATGAAATCAATAATTTCCTAATTTAATTAATAACATTTTAGTAATTTAAGTCAATAATTTCCTAATTTAATCAATAACAAATCACGTTACTAATGAAATCAATAATTTACCAAACTAATTAATAATGACTTAATTTAAACAATAACAATAATTACTATATTAATCAAACGTACAACACCCCTACTTATAACAATAATTACTAATTTAATCAATAATAATAACCTAGTTTAATTATCAAAACTAACTAACAATTACCAATTATATATTAATTAAATAAACAAAATATATAATAAACTAATTAACGTAAAAAAATAATAAATTTATCAAGAACTGCCCTATATATAACACGAACTAACAAGAACTACACTATATATTTGAACTAACATACATTAATTAATTACAATTAACCAATAAAAAACATATAATCCACGTACTAACATATATTTGAATTAATTATACATATTTATCAATTACGTACATGCAAATTTATAATAATTAACATGCAATTTTAAATAATTCAATAACAGTTTTATAATAATTAACATGCAATAATACAATAACTTAATTAAAATTAATTAAGAATTTATAAAACGTACCGTTTAAATTGAAGAAAACTGTGGTAGATGATCGTTATGCTCTTTGTCGTTCAATCCACGCACAACAAAATCCAATCCACGCACGAAACCACCACGAACAGAAGAGGAGAAGAAAGTGAAAAAAAAAATTCTTCTTCAAGAAACTGCCGAAGGCAGTTCTTATAAAAAAAAATGCTACCGACGGATATTTCCGTCGGTAGTGCGCGAATATTTAATTCGCACGCGTCTTTTCATCGGTATCCGAGGCGGTGGGTCAAAGCGGGTCAGCTACCGACCGAATATTTCGTCGGTAGGCGCAATTTGAACTACCGACGGAAAATTTCGTCGGGAAGCAGGCCTAAAACGACACCGTTTGTCTGTGAAACTAAATTCCGTCGGAAGGTCCCGACGGATGTTGAAATCCGTCGGAAGTCAGTCGATTCCAATATTCCGTCGGAGATCCGTCGGGACGGCCGACGAAATGGAATACGTCGGAAAATCCCGCTTTTTTTGTAGTGCTATTACACATTTACTCGTTTGTTTTAATTAAATATATTTAAAATAAACCAATGCAAACATTTTTGGCATATAAAATTTGTTCTTATATTCTTGTTATACCCCTATTTAATGTTATTGAAATTTGTTCCAACAATCATTAAATAATAGCATTTTAGGCAAAAATATTGAAATAAAAGGAAAGTGGACTATAATTTGAGACAAACTAAAAAAGAATAGTGGACTATCTTTTTGAGACGGAGGGAGTACAATTTTCAAATGTATATAGTATATAACTAATTTAAACAATATTAAATACATATAATATCTTGTATTGTGAATTTAAGTTTATTAAGTTACCAATTAATTAAGTTGTATTATATTAAGTTTAGTAATTGTACTTGTATTGCATATATATTGTGGATCGAGTTGTCCAGACTAGAGTAACTTATATACTCCTAATATTTAAATATTAATAAATTAATGATTTAATTTCAATTTCATTTAGTACTTATATTGTACTCCCTGTATTTAAATTCTCTACAAAAACGAGCGAAAAGGAAAAAAGTTGAGCAAAAATAATTAGAAAAAAAAAACCGGGAAAAACCATCGATTTAATTTGAACTGACTTTTATTTTTTTCATAATCAAAATCGAACCATTTTTAATCAATACTTCATCCGTTCCACAATAAATTTTATTGATAGATGAACGGATATGTTAACAAAGTGTAATGATAAGTACAATAATGATGGATAATTTTGTAAACTTTAATGTATAAAATAAGAAAATAAGTTGACTTATGTATTTGGTGCATGACCAAAAGTAATGGCATTTTGTGTAACATTGTGGGTATTGTGAGGGTGTTTTTGCAATTTTACAATTTTGCCCTCGCAATTTTAAATAATATTTCATCTTTACACATTACGTATTTAAATGTAATGAGTGTGTTTTTTTGTAAAAATTTATAAAAAAAGTGGTTTGTTTTGTAAACACCACAACATATACACAATTGATTTAAAATGCTTAATTTTAAAACACTATCAACTTTTTATTTTATTGCAAAAATCAATTTTAATCACTTCCAAATAATCATTGTGGCTTGCAAACACACCCTAATTTATCCCGCGTTTTTTTATTTTAAGAATATGAAAATTATTTATGACGGAGAATACTAGTACTAATATTGTAAAAAAATGCATAAATATTATCCTGACTGGATTGGCTAGGATTGGCTATGGAAAGTAGAATTTCAGATCCCTTGTTTCATGGGTAAGAAATGTGAAGAAAATATTCTTGCACGTGACAGATATTCAGTTGCCATGCTATGTTGCATGGAGACGAAGATAATTTTTTTTTTATGCAAATCATATAATTAGATTTTAAATTTTTTAATTGCTGAATTGAATTTTTAACCTTCAGTAAGTAAACATTATGGTCAAGACGGAGGGAGGGGGTCCTTGGCCCCGCCAATGTTTTTTTTTACTAAAATTTAAAAAAATATTATTTAATAAAAATTAAAAAGAAAAAATTGTACTAATTAATCTTTATGTTTATTTAATAATTATATAATAATTTTTAAATGTATTAAAATATTAATAGTGCAATTATTAGTCCATCCGTTTCATGATGTATGTTGTTTTGTATATAATTAAATAACATAATATTTTTTTTTACAAATTTACCCTTCATTATGAAAGATTAAGAAAAAAATGAGTGAAAATAAAAGAAAATTTTGAATAATTTGCTTCAATTATCAAGAAAGAGACATGAAAAATATATCAAAAGAGAAATTGTAGGGATTTGCATATGACAATAAAAGGTAGATCATATAAAAGAAGAAAAGAAATCTAGGACCATAAGCTCACATGTCGAGCCAGAGGATTTGCATATGAGTAATTTAGGGAAAACATGGTAAAAATAGCTAAAATGACACCTTTTGAAACAAGAATTAAGACAAAAAAATAACAAACAATATGAAACGATTGAAGTATATAACAATTTAAATTATGATGAATTAAAATTAAAAGATGCTCGCATATAGACTATATATATGAACATTATTTTGTATGTAGTGAGCAAAATGAATGAAACTTTTATTAAATAAGTAGATGTAATGAGCGGAATTAATGAAACTTTCATTATACTAATATATTACTCTCTCTGTCCCGGTGAAAGCTATCCGGGAGCTTTGGGCACGAAGGTTAAGAAATATTGTTGGAATATTGATATCTCTTATGTTTTGTTTTGATAAACAAAATCTATTTGTAATAGGATAAGTTGTATTGTATAGACACCTTGATTATTTATCTTGTAATAGATAGGTTCTGGTCAACATCAGCCGAGGGGAACCCAACTCAAAAAAAGAAGAGAAGAGAAGACCAAGATCAGAAGAGGAGAATCAGACGAGTGGGAACTCGACTGATCCAGATGAGTATGATCAGCTAAGGTCTCATCGGCTGAGTAACACTATCAGCTGAGGACCAAGCCTGCATTACTAGACAGCCGAGGTCCATACAACTGGGGAAACAATCAGAAGCCGAAATGTCAAGATCAAAAGAGTAGAATTCAAGATCAGTTGAATCAGTCATGTGGGGCAAAGGTCATCTGTTCTTATGTATTGAAGGATCAATCGGAGCTGACGTGGACCAATAGGAAGACAACAACTAACAACAAGATTCTGACACAACACACAAGGCTCGAGAAAGGAAAGTCAATGATGCAATAAATATTACGTGGCAACGGTAATATTTAATTGAATCAATCAAGAAGATTGTGATTCCCGAAATTGTGGGGATTGATTGCTATCATCCAACGATAACTTTCAAGATCCACATTACAAATATGAGTTCAAGTTCATACATCATGTACGAGTGAGGGGATGCCAAGGTCGAGCAAAAAGCATAAGTGTTCATCATCAGAAGAGCTCAAGGCGAACTTTAATGAAGTATCCAACATGTATCTCCTTACTCCAGTGAGTGAACCCATAAACATCTAAGTTTGTATTGTCATTGTATATAATATCATCCTAAACTTAGAGAGAATTTCTCAATTGTTTAGAATTGTAGGGGAAATTCTCATCTAGTTCATATACACGAAATCCACCTTCTATCATAAACCCTTCGAAGTTAAGTTTAGTGAAATTAAATCACTGTAAGAGTACAAGTTCTCATAATAACTTGTTGAGACCATAGCACTTTGAAAGTTGCTCAGAGCTCAAAGTCTTCTCTTAGGACTATAAAGTAGCAAGGCGTGTTACTTTTGACACGTTAAATATGACAAGACCCTTTATAGTGTTAAAAGATTAATATCACAGTTGGGATGTGAGAATGGATGTAGGACAAAGAGGTTCGAACCACTATAAATGATGGTGTCTTATTTACATGTTTTATAATTATATGACATCATCATACATGCATATTTACATAACATAAGTTTAAGTGAAAAAACAAAGTTGGATAGCTCAAGTGGTTAGAGCACCACTACCTAGGCTATAGATCCTGGGTTCGAGTCATGGGGAGGGGAAAAGGGATGGGTATTTAATTTAATTCAAAAAAAAAAAAGTTTAAGTGAAAATGTCGAGTCATGGGGAGGGGAAAAGGGATGGGTATTTAATTTAATTCAAAAAAAAAAAAAGTTTAAGTGAAAATGTCTTATATCAGCTGACACTAAGTTAGTTGATACTGCAAATGTGTTCCTATTCGAAAGTTCATAATCAGCTGACACCAAGTCAGCTGATACCCCAAATTTCTTATACGTATAAATGTATTAAAGTTGATGTGATTGGGAGGGAGAAAAATATAATTAAACGAGAGAGGAGTAGTTTGCTAAAAATGGAATTATCACATCCCAATTTTCATAGGGATGTGAAAGTCAATTTAAAATGACTACTCATTTAAAAATTCATTTTCATCAAATAACCAATGTATTATTTTGCAGTGGAAAAACATATAATTAAATGAAAATTCGAATTACTTGAAGAAATTTAATTCAATCAATAAGACTCAAGCACTTAGATTGGGGTGAACAAAACAACTAGCTCAGTGGGATTCTTTTGTCACAGTTAAATACGAGTATAACATATGTATAAAATTATCAACTCACAAACATGTATAATAAAATACTTGTTTTTCATTGGCTATACCAATGATGCGCTGGTTATACAGACGATGCGCTGGCTGAACCAATGATGCACGGTTTTCCGCGAATAAAACATGTGTTAACGAATAACTCGTAAAGTCATAACATGTTAACAATTAACTTGAAAATCATGTAGCAAGTAACAATATCACTCAAATGAACATTTAAAGATGACAAATTATTCAATCAAATAGTAAAAAAAAAACCACCTCAAAATAAATGTTGTGGATGCAATAGTCTTATAGCTTATTCCTCACAATTATCGTCATCTAGCATATAATTAATTTTATTTAAAAAATAATTTCAGGTATCACTTAAATCCTAATTAGAATTCTTAAAATCACTAATAAATACAATTCAATTACACACGAACTGACCACTAGCGAAATCTTAAATGTATTGGTCCCAATAGTTTCAATTAATCTAATGACATAATAATCTAAATCTTATTCCACAATGTCAAAATATATAAAGTGAGATAGTTTTAAAACTAAATAAAATAAGGTTGAAGATGTGAAGAATCAACTGACGGCAGGAATAAAAATAAAAGATATATCGTGTGTTTTTTCGGGAGGCCACTGGATTTGGAATTTGAGGTGTGTAAAAATTAGGGCAACAAATTATATATATAGATTGAAATTGGACTTGAGATAAGGATTATGATTTAAAACTTTCAAGACCTGAATTTAAATAGACTTTAAATATTATTTCAATACACTAGAAATTACAATATAAATTTAAAACAAATTAAATGAATAATTGAATATACATTTATATATCTATACTATAAAATATACGGGTGTTACATGAATTGATAATTTTCATTGGGAAGAACGAAAAATGAAATTTGGATAATTTTCATGTTTCAAGAATACTTATATGAAATCAAATCGAAATTTATTATTTATAATTGGACCCCTTCGATTAGGTTACTGATTATGGTCCAATTACACAAATTGCATAAAAGTATGATCTAGAGATGAAAGGCTTTAAAAATTGCACGATTTTAAAAGTTAGATATATGTGACTTTATCTCGGCAACTAGGGGATGGAATCTTAGTTATACATGGACAAGTATCCTTGCAAGTCAATAGCTGATTAAAGTATGGAAGGAGCCGTCGGTTAATAGTACTGAATCTCGGTGTGTAGTTTTAGACGAAGTCGAAGGGTTGCAGGAATTAAAAGCCTCAAAGTTGTTTGATCCCATAACTCGAGAGTGGGGCTTGCCGCTTATCCAAAATGATGTCAATAAGATTGTGGATATGGTTGTGCCACCAATTGGAGTTGTTGATAAGATTTCATGGGACCAATGAGAAGTAGGAAATTCACGATGAAATTAGCATATAATATGATCATGAGAATGGACACAAACCCTACTCTGATAATTGAGGGCGAATGGGGTAATATTTACACGCCCCCTAGAGTGAAAGACAATAAAATGTACTGTATATAAAATAAAAAAGAAACCTAAAATCATAAACTCACAAGACGAGTTAGAGGTCGGAGTGCCGTTAAAACTCTATCTGGGAAAACCCTCCTTAGGGATAAAACTCGAGGTCAAGGGAAAATGTACACTCCTCTAAAGCAAAGTCTAAAGTAGAATAGTGAAAGTAAGACAAATACAAGTGTTTCGTGAAACACCCTCAATCTGTGTCATCCAGCATATCCGACCAACGATTGTGAAGGGACACCTGCATGAACTCTGAAGTGCCAGAGCCGGTTGATCCATCTGGCGGCTGCTGAGGTTGGACAACATCCGCGAGCTCAGTCCCCCTAGAGTGAAAGACTTTCTATGGAGGACAACACAAGACTCTTTGTCGACGAGAATTGAATCAAATTATACACGAGAAGAGTACTCGATGATACAAGATGTTCGCTCCGTACGAATGGAACAAAGGATGTCTGGAATTTGTTCACTAAGTTAGATGATGAGTTGCAATGGGTAAACACTTTGAAAGATCGTATATTACATATGCTTGGGAGCCCATCCACGGAGTGGCGGTTACTTTCTCCATGATTTTATGGAAGATATGGAGAGAGAGAGGAATTAAAAATTATGGAATGATAGTGCTAGCACGGAAGTTGTAGCAGTGCACTTATCAGCAAGTTTTTGCCTCGAATGGACGAGTGCTAAGGTTTCCAAGCGTCGTGATAATGGAGATGCTAGTAGGATGGTGAGATGTGGGGCATAGCACCCGCCGCCAGAGGGATTGTGTAAGGAAAATGTGGATGGTGCATTCTTTCAAAACTTCCACCAAACAGGGCTGGGAATGGTGTTACATGATGCAACAGAGAGGTTCTTACTGAGTAAAACTAGTGTGAAGGTTAATTGTTTGGAAGTGGACATAGGTGAAGCCTTGGGCTTTTTTGAATCACTCTCTTGATTGAAAGACAATGATATGGATAAGATTGTGGTGGAAGGGGATGCGAAAATAGTTGTTGATGCAAACGAAGATGTATGATTCAATATTCGGGAATTACATTCTTGCTTGTCATGAGTTATTAACTCAACTCAATAATGTTTCGGTCGTTTTCGTTAAAAGAAGGCAAATGTAATTGTGAATAATCTGGTTAGTGAGTCTCATTTTTTTATTAACTCGAGTACTTTTGTAAACCCGTCAAATTTTATGGTTGGACTTCTCCATTCTCATTGTCTATTCAATATTGGAAGCTAAGCCTTTCTTGGTTAAATAAAGAAATAAACCTATGAAACTAAGTAAAAATCCACAACAAATTAAACACAAACAGATCATGTATACTCGTATGACCTGTCATGCACATAAATTTGTAAATATTGGGTATCATTTGATTTGGTTTCGATTTTTCTCATTAAAAAATTAAAACTGTAAATTTCCCGATTTCAACATATTTACTTATTCAAATTTTAAACGAATATGATTGATCTAAAAATATAAAATAAAGTTGGAACTAAAATCAGTAATTTCAAATAGGAAACTGCTAGTTTCCCTAAAAAATATCTTTTAATTTGAACGGTCCAAATTGATTCAAAAAAATTTCATCCACAACAACCGTAAACTAGTCGTTGGAATCTTCTCCCTACATTAATGTAGTGTAAAATTCATCCCAAATTGCAATCTATAACCTTTGTCTTTCATTTTAAAAAATTGTACCTGCTTTTTTTTTAGGAGAGTTTACAAGATTATAAAATAGAATTACAATTCACGAACTAAGATCTTGATCTTCAAACCAATGCGGATCACCAAAGTATCGCCATCCATTTCAATCGTGAGAAGAGGAAAGACGATTTTCCCTTTGCCTTAAAAGATGTCCAGGTCTCCAATCTTTAAACGAGACAACTCCACACTAAGGTGTTTCATGTCAAGAATAGGAAACAATAAAATAGACAAAGTTCCACCAAGTAACCGATCCCAAGAACTAGAACCTAAGGACTCACGAGTCTATCTCAAAAAGCACAACCACCAAAAAGGAGACCCACAACCACATCAGAGCCCCCATAACGGGGAAAAGACGCATAAGGCGTAACCGTACAAAACAAACCGCAACTAAAAACTGTTGGAATATTCTATATCCTTATGTTTTATATTGATAAACCAAATATACTTATAATAGGATAAGTTGTATTGTATAGACAACTTCATCATTCATAGATTAGGATCTGGTCATATCAGCAGAGTTGGAAGCCAGCTGATATAGTCGAGAAATGCGCATAAGCTCAAGATGAGAAGATCAAAAGACCAGAAGAGATAATCAGATGAGTATGATCAGCTGAGGCAAGATCAGTTGAGTCAACAAGATAAGCTGAGTAAAGCCAAACACAGCTGAGACAAAGTCTGCCTGACTAACCAGACCAGTCTACACATCTGAGGAAACAATCAAAGCTGCTAATTGTCAAGACCATAAGAGAAAACACAAGACCACCTGAGTAAATCAGCTGAGATGAAGTCTTCTGTTCTATGAATTGAGAAGTCACATCAGAGTTGACGTGGGCCAATGGAAGCACGACAGCAGACAACTAGATCCTGACAAAGCACAGTATTC
Source organism: Galeopsis tetrahit (assembly GCA_963675135.1). Taxonomy (NCBI): domain Eukaryota; kingdom Viridiplantae; phylum Streptophyta; class Magnoliopsida; order Lamiales; family Lamiaceae; genus Galeopsis; species Galeopsis tetrahit. The sequence continues at coordinate 43,124,552 of OY776128.1, read as the reverse complement.
AAAGGACTGAAAAGTCAATGGAGCATTAATTATTACAAGGCAACGGTAATAATTAATAGACTCCTACCTAAAGATTTCTTTCCTGAAATAGAGGGATTTGAAGATTATCCTCTAACGGTAATAACTCAGAATCCCATCTATAAATATGAGTTCAAATCATAACTTATGAGTGGGCATGTGTGAGAAAGAATGCAAAGGCAGAGCAAAATGTTCTAAGTATAGAAAATCAGAAGAGCTCAAGAACACCTTCATAGAAGATATTTAGCAAAACATTCTTACACTCTTAATCTCCTAGTGAGTGAACTCAGCTAGGCCAGCAGTGTCATATATACATCCTAAGCCTAGAAGAGAAATTTTCAATCCTAGCTTTAGGCTAACTCTGATTGTAAGGGAATTTCTCATACTTAGTCATTCTCGAGTCCTCCCTTCTATACACCCATTTAGAGGATAGGCCGAGGTATACACACTAGGTACAATCAAGAAGAAGACCACTGTAAAGGTTACTTGTTACCTCACCAACAAGTAGATCCGTATCCTTAGAAAGTAGTTGAGGATCTTGATCAACCGTCCTCCTCTTGGGACGTTAAAGTGTTCAAGGAGGCTAATATCATGATTGAGATCGTGAGAGTTGATAGAGGATATTGAGATTCGAACCACTATAAATTTATGTGTTATTTACAGCTTTAGCATGCATATTTACATTAGCATAAGTGTTTAAAAGGAAAATATCTTATATCAGCAGACACCAAGTCTGCTCATATGTTGATGTGATTTGATATTCCAAAGTTCATATTCAGCAGACACCAAGTTTGCTGATACTCTAAAAATGTGTTTATGCATGAAATAAATAATTTTATGTATAAACGAGTATAATCTGTTGGGATATGAATCCTAGAACAAGTCCTAAATGATGAAAAGATAAGATGAAGTTTTGATAAGCCAAAAGTAGACTTGAATATTTTCTAAGTGTTGACTGATCTAGTCTAGTTATGTAAGTCGTCTTGAATAGATCAGTAGTGTTCACAAGTCAAGTAAAAGTTCGAAAAGAAAAGTTTAAGTGTTGAAAACACAAGTATTTATAAAACGTTAGTACTTTGTATAATTGTTTAGGTTGTTTTTACTGAGCTATTAAACATTGTATAAAAGCTCATGATTTTTGTATGTAATTGTTCATAATCATTGTATAGATTCTTAAGTTGACTAAGCTATTTTATAAAGCTTAATGTAATAGTCTTGTTAGGATTAGATTAGTGTTATATCTAAGTCTACTGAAGAAGGACTGCGCAAAGACCAGAAGAGGAAGGATGAAGTCTACACAAGACAGGTGCGCAACAAGACAAGACAAGTCAACATAACAAGAAGGATGAAGTTAGTTACTCAAGCGCGTAGAAAGATAAGGACTGAAGAGTTAGTTAGAAATAACTAATTAACAACAGAAACGCGTGGATGGATAAAGAGTAACAGTTGCGAGTTAGTTTTCAAGAAAGGTTGGTTACACAACTGAAAGTTCTTGATTTTGGAAGTCTATAAATACCACATGGTATTGAACGATTAAAGACTACTGCAATACTGATTACTGAAGCGTTATTGAAGCATTCAAAGAAGCAAATTACTCTCAGAGTTTGAAGTTCAGAAAGTGAAGCTACACAAGACAAGTGAAGATCAAAGGCTACTATTGAACGAAGAGAAGTTTTATTTTTTACTATTCAAGTTGTTAGATACTTGTAAATCTCTAGTAAGATCGAAGAAACACTTGGTAGTGTTATCGAGAAGATCTAAGTCTTATTTCTTGGGACTTAAAGCTACAAGAACACATTACTCGATTGGAAGAGTTAATAAGAATTTCACAACTGGGTTTGTGAGAGTGGACGTAGACAAGTTGTCGAACCACTATAAATCTCGTGTTTGATTTACTTTACTGTTTTGTTTGTGTTTGATTGATTAACTGTTTAATTAATTAAATTACATATCTGAACAAGACTAGTTGAGTGTTCATAACAGAGTTCTCGAAATAAGTTGAGTATAAACTAAGAATTGGGCTCATTGTTATATTCTGATTTCCGCATTGTACTTTGATATATTGAAAGATTTTTGAAAAGTCTATTCACCCCCCTCTAGACATTTTCACTAGCTTACTCAATATTAAACTCAACTTGGGACCTACAAGTGGTATCAGAGCAGTAGATTACGAACTGCTGTTTCTTGATAACCGACTTAAGACTTGGGTGAAGTCTTGGTCCGTGTTTGTACGTGCTCTTACGTGTTCTTGATCACTGTGCTTGAATATTTCTGTTCTCTTGATACTAAACTGCTTAATACCTATCTTCTTGGAATCATGTCTCTAGATATCAGTGCTAACAAGTTACCTAAGTTTCAGGTACAGGACTATGACTATTGGAAGTTGAGGATGGAACCCAGGTCAGAGCTAACCTCAGAAGAAATGAGGCAGAATAATTTGCATAGCTTGGCCAAGAATTACATCTTACACACTCTTCCTAACGAGTATCTAGGAAAAGTGTTAAAATGTAAAACTGCCAAAGAGATGTGGGACCGCTTAGCTATCATTTGTGAAGGGACATCCCTAATCAAAGAAAGCAAGCTTTCCACAACTGTCCAAAGATTCGAATCATTTAAAATGAAAACTGGTGAGACTATTGACCAGTTGGATACTCGTTTTACTAAGATCATGAATGATTTGGAAGTCCTTGGTAAATCGTATACTCCTCGTGAAATCAATCTTAGGATTTTTAAAAGCCTTGATATTAGATGGAAGATGGTGAAAATGCTTGTTAAGAATACCCAAGACATAGACGTATGGACAGCAGAGACCATGTTTCAGACTCTAAAGGCTCATGAGTTTGATTTAGACGAAGAAGATCCAATTGCAGGTATTGATAGAGACAATGCTGTATCTAAGAACGTTGCCTTCAAATCGAGTTCGGCAAAGAGTTCTAGAATTAGCAAGTCTAAGTCTAAAACTAAGTCTGCTTCTGTGAAAGACGAGTTAGATACTGATCTTAGTCTGAAGGATCAGGTGAACCTCATGGTTAGGAAGTTTGATAGGCTGAATAAGCGTTTCGGTAGATATAAGAAGTTCTATAGAGATCATAGAGAGTCTGCTTCTAAGAACTCGTCTGAGACCAGACGAGACCGAAACTCGTCCGAAAGGAGAGACGAAGTCTCGAAAGGTAATAGACGTGATAGAGAGTCTGATGATAGGAAGATTACGCGTTCTGATAGACGTGATAAGCGAAGGAATATTTCTCCTATTAAAAAGGCTACTAATGATATCTTGTGCTATAACTGTGAGAAACCAGGTCACTACATTTATGAATGTCCAGACCTGAGCACTGATGATCGTGAAGAACGCAAAGCACGAAGGGAAAGAAGATACAACCATGGCAAGAAGGCAATGATGGCCAATGATGACTCTGATTCTGATTCAGACGAGTTGCCATCGTCCTCATCTAGCTACCCGTCTGATCCAGATCACGATGAAGCTTTCATAGTAGATGATGGCCTATGCTGCATGGCTAAAATCGATCAAGAGGTATCATCTGCTACTTCTTTTCAATCTTGTGATGAATCGGATTCTGATGAAAGTGATACTGCCAGTAGTGAAGTAGGGAGTAGTCTTCATCACTCTACTAGTGCTATTGAAGACGACCTTCTACTAGCTAATCAGGCATTCATTAAAGTCAGCGACGAGAACATCGCATTAAAACAGGAAATCATCGATCTTAAGGAAGCTCAGTCTAAAGTAGATCTTAATGTAACAGTCCTAAATGAACGTTTGACTGAAGAGTTAAGACAACTCAAAGAAAAGTGTGCATTGACAGACAGGTTATATCAAGACCTACTTAAGACACATGCAACTGAGAGAAATAAATTCAATGTTTTAAAGAGCAAGTGCAATAGACTTGAAGAACGCAATAATTTCTTAGAGACTGAGGTTGTCACTCTAGACCTTAAACTTACTGACCTGGTTAACTCTTCTAAGATTAACCTTGAATTGTCAGATAGGTATAGCGCTCCAGCTGACAAGACTGGTATAGGTGCAGATTCACCTAGCGCGTCTACTCGAGTCATTATATTAAGAACCCTACCGCTTTCGTTTCAAGTTCTAATGATAAAGGAAAAGGACCAATGATATATGATATTGGAACGCCATCTGAAGGCACTGTACCTAAACAAACTCGAGTTAACAATCCGATTACCAAGGGGGGTAAGAAGAATGTTAACAATAAGCCTGTTCCGTTTAGAACTAGTCAACAAAGGACCACTAATCGTGGATGACCTAATCAGGTCAGATACGAGGATTGGTATCCTGAGGAGACGAGTACTAGACAAGTACATACTAGACGACAAGAGCCTAAACCTCCTTTCATAAGGTAGTCTCAGCTCTACTCGTCTAAGCCCAGACATGTTGCTCCAAAATATCGTACACAACCAGTCCTATATCCTTCACCTTTGTCATACGATATCATAAGTGAGGAAAGACCCAAACGTGTCTATAAACCGTATGGACCTAATGCATACAAGCCCTATTCTGACTATCATAGACCAGTACCTACTCAAGTAGAGATTAAGTCGAAAGGCTATCTCAAACGAGTAGATCCGAAATCGAATGATAGACCAGATAAGGACAAAAAGGTCTTATATTTTGTAACAAATATGGCAGGAAGCTTAAGAGATCAAACTTGTTCAAGACTCCAAAATATATTTGGATTCCTTTGAACACGACTAACCCCCCAGGACCCCAATAAACTAGTGGGTACCTAAATTATTGAATATCTTCATTGCAGGGTCGACTCGACTTGTATAAGAAGGGTGGCTCAGTAGGAGAAACTTGGTACATTGATAGTGGTTGTTCGCACCACATGAATGGTACTAAGGCTCTCTTATCGAGTTATCATGAGCAAGAAGGACCAAAAGTGATATTTGGTGATAGCTCCACTGCTGTCACGAAAGGCTTTGGTTACATCAGGAATGGAGACGTAGAGATACAAGACGTATCCTATGTAGAAGGTTTGAAATATAATTTACTATCTGTTTACCAATTCTGTGACCGTGGTTATAAAGTGCAGTTTAAAAGCCGAAAGTGCGAGATCATAGACAAGAGGACTCATACAATCATACTCGTCGGCGTAAGACAAGGTAGTGTATATATTGTGAATTGGAATAGCTGTCCGCGGGACACTTGTCTTCTTACTAAGAACCCTAAAGAGCTCGGTTGGCTTTGGCATAGACGCCTCTGCCACATGACCATTAAGGTAATTAATAAGATAGCAAGAGATTACCTAGTGGAAGTTTTACCCAACGAAGTTTATTACAAATCACATGTATGCAATGCTTGTCAGAAAGGTAAACAGGTAAAAGGTTCTTTTAAGTCAATTCCTACTCTCTCAACAAGTAGAGTCTTAGAACTACTACATATGGATCTTCATGGTCCGATTACTCCTCCAACATTGAATGGAAGAAGGTACACACTTGTTGTTGTAGACGACTATTCTAAGTTTACTTGGGTAGTCTTCCTACACAAGAAGAGTGATACACAAACTCTTCTACCTGATTTGTTGAAGAAGTTACAAGTTGAGAAGAACCAGTCTATTGTCAAGATTCGTAGTGACAAGGGAACTGAGTTCATTAATTGCTATATCAAAGACTTTTGTGCTAAACGTGGTATCCAACACCTTACTAGTGCAGCTAGGACGCCACAACAGAATGGTGTATCAGAAAGAAGGAATCGAACTCTCAAAGAAGCCTGTAGAACCATGATAGCCGAGTACAACACACCTCAAAAGTTTTGGGCTGAAGCTATCAACACTGCATGCCACTCACAGAACATAAGTGCGATCAACAAAGCGCTAGGCAAGACACCATATGAGGTTTGGAAAGTTAGAAAACCCAGAATTTCATATTTCCATATATTTGGTTGTAAGTGTTTCATCCATAACAATGGAAAGAGCAAGTTGAATGCTTTCGATGTTAAAGCAGACGAGGGGATATTCTTAGGATACTCCTCGACTAGCAAAGCATTTAGGGTATTCAACTACTCAACCCTTTGTGTGGAAGAAACACCACATGTGGTTTTCGATGAATCTCGACAGGACTCGTCTGCCAACAAGATCAGTGAGAAGGTGACTGATCTCTCGATCGAATCTGACAAAGAATCAGAGGTATATGAATCCGTTCAAGCCTACAATCCATTCATGAAAGCTCTCGAGTCTGATGACAAGGAGAAGGTAAGTGCTCAAGGTAAGTCTTCTAGATCAGTTGACATGCCTACTCTAGTTGACTCGTCTACTCCTATTAAATCTGTTGATACGAATGATGTTGAAATGCATGATGCAATACCTGATGTAGATGATGATAGTATTCCTGGTAAGACTAGAAAGACATGGAAATCTGCGCATGATACTGAGAATATCATTGGTGACTCTACTATTGGTGTGAAGACTAGACGACAACTCTTTGAGTCGCAAGAACAGCCTAGTCCAATTATGTTTTGCTGGTGTTGTTTCATTTCTTCTATCGAGCCTACCACTGTTAAAGAGGCATTGACTGGTAGTAATTGGATCATCGCTATGCAAGACGAGTTGAACCAGTTTGTTCGAAACGATGTCTGGGAACTTGTCGATAGGCCGGAACATCATAATGTAGTTGGCACTCGATGGATTTTCAAAAACAAGAAAGATGAGAATGATGTAGTCGTTAGGAATAAGGCTAGACTAGTAGCCCAAGGCTATTCACAAGCTGAAGGCATAGACTACGATGAAACATATGCTCCTGTTGCTAGACTAGAAGCCATTCGTTTGTTTCTTGCATATGCTGCTTACATGAAGTTTACTGTATATCAAATGGATGTTAAAAGTGCATTTCTTAACGGTATTCTTGCGGAAGAAGTGTATGTTGAACAACCTCCAGGTTTCGAAGTCAAAGGCAACCAGGTGTACAGATTGAAGAAAGCCTTATACGGACTAAAGCAAGCTCCAAGAGCATGGTATGATACTCTCTCTCTCTTTCTATTGGAAAATGGTTTTACTAAGGGCAAGGTCGATAGAACCTTGTTCAGAACACAAGAAGGGAAAGACATTTTACTCGTCCAAATTTACGTAGATGATATCTTTTTTGGTTCACCTAACAAAAGGCTGAGTGAAAGTTTTTCAACACTCATGCAAAGTAAATTTGAGATGTCTATGATGGGTGAAATGAATTACTTTCTTGGTCTTCAAGTAAAACAGACTCCTGAAGGGATTTCCATAAACCAAGCAAAGTATACTAGAAATCTTCTAGACAAGTATGGTATTAAGACATGCAAGTATGGTAAATGAATTTGATGGGAATGAAGAAACAAGAGAAAAAGTGATTCATTCCTCGACTACCTCCACATTAGAAAATGGGAGAAGAGAGGGAAGAGACTATTTGATGGGATAACTATACAAAAAGTGTTGGATGATCCGTATCAGACTCCTGATGAAGAGAACATAGAAGCCTTGTGCAATTTAATTAATGAAAATGAACATTCACGAATGCACGTTCCCTAAGCAACACACTAAGAAAAATTATTATTATTTTCCTCTTATTCTTCCCCGTGACCAGCTAAGATGTGAACACAACGTGTTAGAAACACGGTAAATAAATTTATTATTATTTTCCTCTTATTCTTCGCCCGTGACCGGATAAGAATAAACAAACCAAATTTTATCCTATCTATATATCTCATCAATTAAATCCACACATTCACGGTATTAATATTGTTTATATATATACTATGAGAAGTTTTGCATAAGACCGTCTATTCACACAATATAATACTTTTTTAATTTAAAATATAGTTTTTTTTTTTTTGGAAGGAAAAAGTAATTTTATTATCTGAGTACCAGCAGTACTCAAAGAAGAAGTACACTCTAGTGTTTTACATAAAATTTGTTCTCGCATTCAGTGACCACCTAGTCTTCTATATAGGGAAGATATTAAATGTCCACCAGGTTTGGTTTTGCGCACCAATCGTTGAAAGATACCGAGTTAAGACAACCCCTACGCTGGGATAGGATGTTCCAGACTTGGGCTCGGATCTCATCGAAGACCTTTTTCGCCTTAGGTTGCTCATTCGCAAAAGCTTTTCTATTTCGTGCATTCCAAATGAACCAAACGATCATACACCACATACAATCCAAGATTGGAGTCTTCCTTTTGGCCTCTAATAGCAGCCCACGAAATTGCAAAAGATGTTCCGCCGGTCTATGTTGAGTTGCCGAAGTGACGGATAGCCACGAGTAGGTTAGATTCCACACTTTACCTGTGAAGTCCCAGCCGAAAAAGAGGTGTTGTATGGTCTCCTCTTCCTGACCGCAAAGAACACAGGAGCTATCGTCCCTGTCCGCTAGGATGTGTCGCTTCTTGAGTTCAGTCGAAGTTGCTACTCTTTCCCTTATGACCTTCCACGCAAGTCCAGAATATTTGGATGGAGTTAGGCTGTTCCAAATTTTGCGAAAGGCTTGTCTTGCTGCAGCGTGAAGAATTTGAGTCGGGGCGGGCGATTCCTGGCCATCGTATGTAGATTTTGCCGAGTATGTTCCGTCTTTGGTCAGCCTCCACTTCCATGAATCGTCGGTGTGTTCCTGCAAATTAGTGGTGCCTAACAAGAGATTAAGATGAGCAACTAGAGTTTCCTCCCAAGAGAACAAATTTCTCCTCCATGTCAAATTCCATTTCCATATGCCGTTCACCCATTCACAACACTCACTGATCTTTGCACGTTTGTTAAGACTGATGGAGAATAGCCTTGGAAAGAGCTCTTTAAGATTTGCTTCATCAAGCCACTTGTCGAGCCAGAATGACGTGCGCCCTCCATTGCCTAATGTTTTCATCATATTTTTTCCAAACCAGCTGCTGGATGTGTTTGTGGACAGCAGCTCCACCATGTTTTTCCACCAGTTTGAGGCTGAGACCCTGTTCGTCATTGACCCAACGCCTGTTATCGAGTGAAGGTCGTATTTGGAGTCGAGTATCCTCACCCAAAGTGAGTTGGGTTCAACCCGAATCCTCCAAGCCCACCTGCCAAGAAGAGATTTATTAAAACAGTTAATATTTTTCACTCCTAATCCCTAGAGAAATATGGCGATCCTCCCACGATCTGATTCTAACTTTGATTTTCTGGATTACACCATTCCAGGCCCCGTGCTTCTGATGGTTCAAACCAACTTGAATGCCTAAAAATGTCATCGGTAGAGAGCCTACACCGTATCCAAGATAGGATGCCACTTATTTTTGGATTTCAGGATCCAAATTCAGGCCGAGAAGGCTACATTTTGCAAAATTAATTTTGAGGCCAGAAATGCGTTCAAAATTAATAAGCAGGTTCTTAAGCACCAAAATGTTCTTAGTGTTCGCCTCGCCAAACAAGATGGTGTCATCCACATATTGAAGGTGGGAAATTTGGATGTTGTGTTGGCCCACTGAAACGGGATCGTAGAGGCCTGAGGAAGACGCTCTATTGATCAGTACACTTAGCCCCTCGACAGTGATAATGAATAGTCTATCTTATCCCATACACTTGCGCTAGTTAGCATCGAATCCCATACTCCTCATCATATCATCAAGAAAAGCCCAATCAATGGAGTCAAAGGCTTTGGCGAAGTCTATCTTGAAGAGGAGCCGCTCATATTTATTCTTTTTTGCCTCATCTATGATTTCGTTAAGGATGAGGACTCCGTCCAAGATTTGCCTCCCTTGGATGAAGGCTGTTTGAGATTCCGAAATAATGTTACCAACAACTTTCGCGAGTCTACGAGCCAACACCTTAGCAATTACTTTGTAGTAGCAGGTAAACATAGAGATAGGCCTGAAGTCCCGATACATGCCGCGTTCTGCTTCTTTGGAATTAGGGTGATAAAGGAAGGATTGAATCGTTTAACGAATCTGCCGTTATCATGAAATTCATCAAACAATTTCTGGAAGTCATCTTTCAAGAATTCCCAACTTTCTTTGATAAATGCGAATGTGAAACCATCTGGGCCCGGGCTTTTGGATGATTCGCAGGACCAAACCACGTCTTTGATTTCCGAAACTGAGAAGGGTTCAGTTAGCATACTGTTGTCAATGCTGCCCACCTTACGCGTGCAGAAGTCGGGCAGAATCTTTGGCCTGGTGACACATGGAGCCTGGAACTGAGACTTGAAGTGATCATGGATGGCAGCCTTGATATCTACTGGGGAGGAGAGCCAAGTCCCTCCAAAATTCAGATGTGCCAGGTCGTTGGCCTTTTTCCGAGCATTGATGCATTTGTGAAAGAAATTTTTGTTAGCATCCCCCTCCTTAATCCATTGATTTCTCGCTTTTTGTCTCAAGAAATTTATGTATGCGTCAGTCCCATGCATGCAACTCACGCGCATAGTTTCACGCCCAGATGAGATTTTATTTTTTTGTTGCCAAGAATATTTTATACCTACACTATTTTTATTTACTAATATCATTAACAGGCGTCTTTAAAACATCATATTCCTATTGAACAGTTAATTTCATCAAACAATGTTGAAAGTGGAGGCCATACGGGAAGTTTTGTGTGAGACCAACGTATACACTAAATATAAAAAAAATTGGTTTAAAATCTAGTTAAAAAGTATTGAAATGGTAGCACGTGTGATGCACGCGCCAGTCCATGCCAGTTTTTGTGTATGCCAAATTAAATGTAAAAGCGGTATTGTTTTCATGGAAACTAGTGTTGTCTTGCAAAATCAACTTATTTCCTCATTTGAATTTGTCTTTGTTTGTGTTTTTGCCTGCACATTTCTTCATCGCTTGTTGAAGCAATTGGTACTGCTACATGTACCAAAATGGTGTTGGACGCTATAAGTAAAACCAACTTATTTCTGACTTGAGGCCTGTACCGCCAGTGCAGGGGCTTGCCAAGGGTTTCGAGCTAGGAGACGCTGTTGATGCGTTTTACAAAGACGGCTGGTGGCAGGGCGTTGTGTCCAAAGTGGTGGATGGTGGCGACAGATTCATTTTTCATTTTGAGGATTCTCCTCATTCATGGTATTGATATTGCTTATATATATACTATGAGAAGTTTTGCACATAATTAATGTTTTTTGTTTAAAATATAGTTCAAAAGTATTAAAATAGTAGCACGTGTGATTTATAATTAAAGTGAATGCCAAATTAATTTTCTATACATATGATCATACACAAACTATTGCGCATATAAAAACATATGATCATACACAAATTAATTGATGTGGTTTTTGTTTGATTTTGAATTTAGCTAATCCCACAAATACAACTGAAATAATTATTCAGTAAAACATTACCTGGAACTCCCCATAGCTCCCCCTACTAGTTCTTGATTCATCAGGGGACGGTTGATGGAGGCTTGAAAGGTTGTTCGACACTCGGCAACGGCCTAGGCACCTTCGTTGGACGTCCACTCCTCATTTTTCTGTTGCACCCCACCCTCATCACCTATTTCCTCACTTTCTACTACAATCTCGTTTTTCAGTAGCACCCCAGCCTCATCACCTATATCTTCACTCTCCACCACTTTCCGTGGTCTCCCCCTTGTTCTTTTCAAGCTTTTCTCCTCTTTTTTGTCTTTCTCATCAACTACATTGCGTGGTTTTCTCCCCCTTTTTTTCCCGTTTGTCTGTTGCACCCCAGCCCCATCACCTAGCTATATCCCTCTCTCTCCCCCATCTCTTACCTTCCCACTCATAAGATTCCTCACTCAATTTCTCAAGCTTCTCTTTCGCCAACTGACATGATTTCCTCCTTGAAACTCTCCTAATACTATCTTTCCCCCCCCTCTTCCTCTTCACCCAAACCCCCTTCGTCAACTACCGCCAATTTTTCCCTATCATCAGAAATTTATGGTATTGATATTGCTTATATATATATATACAATAAGAAATTTTGCAGATAATTAATGTTTTTTGTTTAAAATATAGTTCAAAAGTATTAAAATAATAGCACGTGTAATGCACGCTTCAGTCCTATGCATGCTTTAGTGTATTTATAACAAATTAATTTTCTATACATATGATCATACACAAACAATTGCGCGTATAAAGTGGACATACTCCGTTAAATGCAGGGTTCTGCTGCCTGTTATTGAAATGCTCCATATGATAGCTGCAAGATCAGATTACACATTATAACATGCAAGTTACATAGATGATCAGCTAGCCAGAGTATGAATTCCAACATAGTTCCACCACAAACACTCTTGACAATTCTCATGATCCACCAGAAGCAAATCAATAAAGATGTATATTTTGATTACTCTTATTCTTCGCACGTGGCTGGTTAAGAATAATATCATATTTGATCCTATCTATATATCTCACCAATTAAATCGACTCATTCATGGTATATATTGATATTGCTTATATATACACAATGAGAAGTTTTTCATATAATTAATATTTTTTGTTTAAAATATAGTTCAAAAATAGTAGCACGTGTGATGCACGCATCAGTCCCATGCAAGTTTTTGTGTATTTTTAATTAAAGTGAATGCCCAATTAATTTCAAATTTAAGATATATAAATACATCTCTTTGAAAGAATTCTAAATGTGATCCAATTTAATTTAACTGAATAGATCAAGTGAATCCAAATTCAAATTCAAACAAAAACCACATCAAGAGCTCTCATTTTGGCAGTTTTCATCTTTACGGGTAAGTTCCGAGAAAAATCGATGCCCCAAAAATAAATATCAAGCACAAAAGGGGAGAAAATCGAACTCAAACAAATTCAATCGAAATTCTAAATGTGATCCAATTAATTTTAACTCTTCCAAGAATTCACAGCTCAGATGTTCCATCAATCGGTTAATCCATCATATTTCTCGAGAAAACAACGAAAATCACTAGCAAAGGTATACACATAATAACACACACAAAAAAACATATAGATAAGAATTGCATTTATATACTGTAATAGCTCAAACACAACAAACTAGTATCGAATGTGATATTTGATGATTGCTTGACATACACTCTCAATGAACGATAACAAATTGTTAAAAATAGGCTGCCAATTAACACTTACAAATGTAAATGACGATCAACGATAAATGGGATAGCAGAACAATGAATGGATCTTCCAGATGAGTAATCGACCACCTGAGATGAATAGAAATGATCTGCGATTGGAATTATAAATGGAATTTAATCTGAAAATGATACGCCTGTACTTAAAGGAGTACGTTTGTGCGAGTGCGGGTGTTGGGGTTACTTGGGAGAAAAAAATCTTTTAAAAGGACGGACGGAAAAGATAAATCGATTTGCCTCCACGTCGAGTACCACAATTTTTTGGCTAACGACAACGGTCTGGATCATCTTAAAGAAAGCGTCGACATTTTCGACGTGAGGCCTGTACCGCCAGTGCAGGGGCTTGCCAAGGGTTTCGAGCTAGGAGACGCTATTGATGCGTTTTACAAAGACGGCTGGTGGCAGGGCGTTGTGTCCAAAGTGGTGGATGGGGGCGTCAGATTTGTTGTTCATTTTGAGGATTCTCTTGCGGCCATGAAGATTTGAGATTTCACTGGGTGCGTCCGCAGAAACAGGTGTAATGTAGCAAAATTCTAGTTTATCATAAAACTACTTTGAAGAAAAATTTCTCAACCCTGGGGGCTTTTCATGGTTTTTCTTGCTTGCATATTTTTTTGTATGCTTTGTTTGTTCTTTTTTCATGTTGAGTAGATTTTTCTTTTTGAGTAGATCTTTTAGTTTATTGTTACCGTTGTTGTCTTGTTTCAAGACAAGCATGCTCCTTGTTTTTTGTGGTATGAATCGCGAAGAAACAGTGGAGGATAGAAGGGGACTGAGTCTTGGGACGACTATCAAATAGCTAAGTTTACGGTTTTTGTGGATGCCGAAAAAACTCCTGAACGTACAAAACGGTGTCCCTCGTTTTGTAAAGCGCATGCTCCCATCGAACGTGGAGTCTGGGTTCTGGATGGTAAGTATGTAAAATGATTATCCTATTCCAACTTTGACCCGTGACAGGATAAGAAATCAAATTTGATACTATCTATATATCTCACCAATGAAATCGACTCATTCATGGTATTGATATTGCTTATATATATACAATGAGAAGTTTTGCACATAATTAATGTTTTTTGTTTAAAATTAATATAGTTCAAAAGTATTAAAATATTAGCACGTGTGATGCACGCATCAGTCCCATGTATGTTTTTGTGTATTTATAATTAAAGTGATGACAAATTAATTTTCTATACATATGATCATACACAAACTATTGCGCGTATATATAAAGTGAAGTGGACATACTCCGTTAAATGCAGGGTTCTGCTGCCAGTTATTGAAATGCTCCATATGATAGCTGCAAGATCAGATTACACATTATTCAATTATAACATGCAAGTTACATAGATGTTCAGCTAGCCAGAGTATGAATTCCAACAAATACAACTGAAATAATTCTTCAGTAAAACAATATTACTTGGAACTCCCCATAGCTCCCCCTACTGGTTCTTGATTCATCAAACTCCCCATTGCAGGCCAGGGGACGGTTGATGGAGGCCTGAAAGGTTGTTGGTTCTTAATAAAAAATGAGATTCGTGACACAATTTCATAAAAAAGAAAGTCATACATTTTTTTGTCACAATACAATTTTCCAAATCGAAAAAGTAGCAAAAAATAATAAATGACACAAAGTCGGTCAAGGCGTGAGTTGCATTGTTGTATTGCGTGCAACTTACGCGCATATGGGATTATAGCCACCTACCTGTGTGAAACTTCCTTTTTTGTCAATGGAGTAATATTTACTAACACAATATGTTTTTTATTTTATTAACTCGATCCGTACCTATAGGGCTGAGTGATTGCCTACGGGCATTGTCGTAATTCTGAAATGCGGTAATCCTTTGTGGCTGTGCCGGACTTTTGATCTATTTACCTATGATAAAAAAAAGAACACACATCCAGCCCAATCTGCGTCACAGAATGCCTCCAAACTCAAGTGACCAGTGGCTGAAATAAAAATTCCTTGACCTGGAGTCGACTTCAAATAGCGCAATATGCGTACAACAACATTTTAATGCGTTTCACGTGGGTTCTGCAAGATAAACACAAAAACCTCAAAACAAACATAAAGTCTGGGAAGATCGCCAGATTTCATTCGGGGGAAGAATTATCCTTCTCAACGTGGTGCTAAACTCATTGTCTATCTATTATTTGTCCTTCTACCACATACCTAAAAAAGCTTTGAGTGAATTAATTAAATTGCAGAGAAATTTTCTGTGGAGGGGGGGAGGAGTGCGAAATCTACAAACATTCCTTGGGTTTCGTGGAATGATATTTGTAGGCCAAAATCCGAGGGGGGTTTGGGTATTAAAAATCTTGAATTATTTAACCTTTCTCTTCTTGGCAGGTGGGCATGGAGGATTCGGGATGAACCCAATTCATTTCGGGTAAGGATTCTCGACTCCAAGTACGACATTTCTTCAAGTTCTGGCCCTTCATTCGCGGTGAACAGGAACACAACATCCCTTTGGTGGAGGAACATTGCAGACCTTTTTCTGTCCAGTTCGGCCAGACCATGGTTTGCGTCTAATCTAAGCATTCTCGTGGAAAACGATCACATCCCCTCCTTCTGGAAAGGTGGTTAAACGACCTTATTCTATGTGAATGCTTCCCCAGATTATTCTCTATTTGTATATATCTCTTTAGGCTAAAGTTAGTGATTTGGGTGAGTGGGTGAATGGCATTTGGCATTGGAATATATTGTGGAGACGCGAGTTGTTCTCGTGGGAAGAGGCACTCGTACACAAATTGCATTCCCTTTTAGGCATCTTTAATTTGCAGGAGCACGCTACAAACTCGTGGAGATGGAAATTATCAAGCGATGGGCGCTATACGGCCAAATCTGCACCGTCCCAGGCTCTTCATGAGGACGTTCTAACAGCCCTTCGGACTATCTGGAACAAGCCAATTCCCACGAAATTCTCGGGGCTAGCATGGAAAGTAATTCGAGAGAGGCTCGCTACATGGACTGACCTAAAGAAGCGTAAGGTTCTTGGAGATGGAGACGTCTTGCTCTGTCCCCTCTGCGGCATCGAAGAAGAAACTGTCCCTCACCTCTTCCTCCGATGCAACTTCTCCATAAGGCTGTGGAATCTCAGCTGCTCGTGGCTCGGAGTCAACACTGCTCTCCACAGCAAACCTGCTGCTCATTTTCAAGAATTTTGCGGACTGATTGGCGGCAAACGGAAGAAGAGCATCCTTGATTGTCTGTGGTGCATGATCGTGTGGCATATATGGAAAACAAGGAATGGAAAAGTATTCGCAAACGAAGACATGAAGCTGGAGAAGATTTTTGACGAAGTGAGAGTTAAGATGTGCGGAATTCTATCACTAAGTAGAGACTGCCCTCACCCGTTCTCATTTAACGACTGGAGCTCATCTCCTAGGAAAGCTTGGACATAGGAAATTGACTCAATTGTAATGTTGTAACTCTATATATCTCCGCTCTTAAGCGAAACTATGTAACTCTCTTTGCCGAGTAACACTGGTACTCCAGTTTGATATAATATATTTTCTCCTTCCAAAAAAAAAAACATCCCCTTAGCAATATGGGACTTGCATGATACGTACGGTCTGTGCACATCATATGCATGCTACATATGAAAAAAAGTTCTATATTCAATTTTTCGGTCACAATACAATTTTTCGAATCGAAAAAGTAGCAAAAAATAATAAATGACACAAAGTTTATTAACGCGTGAGTTGCATAGTTGTATTGCGTGCAACTCACGCGCATAAAAAATTTAATGGTAAATTAAGATTAAGACTTGGTGTTGTAATCCTAGATACTGTTGTATGTAATAGGTGTTGAACGTATTGGAGCCCCTGATCTTGCTCCATCGTTTATGAATGTATAACTTGACTTCTTGAGTACCTCTGATACGTATATGAATTCCCTTTCTTCTAATAAAAAAAATTATTTGATGCTCCTATTACGAAGCTCCTTAGGTATGGAGAGAAGACTTGATTCATTATTAAGCAAACTGCTTTATTTGACGTACTCCATCTAAGATAGTGAAATTTACTGGACAAGAATCTCGCTTTATCCGATATAAGGTGAGTGGAAAAGCTTTTTTGTTCAAAGGCCATATTTTTGTGTTGGAATCTTGTGTTGTCTTGCAAAATCAACCTATTTCCTCACCTTTTTTTTATCTGTGCATTAAGTAAGAATATGACGACAATTTTTGGTTCATATAGCTCTTTGAATTTTTCGTTGTTTGTGTTTTTGCCTGCAAAGAATCTTGGTGCACGTTTCTTCACCGTTTTAGACTAGTGTGAAGCAAGTAGCGTCTGAACATTTTGTTGGTTTCATTTGCAGATGTCTTTGAGTCCTTTAAATCAGAATGGAGTTTGCATTCATTATATTCCTGAAGAACCAGAAGTTTCACCTTTAATTGGTGATGAATATATGGCTGAACAAGTGCTTGCATGTGTAGGTCAATAAAAGGAAGCACGTCGATCGCGTTATGAAGTACGCACAAGTGTATCCGTGTTAGTTCCTCCATACTAACACTTACAGGTTGACCACCAGTAATGCCTTCACCATCTATCCTATTGGTGTACCGGGTAATTGGAAGTCCAATTGAATCGACATTCAGAATAAATTCAGATCAGTACTCGACTGCTTGTTCTACTAAATCGCGTTCTACAATGCATCCCCCGGCCTGGACATATTCATCACATATCCTTTGAGAAATTTCATATATCTCTCTACACCATACATCCATCGCATACGAGCAGGACCACCCATCCTTGTCTCGTGTACCAAATAAACGGTTAGGTGAACCATTATATAAAAAAATGATGGAGGGAAATACATCTCAAGCTCACAGAGCGTCCCCACAATCTGTCTCTGAAAACAAGCAATTTTCTAGGATCTATAACCTTTCTACTCATTCCCTTGAAGAATCAACATAACTTTGTTATGGTTATGCGCACATTTTCAGGCAAGATAGAACGTATTGCAATGGGCAAAAAAGTGTCTATGATGACATGATAGTCATGCGATTTCAGATTCATCAGTCTCACGCCATCATCTGAATCAAGTCTCTGTATGTTGGACAAATAACCCTCTAGTACTTTCACATCCTTTAGTGTCTGAAGTAACTCTTTTCTCTCATTGTTGGACAAGGTGTGTGCAGCAGGAGGTAAGAACGGTTTATCCTTTTCTCTAGGCACAGGTTTTAATTCTACTCTTATTCCCATATCAATCATATCCATTCTTGCATTGTAACCATCTTTGGACTTCTTATCCGCTAGCAGAATATTTAGCAAGCTGGCACAAACGTTCTTCTCAACGTGCATTAGATCCAATGAAATGTCTAACATACAACTCTTTCCAATAGGGCAATTGAAAGAAAATTGATTCCTTCTTCCAACTGCTAGTGGGGACACTTTTTTTTGAAGCTCATTCCGTACTGTGTGTTGATATTCTTCATCTTATTCAATACATTCGGACCTGACAATAAATGTGGTGCTTCATCTGTCTCGATTGTGCCATCGAATGCATCGGCCATTATTCTGTACTTATGCGTTGGGTCCAACCACCTCCTATGTCCCATATAAACGGTCTTCCTACAATGACTCAAGCGAATGTGATGTGGCTTCTTGGTTCAACAAAGACATGGAACTCCCCATAGCTCCCCCAACTGATTCTTGATTCATCAAACTCCTCATTGCAGGCCAGGGGACGGTTGATGCGGCTGCTTCTGTTCTGGAAGAAGAAGGTTTTCAAATATATATTTAACTAGGGCGACGGTTTAGGCGAGGGGCCCACTCCCGTCGCCTTTTGGCTAGTGCAACTCACATCGTCGCCTTTTCTGTTGTCAATTGGCGACTGGGATGAAAAACACTCGTGTAAAGGCGACCGTAACAAAATTCGTCGCCTTTTTTCTGGCAGTTACCAAATCCATTGCCAATTGGCAACTGTAGATTGCACTCACAAATATCTGTTGCCTTTTGAACAATTTTTTGTAGTGTATAAACTTAAATGCTACACTACTTAAATCCCAAAACAAACACAAAACATAAAAAGCATTAAGATTTTGAAATCCACTGGATTTTGAAATCCGGATTTCAAAATTCTCAAAATCCCAAAACAAACATCCCCTTAGCAATCTGGGACTTGCATGATACATACGATCTGTGCACATCATATGCATGCTACATATGAAAAAGACTTCTATATTGAAACGAAAATAAGATTTAAAACAAAAAAAAAAAACTCAATATCAACGGTCAATCGAAAGATACATATTTAAAATTAACATTACGTGAATAACTAAAACAAGGCATAGAGCTCAATGGTCCGTCATAAAAATGAACATTCACGAATGCACGGTCCATATGTGAACACAAAGTACTTTAATTTTGTTTTCCTCTTATTCTTCAATCATGACCATTTAAGATTTGGGATTTTTTCTTTAAAGACCGCAGACCCCCCTAAATTGCGGTCCATAAAAAATAATTTTCCCTTTAAGATTTATGTGAACACAATGTGGATCGAAGTTGGCAAGAGCAGATGAGAATCGGGAAGAAGAAGAAGAAGAATGGGGAGAGATTCAGATTAGATTCAGTTACCAAACTCAAAAGTTGACCCACCAAGTCTATTACCCGGTTGATTGAATTTTCGGTGTAGGTGGAGGGCAAGGGTGTGCTACTCAACCTACCCTTTCAATCACCTAAAAAGGGCCTGCATGCATATTTTGGGCTCAGCTTTCACACAATCTGATCCATCGTGAATCAACAGTTGCCTGAAAGATCAAATTTGCTGGAAGCGTGAGATAACATAGTTTTAATGAGATTCGTGACACAATTTCATAAAAAGGAAAGTCATACATTTTTTGGTCACAATACAATTTTCCAAATCGAAAAAATGTAGCAAAAAATAATAAATGAGACAAAGTAGGTCAAGGCGTGAGTTGCATAGTTGTATTGCGTGCAACTCACGTGCATATGGGATTATAGCCACCTACCAGTGTGAAACTTTTTTTTTGTCAATAATATTTACTAATACAATATATATATTTTTTATTTCATTAACTCGATCCGTACCAATTAGTAGATATATAGTCAGCTGAGATTTTTAGTTAGGATGATTATTGAGAATCATAATTGAACAACAATTGTTAAGCTTATAAAACGAGTTCTCTGGGCCCATTCTTGGGATTTAATTCCATTATACTTTCTTGGTTCTTTTTATTCCTTATATAGTGCTTCTCTATCAGTAAGTCACTAGTGCGATACTTTTGTTTCCATGAATATCTACATGCAATATTTTTATTTTATTATATTCAGCTATATCAATTTGTAATATTTATATTTCATGAATGTGAACGACATTCTTATATTAAAACGACAAATAAATAAAATGAAAAATTATATGCACTCAAAATAGGTGGCCTGAATAAGTTTACCCCCTTACAACCATGGGTGGAACGACGGGTCTCTCGACAGCGAGCCTAACATCGGAGTAATTGATGAGGAAGGAGAAGAGGGAAGAGAAGAGACGCATGCTAGGTAATATTAGAATAAAGGTGGTTGGGAATCATCAGTGTCGAAGAAGCCTCAAAAGGTCACAAAGACCTTGAGTCGAAAGCAGAAGCAACATAGTGTTGATAATATAGTTCCCATTAGCAAACACTATAAGGGATTAATTGTTGATGGCAGTGAAGAAACGAGAGATAGAGTGATTCATTCCTCGACTACCCCCACACTGGAAAACGGGAGAGGAGAGGGGAGAGAAGAGAAGAGACTCATGCTAGGTAATATTAGACTAATTGGAGAACTATACAAAAAGTGGATGTTAACAAAGTTAATAATGCAAATGCATTAATAAATTGCTGGTTGATCAGTATTGAAGACATGTGCAATTAAATTAATTGAAATCAGCATTCACGAATGCACGTTCCCTATGTGAACATGACGTGGAAGAAACACGCGCGCTAAGCAAATTTATTATTATTTTTCTGCTATTCTTCACCAGTAATCGGATAAGAATAAATAAAACCAAATTTGATCCTATTTATATATCTCAGCAATTAAATCCACCCATTCATGGTATTAATATTGCTTAAATATACAACTTGAAGTTTTGCGTGAGACCATCGTATACACTAAATATAAAAAAATTCAGTTGAAAATGTAGTTCAAAAGTATTAAAAAAGTAGCACGCGTCAGTCTATGCCATTTTTTGTGTATGTATAATCAAAATGAATTCCAAATTAAATTTAAATGCAGTATATATTATTTTCATGGAATCTAGTGTTGTCATGCAAAATCAACTCTCTCCAAACCCGCCGTAGCAGCGGCGGCGTCAGCCTTGATAATTTCCCCATAGGTTCGGTAGTTGAAGTGCGAACCGAAAAGGAAGGGTTTAAATTCGTCTACTTCACTGCTACTGTTATTCCCCCTGTTTCTTCAACAAAATGCCACAGAAAAAGTGGCGGAAAAAAAACTTTTAAAAGGAGCGGCGGAAAACATAAATCGATTTGCCTCCACGTCGAGTACCATAATTTGTTGGCTAAAAGCAACGGTCTGGATCGGCTTAAAGAAAGCGCCTACATTTCCAACGTGAGGCCTGCACCGCCAGTGCAGGGGCTTGCGAAGGGTTTCGAGCTAGGAGACGCCAGCTGTTGATGCATTTTTCAAAGACAGCTGGTGGCAGGGCGTTGTGTCCAAAGTGGTGGATGGTGGCGACAGATTCGTTGTTCATTTTGAGGCTTTTCTTGAATGCGGCCATGAAGATTTGAGATTTCACTGGGTTAACGGAAGGAAGCTCTGTGCGTTAATTTTGCCGTAAAAATGTCAAATCAAGAAAGAGGAAATTAATGTCATATTTGATATTGATATTGGTTATATATATATATATATATCTCAGCAATTAATGTTTTTTGTTTAAAATATAGTTCAAAAGTATTAAAATATTAGCACGTGTGATGCACGCATCAGTCCCATGCATGTTTTTGTGTATTTATAATTAAAGTGAATGCCAAATTAATTTCAAATTCGACCCCTTAAATTTAAGATCTATTCTTTGAAAGAATTCCACTTGGTCCTCCACCTTCTTCAACACGCGGGTTTATAAACATGCAATATAACAAATAATAAACAAAAATCAAATCACATACAAGAAAATAGCTGCATAACTGGAAAATTACACTGCAGCAGTGGTCTTTGTTTAACAAAATATATAATCCATCAGAAATATGGAATTTTCATCAGTTTTATAGCAAAGTTGTATCTGTCATGAGGTGTTTATGGGGTGGCAGAATTAAATGCCATCCGCGTACACCAAATGTAAAATGCCATGCGCGTATACCTCTTGTTAAAATTCCATCCGCGTATAATTTCACGCGCAAAGCAACTTTGTGTCATTTATTATTTTTTGGTAGTTTTCAGATTTGAAAAATTGTATTTTGACCGAAAAGTGTTCGTATTTTTAAAATGATACTATTATCATCAAAATTTCTGTGAATCTGTTTCGCGAATCTCTTTTTTTTTTTTTGAATTCTTGAGTACCTCTTATATTTTTTTTTTGAAGGAAAAAGAGATGTATTACTGGAGTACCAGAGGTACTCAAAAGAGTGAATCACTCAGAGTTACACGAGATAAAGAGCTGAAAGGCAGCTAACCAACATAAACGCCAGATCAAAAACACAAAGAGCAGTTAAACACACACAAGTCTTGGTGCTGCACACCTGTCATGAAAAGAGGAAACCATCTCTTCCAATGGAATTATATACGTATGTAGCTAGAACAAGCTGCATGATTAATTAATTAATTTGCATAATATCTCAAGAAAACATGAAAAAGCTACTGGCCTGCAGGTTCATGATTTATTTGAGATCTTAGAACTAATAGACATCTTGGAATATTTAATCAGGCTCAATCGTGCATGAGTTGCCCACTATTTTCAAAGACTGCTGGTGGCAGGGCGTTGTGTCCAAAGTGGTGGATGGTGGCGACAGATTCGTTGTTCATTTTGAGGATTCTCTTGAATGCGGCCATGAAGATTTGAGATTTCACTTGGTCCGTCCGCAGAAACAGGTGTAATGTAGCAAAATTCTAGTTTATCATAAAACTATTTTCATGGTTTTGCTTGCATGCAAATTTTTTTGTATGTTTTGTTTGTTATTTTTTCATGTTGAGTGGATTTTCTTTTTGAGTAGATCTTTTAGTTTATTGTTACCGTTGTTTTCTTGTTTCAAGACAAGCATGCTCCTTGTTTTTTGTTTAAAATATAGGTCAAAAGTATTAAAATAGTTGCACGTGTGATGCACGCATCAGTCCCATGCATGTTTTTGTGTATTAATAATTAATGTGAATGCCAAACTAATTTCAAAATCGACCCCTTCATAAATTTAAGATCTATACATACATCTCTTTGAAAGAATTCCACTTGGTCCTCCACCTCCTCCATCTTTTTCTGAATTTTGGTATATATGCTATTTTCTTGGATTGAAGCATCAATACAAAGTTTCTCAGCCCATGAAATAAAACACGTGCAACTCACGCGCATATGTTAAACTTTTTTTCAAATAATTTTTTATAACAGTTGGATTCTCATTTGAACAGTCATTATCGATTTCCCATTGCAACCAATATCTTGGTTCTTTCCTCCAACACAGGGTCTGCATTTCTCTTCTAAAGGTTTGATATTTTTTTGGACTCTATCAGTTCTTATTTTTATATTGTTTTTAAACGATCAGAATTGGACAAAAGAGGACCAAAATTTGCCAATTGGCTAGAAGTCCGACCAATTCTTCGATGCAGGCGAGCCACACATAGGAATTTTTTGATAAAAGAAACTTAACCGATTTATTTTGGACCAGGACTAACAATAAAAATTATCTCGTGGAACGATAATTATGGAGATAATGGAATTGTGTCAAAAAGAAAAATCAGAGGTTTTAAGATAAAAATGCATATTCCGAATCTGAAAAAACTAACAAGAAATAGTAAATGGGAATTTAAATTACCCCATGACGCGTGAGATTGCGCACTTTTAACAAATGGAACTCATCCCTATATCAACCCATAATAATAAGAGATCTTTTGTGATATCGTATTGTAAATATCATTTCATGTGACTATATACGTATTTGACAAAAACATTTGTGAAGTAATTTTTTTTCATCAAGACTGGGTCAATATATATATTGGCCCAGCCATCACTTGGTTCAAATAGTTGTTTTCACTAGGCAATTAAAAACGGCCTTAATGCTTCTGTACGTGCAGCCATTTACCTGCAAAATGGGATCGCACAACCTAGTAGAAAATGTTCACTACAAGAAACAGGGGGAATAGCAACAAAAATTTTGCAACAAATCTAACTTTCATTGTTAAAATCAATTTTTAGCAACAAAATAAAAAAAATTGTCGGTAAATTATTAGATTTAATATTTCCAACAAAATTTATATTTTTCATCGCTATACTAGCAACAAATTGCTTCATTTTGTTGTTAATAATGAGAACAACAATGAAAATTATATTTTGTCGCTAATATTTTGCGATGAAATAAAAAAAAATGTGGCTAATTTCTTGAAATTAATATTTGCGATGAAATATTTTAAAATTAATCGCTACATTTGCAACAAATTATTTTATTTTGTTGTTAATAATAAGAACAAAAATAAAAATTACATTTCGTCGCTAATATTTTGCTATGAAAAAGGAAAATTTTATGGATTTAATTTTGGCGACGAAATTAAAATATTTTGTCGCTACACTAACAAAAAAAATATTTTATTTTGTTGTTAATAATTAGAACAACCATAAAAATTATATTTCATCGCCAAAATAATAACGACGAAATTCAAATTTTTGTGGATTTAATTTTTACGACGAAATTAAAATATTTCATCGCTAAACTAGCAACAAATTATTTTATTTTTTTGTTAATAATCAGAACAACAATGAAAATTATATTTCATCGTTAATATTTTGCTATAAAAACAAAATTTTGTGCCTAGTTTCTTAGAATTAATATTTGCGACGAAATTAAAATATTTTACCGTTATACTAGTAACAGACTGTTTTATTTTGTTGTTAATAACCAGAACTACAATGAAAATTATATTTCGTCGATAATATTTTGCGATGAAATTGAAATTTTTGTTGTTAATTTCTTGGGATTATTATTTGCGGTGAAACTAAAATATTTCATGGCTACACTAGCAACAAATTATTTTATTTTGCTGTTAATAATCAGGACAAAAATGAAAATTATATTTAGTCGCTATAATTTTGCGATGAAATATAATTTTCATGTTTAATTTCTTGGAATTAATTTTTGCGACAAACATTATTCCATTCGAGTCAAACATTATTGCTTATAATTATACAATGAGAACTTTTGCACATAATTAACGTTTTTTGTTTAAAATTTAGCACGTGTGATGCACGCACCCGTCCCATGCATGTTTTTGTGTATTTATAATTAAAGTGAATGCCAAATTAATTTTAAATTCGACCCCATAAATTTAAGATCTATACTTGTATCTCTTTGAAAGAATTCCACTTGGTCCTCCACCTTCTTCAACACGCGGGTTTCTAAATATGGAACATTAGCATAATTTTCTGAATTTTGGTATGTTATTTTCTTGGATTGAAGCATCAATACAAAGTTTCTCAGCGCATGAGATGAAACACGTATACAACTCAAGCGAATATATATGTTTTTTTTCCACGAATATTTTATACCTGCTAACAGGTGTCTTTAAATCAGTATGAAGATTGCCTTGATCATATTCTTATTGAGCAAATACACGAATTAGGGTTTCTTACCAGGTTCTATAAATAGCCTCTCAACATTCACACAAATCACCTCAACTAGCTATAGCTTTGGTCTCAATTGATTTTCTTCTTTCACCAAAAAAAAAATCAAAAATGTTTTCTGGTGAAGGTAGCAGCTCTAGGGCTCAAGAATTTGAAATTGAAACCCTAGATTCAATGCTTCCCTCTAATCCCCTCCCACCAATTAAAAAAAAGAGAAATCTTCCAGGGAATCCAGGTATATATATATAATTTTCGTTGTTCATTTTGAGGATTTTCTTGAATGCGGCCATGAAGATTTGAGATTTCACTGGGTGCGTCCGCAGAAACAGGTATAATGTATCAAAATTCTCTGAATTAATCATCTCAGTTTCTAGTTTATCATAAAACTACTTTGAAGAAAATTTTCTCAACCCCGGGGATTTTAATTGTTTTGCTTGGATGCATATTTTTTTGGAAAGATGTATACTTCGATTACTCTTATTCTTCACCCGTGGCTGGTTAAGAATAATATCATATTTGATCCTATCTATATATCTCACCAATTAAATCGGCTCATTCATGATACGTATTTATATTGCTTATATTTACAATGAGAAGTTTTGCATATATTGATTAATATTTTTTGTTTAAATATATAGTTCAAAAGTATTAAAATAGTTGCACGTGTGATGCACGCATCAGTTCCATGCAAGTTTTTGTGTATTTATAATAAACGTGAATGCCAAATTAATTTCAAATTCGACCCCTTTACAAATTTAAGATCTATACATACATCTCTTTGAAAGAATTCCACTTGGTCCTCCACCTTCTTCAACACGCGGGTTTCTAACCATGGAACATAAGCATCTATACATACAACTCACGCGCATATGTTAAACTTTTTTTCCCATCCTAACTTAAGAGCAAATTATGTCAGATTGTTTAGAAGGAATCAAGAAATGTAAACTATATATATATTTTGGACTCTATTTTTCACATGCTTCCGTTTGAATTGTTGAAATAATACTAATTTTTGTGGTATGAATCGCGAAGAAACAGTGGAGGAAAGGAGGGGACTGAGTCTTGGGACGACTATAAAATAGCTAAGTTTACGGTTTTGGTGGATGCCGAAAACACTCTTGAACGTTTACAAAATGGTGTCCCTCGTTTTGTAAACCGCATGCTCCCATCGAACGAGGAGTCTGGGTTCTGGATGGTAAGTATGTAAAATGATTATCCTATTCCATATAATGTATGTAGGTATTTTTTCCCATCCTATCTTAAGAGCAAAATAAAAATAAAAAACCACGTGCATATGCTAAGCACAAGAAACTTCATACAGAAAACAGGGTAATTTCACTTCAATATAACAAATAATCAACAAAAATGAAATCACATTCAAGAAAATAGCTGCATAAATGGGGTGTTTATGGCAAAGTTGTATCTGTCATGAGGTGTTTATGGGGTGCCAGAATTAAATGCCATCCGCATGCAAATGAGAAAAACTGTTATGAAACTATTTCTTTCATTGAATATTAAATGAGAAAAATTACCCCATCACGCGTGAGATTGCACAATTTTAACACGTGGAACTCACGCCTATATGGGTTTATGAAACTATTTCTTTCACATTGAATATTTACCTGCGCACTATTTTTACTTTATCAACTAATATCAACCCGTAATAATACATCTTTTGCAATATCGTATCGTAAATATCATTCCGTGCGAACCGTGGAGGTTCAAGTTCAGTGGTGGATTATGGTAATTTTGAGAAGAAAGCTAATTCAAGTAATTATGGTAAATGCTAATGTTGCCACATATGAAAAAGACTTCTACTTTGAATTGAAATTAAAATAAGATTGAAAACAAATAATACTATTGAATATCAACATTCAATTGAAAAAACACGCGCGTATTCAAAATTAACTTTAAGTGAATAACTGTGAACAATAACGGTTATTCATAAAAATGCACATTCACGAATGCACGGTCCATATGTGGAAGAAACACTGTAAACAAATTTATTATTGTAAACGAATGCATGAGTATTTTACATCCACTACTTTTGTTTAATTAAGTGCATATCATTTTTTAAAAAATGAAGACAAGATTAAATATTATTAGTCAATTAAAGGATTAAATGAATAATTTTAAAGAAAAATGGAGAAAAGGAGCAAATGTTATCAAGAAATAAATTAAAAGACCAAAAAATAATATACGAACAAATCCCTGATTTGGTGCATTCAATCCCAGATTCCGTATACTTCAAATCCACGAATTTAAGTTTGAACAATTCATTCACATTAAATTTTTGGCAACCAAATTTTGACCCTTTTTTGTCGTATCCAAGTTCAAGCTATATATCAAATGGTTCATCTATCCACGTTCAATGTTTTGATATATGGTCATCATTTTTCATTCAAGTAAAAAAAAGTTAGAAATTGGTCAGGAAAGTATTGTATTGTGGTTGCTCAAATACGTTCGTGAATTGACGTTGTTTATTCATTAGACAACGTTGAAAGTGGAGGCCAACTTTGTGCATATTGTATACGATTGTGATGATGATGTCTCCGAAAAGCGACCAGGATGAACTTTCTCCACTTACTGGAGAGCCAAATCACATGCATATATTTTGAAACAGATGTAGCATGTGAACAATATATCCTAACTTAAGAGCAAAAAAAAAAAAATCTCGTGCATATGCTAAGCACAAGAAACTTCATACAGAAAACAGGGTAATTTCACTTCAATATAACAAATAATCATCAAAGATTCAACAAAAATCAAATCACATTCAAGAAAATAGCTGCATAACAGGAAAATCACGCTGTAGCAGTGGTCTTTGTTTAACAAAATATATATATAATCCATCACAAATAGGGAATTTTCATCAGTTTTATAGCAAAGTTTTATCTGTCATGAGGTGTTTATGGGGTGGCAGAATTAAATGCCATCCGCGTGCACCAACTGTCAAAATTCCATCCGCGTATACCTACGTACTGTCAAAATTCCATCCGCGTACAATTTCACGCGCTAAGCAACTTTTTGTCATTTATTATTTTTTGGTAGTTTTCATATTTGAAAAATTGTATTTTGACCGAAAAGTGTTCGTATTTTTAAAATGTATCTATTATCATCAAAATGACCAAAAAGTACGTTCCTCTTTATTATTATTTTCCTCTTATTATTCACCCGTGGCTGGTTAAGAATAATATCAAATTTGATCCTATCTATATACCTCGCCAATTAAATTCACTCATTCATGGTATTAATATTGCTTATATGTAGAACGGGAAGTTTTGCGTGAGACCATTGTATACACTAAATATAAAAAAATTCAGTTTAATTAAAATATAGTTCAAAAGTATTATAAATGTAGGACGTGTGATGCACGCATCAGTCCTCCCATGCAAGTTTATTTTTTGTGTATGTATAATTAAAGTGAATGCCAAATTAAATTTAAAGGCTGTCTTACTTTCATGGAATCTATTGTTTTATTGCAAAATCAAGTTATCTGAATTTGTCTTTGTTTGTGTTTTCCTCATTTCTTCGTCGCTTGTTGAAGCTATTTGTATAAGTACAGCTACATACTAAAATGGTATTGGACTCTGTTACACCAGGTCAAAGAAGTCAATCTTTGACAAGTCAATCCTAGTCACCAGCTTATGTGGGGACGACTAGTCAACCGATTCTTGCGACGACTAGTCAACAATCCGAAGAAAGGTCAATTGAGTGCTCGCCCAAAGAAGGTGGCGAGCACATGAAAAGTTGGAACATGGCGAGCACGGTCAGTGCGACCACCATCTTTAAAGATGGCCGGACGACCATGACTTCTAGCGACCATCAAGGCCCAGGTCCTCGTCATGGGCGAGGACGACCACCAGTGGCATTTTAGCATTAAATGCGACGTGCCATCACCTTTTCGGGCAGAATATCAGGTCCACTATGGGTATGCCATGTGTAAAGGCCGGGCTGACCAGAAAACCTAGTATATAATGCCTAAAAGGCTCATTTGTAAACATAATTTAGATTTCTTCCTACAAACACCCAACCCAAGCAATAAACACTCCCAAAGCTCTAATCTTTTAGCTTCTCCAAGAAGCTACATCTTTGTGTTCTTATTGTTCTTCATACTTTACATCCTAAATCGTCATATTAATCTTCAATAACACGTAATAAACCCCGATCATCATTATATGTTTGTTTAGTGCTATCGAAAAGCCCACATCCAAATCAACTCTACAAAAGCACGTACAACATTTGGCGCTAGAAGGAGGGGTCCTTTTACGTGTTCTTCATCAAAGTTTCAACCGATCATTGAACGATCGGCTTGTAAACTCCTTATTTCAGGTTTTAATCGGTAGATATACCTTTTAGAACGTCGTTTACGTATTTTATTTATTTTCGTGTTCTTGAATATTTGCGGTATTCGAGACATATTTTGGAGTTTGATCTCCTTGTAATTCTGGTTTTAGCTTCTTTTTGTTGTTACTTTGCTAAGATTGTAGTTGTAATAGCACGTTCTTCTGCGAAAGAACTCAAATCTTTAGTTTTTTAGCGTCGAAAGCTTAGAACATTCTTATCTTTGTTACTTTAACGATGTCTCAACACACCCATCATGACGGAATCACACCGCCCGGAGGGAACGAAAACCTTCCGGCGCCTGCGGCTCCGACGACCAATCTTTTGGCCAACCTCAACCTGGGGGATATCTTGAAAGATCCCCAACACTTGAGAGATTTCACGGATTTCCTCAACGAAAAGAGGAGGAAGAACGAGGCTGAGGAACTTGAAAAGGCCAAGGATCATGCCTTTGACAGAGCTCGCAAGGCTAAGGCAAAAGCCAACGTGCATGATGAGGACGACCGCTCCTATCATTCATATTATGTACATCCCCGAGACAAGGGGA
Organism: Galeopsis tetrahit; assembly: GCA_963675135.1. Lineage (NCBI taxonomy): Eukaryota > Viridiplantae > Streptophyta > Magnoliopsida > Lamiales > Lamiaceae > Galeopsis > Galeopsis tetrahit. The sequence goes on along the minus strand of OY776128.1, from coordinate 43,093,829 downwards.
AAAATAAAGCTGTCGAGCACTCCCACAACAATCATACGGGAGACTCACGAGGTGGTCGAAATTCTATTTTCGATCGCATGGCCGATAAGGATGGGAAAGCTCCTCACCCCATACCTTTTAAATTTGGAGGTCGACCAGAGAAAGATGGTCGACCAGATAAATCCGACCACAGAGACCGTGGTGGGAAGAAAGGCCAAGGAGACAGAATCTCCGCCCTCGATCGAGTGGGGCCAGGCTCGCGAGCTCCAGCGAGGAGTTATCGCAGCCAACAACCCTTGCGATCACATATTTCCCCCAAGCGATCACACCGAGATGATCGCCCGACCGCATCTCACGGGAGCCGACGAGACGAGATCGTCGTCCCCCGACCACAGACTGCCGAGGAAGGGCAGATCGCCCAGTTCATCGAGACTCAGAAACTGATGAAACTGGAGATGGAGAATCTGCGAGCAGAGGTGGTCGCCTCCAAGAAGGGAACTGCCCCACCGGTCACTCTGCCCGCTCCTCCTCTAAGTGTTACGGTCCTCACCGCCCCTATTCAGAGAAAGATCCAGATGCCTTCTATGGCAGCTTACGATGGAATGTCCGACCCCCGGGTACACTTGTCCAAGTACTCGAGCTACATGGCCTCAATTGGGGCAACGGACGCCACTCAGTAAAGAAACTTCTCCCTGACCTTGGGGGACCGGGCTCATCGCTGGTACACCACTTTGGCAGCCGGGTCCATCACCTCCTTCATCGAGCTGGGGCAACAATTCTTGACTTACTATGGGTCAATTGCTGCTCGCCCAGCATCGAAACAACATTTGGCAAACGTTCGCCAAGCACTGACCGAATCAGGCAAAGATTTTATCGAACGATTCGATAGGCTAGTTATCGATGGGGAGGTAGTGAATGACGAGACAAAGCTGATCTCAACTGTTTCCGGTCTGAGGATAGGTTCCAAACTCTGTGCACACTATATTTCCGGATTCATATGCGGAATTCCGCAACCGGGCTGGAAACCTCATCCAAATGGAAGAAATCATGAGCGCCGCCAAGGCTAACGAGCAGCCTGAAGTGGCCAAAAAAGTGTGGCCAAAGAAGAACTTTACCACTGGGGAGCCATCCTAGCCAAAAAAGGTGATCAGTTAGGGCAGCAGTGCTCGCCCAGCAAATTTCAGACCTTTCGAGGAGTCCCCGGAGATCACTCAGTTCAGAGAGAACCTATCTTTTGATCCCAGGGCCATTTTTGATGCAATCAGGGGAAATAATCTGCTCCCCCAAGCGAGGCCAATGCATACCAGTGAGGACAATCTGGATGGTAGTAAATTCTGCAACTACCACAACTCCATCGGCCACCACACCAATGGGTGCCGAGACTAGATGAAGAATATTTTCAAGTTGAACAACCAGGGCAAGCTCACCCAATTCATCAAGCCCAGGGATGGGAATGGCGACAACCGAGGTAGGAAACGTCGCGACGACAGCGACGACCTACGCCAACAGATAAACCGTCAAATGACGACTCCCCCAATGCCGAGCACTCTGACGGGCGACGTCGACTTTGTGGGCGGGGGCTTTTTTGTGATAGAAGGCCCCTTGGGGGGTACTGAGTCTAGAACTGCTCTGTCTATTCACCGACAGCAGAGTGAGATGCGAGCACTCAACAACGTACACCAGGTGTGCGTCGCTCCGGCTGCCGAGAAGCCTCCATCCCCCCAAGTCCTTTTCACGGACGATGATCTCAACGGCGTGGTGCAACCAAACAACGATGCTTTGGTCATCACTGGAAAAATTATGGGAACCAATGTCCATCGCATGATGGTCGACAACGGGGAATACACCAATGTCCTTTTTAAGCATACTCTAGATGCCCTCAGTGGATATGCTGCATACATCGAGTCTTGCGATGATATTATCGTACGTTTCGGGGACACTCGCTCCTTTCCGCTAGGGAGAATCAGGCTATCATTGGAACTGGCGTCGACGAAAGAGCCAGCAATGCACTACACTCGGCAGCTCGACTTCATGATTGTCGATATGCCATTTTTTTATAATGTTTTCCTCGGCCGACCTTTCTTCGACGAGTTCAAGGTGGTCGCCTCTACGTATTACTACTGTATTAAGTTTTCGACCCCGGCGTGAGTTATAACCGTCAAGGGCGACCAGACGCGGGCGAGGGAGTGTCCCGTCCGTTTTGCTAAGCGTCATTCTAAAGAAGCTCCTATGATTGGAAAGTATATCGAGTGTCAAAAAGAAAATGAACAAATGATCTACTTGGAGGGTCTTCCCTGCAAGTACCAAAAAATCGAAAGTGGGGAGTCTAGTCGACGTTTTGACGACATCCAGGTGGATGTGAACGAACACACCTCCATGGAAGTGGACGACCACACCCCAATGGAGATAGACGAGCACGATCAGACAGAATCGGGCGATCAGATCCCTGACGACCAGGTTCCAGAGCCGATCATTCTAGATCTAGAACCTAGGTTAGGCTTTGAGCCAGAGTTCGGAATCGAGGATCCTTGTTGGAAAGAGCCCAAAGAACGGGCAACTCCAGCGGAGGACCATGAAACCATCCACCTAAACGAAGCTCGTCCAGAACTCGAGGTATTCATAGGTTCAAATTTACCAGTGCAATTGCGATCAGAAATGATCACATTTTTTAAAGCAAACATCGGAGCGTTCGCCTGGTCGCACGAGGATATGGTGGGCATCGACGTGAACCATGCCTGCCATAGGTTGAACATTGACATAACAAGGATACATATCACCCAAAAACGAAGAAAATTTGGGCAAGATAAATATGCGGCTATGGCGGTCGAAGTAAAAAAGTTGATCGACAACAAGTTAAACGAGAAAACTGAAACTGATCCCGAGTGGTTGGCAAATCCAGTGCTCGTCCGAAAGACGACCGGGTCGTGGAGATTGTGTATAGACTTCACAGATATAAACGATGCCTGTCCTAAAGATCACTTTTCGATGCCCCACATCGATCATCTGGTAGATAATACAGGGGGGCACGAAATGCTTACATTTTTGGATGCTTTCGCGGGATACCATCAGATTGCGATGCATCCCGACGACCAGCGACACACAGCTTTCATGACGGCAACCGACATGTACAGCTGGAAGAGAATGCCTTTCGGTTTGATAAATGCGGGGGCAACGTACCAAAGACTGGTAAATAAGATGTTCGAGAAACACATCGGTGAGATTGTGGAGGTCTATATCGACGACATCGTCGTCAAAAGCTTACAGAAAGAGGATCTCCTACACCACCTTGCTATGACATTCGATATTCTGAAAGTCTATAACATGAAGTTAAATCCAAAAAAGTGCAGTTTCGGAGTTGGCTCCGGAAAATTTTTGGGGCACTTGGTTAGCCAGAGGGGCATCGAGGCGAATCCGAGTAAAATTCAAGCAGTTATTGTCACATCCCCGTTTTTTTTTTTTAACTAAGAACTTTTTGTGAAAACTGAATCTATTATAAATATTATAAAGAGATGATGAAATTCTATCAAAACCAATAACCAAATTCATTTGATAAATTCATTTGATAAGTAGAAAGTCTATAATATATAATAAGTGTCTCATAAATAAACTCAACAACTGAGAATAAGAAATAATTATAGTTTGTTAAGCCTTAAAAATTTAGTAACATAATTAACCATCACCACCCCCTCTCGCCGATCAACTCCTCAACCTGAAATAGTATTAATTGGGGTGAGTATGGAAGCACACTCAGTGGAGTCAAAGTTATTCCAAACTAAATACTGAAAATATACTATTAAAGTCATCAACGTAGAACAAACAAATAACATTTGCGTATATACTTTTTCCAACCTTAATCTAAACAATACTTTGTCATTGAACTCATATACTTTGTCCACGTATACTTTTCCAACATTAAAGTAAACATATATACTTTGCCCACATATACTTTTCCAACATTAAAGTAATCACATATACTTTGCCAACATTAAAGTAAACACATATACTTTGCCCACATATACTTTGTCAACATTAAAGTAAACATATATACGTAGTTTGCCAACATTAAAGTAAACACATATACTTTGCCAACATTAAAGTAAACACATATATTTTGCCCACATATACTTTGCCAACATTAAAGTAAACATATATACGTACTTTGCCAACATTAAAGTAAACACATATACTTTGCCCACATATACTTTGCCCATATATACTTTGCCATTGAGCACAGCGGGTTGAACCCGAGGACCAGTCGATCCTGGACCCTCGTCAGGATCCCTGGCTATTAGAAACTTTGCCAATCGAATTGCATGTGCACTTTAACTTTGCCAATCGAATCGCATGCACACATTAACTTTATTATTTTTATTTTTTTTGGAAAAGACAGATTTATTAATATATATTTTGACGGGAAAAAGTCAATATAGATGGGGGAAATTGGGAAATTACTTGATCTACTTTTCCATATATAATTTCAACTTATATATAAAAAAAAAGATATCCCACATCGAAAGAAAACAAATTTCACAGCTATGTTATATATAGGAAAAAGGCACTTAGTCATTGCCGTGCTTGGTAACGCAAGCTTGTGACCTAGGTGGGGGGCATTAGGGTGATTGGACGTTGGGCTGACCCAATTGGCTGGGTTGTTGTTGGCTAAATTCTGGCCTGCCCGTTCCAAGCTGGGAGTTGATCCAAGTCCTGATTATGGAAGGAGATCCATTTCTTAAAAGCTCCCCGTGTTGATCCATGTCCCTACTACATGAGAATATCATCAAAGAACACTAATACAAAGCTCCTTAGGTATGGAAGATCTAGAATATCATCAAAGAACACTAATACAAAGCTCCTTAGGTATGGAAGGAGATCGAGAACACTTGATTCATTATTCCTTGAAATTTTTCTTCTTCATTCGTAACACAAGCAAACTGCTTTATTGAGTCCATCTAAGACAGTGAAATTTACTGGACAAGAATCTCGCTTTATCCGATATAAGGTGAGTGGTAAAGCTTTTTGGTTCAAAGGCCATATTTTTTGTGTTGGCAAAATATCAACAACATCAAATTATCGGGGTACTATAGGATGATATTGAATTATTAGTATCAATCGATATGGACTTAAGAAAACAATAGTAAACGTCAGTCTATATAATGATGAACAATTCAATATTCGATTGAACAGTTCAACATTTGGTTGAATAGTTCAACGTTCGGTTGAACAGTTCAACGTTCGGTTGAACAGTTCAACATAAATCAGTATCTCCGATTTTCCATTTTCATTCTTTTTTTTCTTTTGGCAAGATAATAACTAAAATTGTGCAGGTTCAATGGTAAGCTGACAGAGTTTTCTAGATGTTCTGTTTACATAAAACCAGTTTCTCTGGTTTCAGATCTTATAATCAAACGAACTGATTTTCAACTCGAACTATATTACATTTCTTATTCACTTCAATGTAAAACCTAGAGAAAAATATCAGATGCAAGAATAAAAGGTTTTTAAACTAAAGTATTACAACATCTTCTTGATAAAACTGTAGATATAGGCATTCATGATTTTTTGCACTTAATGTATTAGCAGCCTTAGCCCCAGGATCCCGGTTGAATGATCTGCATCAAAGAAAAGATTTCAGGCCATAACCCTTTTTCTTTTCCTTTCAAAAAAGTTAATATGCACTATTCAGTTGAGTTTGATTGAAAACACTCTTGCACTTTTTATCTATTAAAAAACTTGCAGAATCTACTTCAAGAGACCATGAACAAGAAAATCCATTACAACTAATTGAGCATTCCTAAGAAAATAGAAGTCTTTGTTCATGAAGGCAACGTACTTTAGCTTCCCATTTGTTGTAAGCATTATAAGAATAGGTATGAAAAATCATATTTTCTGGTTATCAAGACACCATCTACAAATACTATTGGAAAAACAAAGTTTACTAGATCATAGTTTACTTATATCAACTTTCTAAAGAAAAAGTGACACACTATGACAGACTTACTCAAAACACAGAAGCTTCAAGAACATACTAAGTAGTATTTTATTTTGAATGATGTAAAACTCAGACACAACGTAAAACAATCAACATTCAGAAATCAGGCCTGGAAAGGGAATGAATCTGTCTATATAATTAAAAGAGGGTAGGGCCTAAAAGATAGAATGTAATCCATGTAAAAGGTTGATTATGTAAGCAAATAAAAACCCTAAAACCTGTGAAACAAATGCTGCGAAACTGGCTTCAGGATGAATGAAAATAGAATAAAATTGTAGCTCTACAAGGAATTACCCTCCACTACTATCTGAGCTGCTTACCTGCAAATGGGAAACCAAAATTCCCCCAAAATTAAATGTTTAATAACATACGTAATTTTTTCAATAAATCATACTTAGAATATCATACTCCACATTCTAAGATGAAATTCCAAACCTATAAATCTAATTAAATCAATATGTCGGCCAGGAAAACCAATGAGCAACAACAGCAATCAGTTATTGAATAGTTATAATTTCTTGAATACTAAGAAAATCGAGTGATAGACCTCAACCGTAAAGCTATACCTCTCAAACAGAATACTGAAATGCCTAATCTGCTTACTGATCATTCCCATTTGCTTCATACACACCTCTCTTACAAAAGCTGAGCAGAGAAAATAACTCAAAGTAAACAAAATAACTGCAAAAACTGTAAGTTTAATTTGCATGCCATGGGGTTGATTCTTTTCCACATTGCTATTTTATTGGATCGAAGCATCAATAGTAAGTTTCTGATCAGTGCTTTGAGATAAAACGCGTGAAACTCACGCGATGTGCGGAAATTTTTATTTTTTTTCCCGGAATAATTTATACCTGCACTATTTTATTTTCTAACAGGTATTTTATTATTATTTTCCTCTTTTATTTTTTCATCCTTGACTGGATAAGAAATCAAATTTGATCCTATCTATATATATCTCACCAATTAAATGGACTCATTCATGGTATTGATATTGCTTATATATATATACAATAAGAAGTTTTGCACATAATTAATGTTTTTTGTTTAAAATATAGTTCAAAAGTATTAAAATAATAGCACGTGTAATGCACGCATCAGTCCCATGCATGCTTTTGTGTATTATAACAAATTAATTTTCTATACATATTGCGCGTATAAAGTGGTACATACTCCGTTAAATGCAGGGTTCTGCTGCCTGTTATTAAAATGCTCCATATGATAGCTGAAAGATATATCAGATTACACAAGGACGGAGCCACATAGGGCCCAGCGGGGGCAGTGGGCCCCCCACCACTTTTTTTTTTTATTATGTATATTTCTTTCGTTTTATAATTATTTCTATACCTTTTTTTTATTTGAGACGTTTCAAAATTATTTGTACACTTATAATAGGTAAATAATCTACAAAATTAATATTCTCACTACATTATTTTATTTTTAAAATTGTCACTCATTTTTATCTACATTCTTTCCTACATCTCACTAATTTTTTTTAACACCTCATTAAATTTCTTTTATACCTCACTAAATCACCAAAAATACTCCTCATTTATTTATTTGACCCCACACCTCACTAAATTCACATTTCTTAAAAAGTGAACTTATCAACGTATTCAAGTCATTACGGGATGGAGGGAATATATTTTAAGTTATACATTTGTCTAATAATTTTAACACCGTTTCACCTATTACGAGTCGAAACAATCAAAATTTATAATGAATTAAATATAATATTATTTTATCTTTATAGTAATGTAAATCGGGCCCCCCAATCTAAAATTTCTGGCTCCGTCACTGAGATTACACATTATTCAATTATAACATGCAAGTTACATAGATGATCAGCTAGCCAGAGTATGAATTCCAACATAGTTCCACCACAAACACTCTTGACAATTCTCATGATCCACCAGAAGCAAATTAATCAATAAAGATGTATATTTTGATTACTCTTATTCTTCGCACGTGGCTGGTTAAGAATAATATCATATTTGATCCTATCTATATATCTCACCAATTAAATCGACTCATTCATGGTATATATTGATATTGCTTATATATATACAATGAGAAGCTTTTCATATAATTAATATTTTTTGTTTAAAATATAGTTAAAAAATAGTAGCACGTGTGATGCACGCATCAGTCCCATGCAAGTTTTTGTGTATTTTTAATTAAAGTGAATGCCCAATTAATTTCAAATTTAAGATCTATAAATACATCTCTTAGAAAGAATTCTAAATGTGATCCAATTAAATTTAACTGAATAGATCAACTGAATCCAAATTCAAATTCAAACAAAAACCACATCAAGAGCTCTCATTTTGGCAGTTTTCATCTTTACGGGTACCGTAAGTTCCCAGAAAAATCGATGCCCCAAAAATAAATATCAAGCACAAAAGGGGAAAAAATCGAACTCAAACAAACTCCATCGAAATTCTAAATGTCATCCAATTAAATTTAACTCTTCCAAGAATTCACAGCTCAGATGTTCCTTCAATCGGTTAATCCATCATATTTCTCGAGCAAACAACGAAAATCACTAGCAAAGGTATACACATAATAACACACACAAACAAACATATAGATACCCCAAAAAAAGTGACAGAAAAAAAATAAGGAGCGGCGGCAAAGATAAATCGATTTGCCTCCATGTCGAATACCACAATTTGTTGGCTAACGATAACGGACTGGATCGGTTTAAAGAAAGCGTCGAAATTTCCGACGTGAGGCCTGTACTGCCAATCCAGGGGCTTGCCAAGGGTTTTGAGCTAGGAGACGCTGTTGATGCGTTTTACAAAGACTGCTGGTGGCAGGGCATTGTGTCCAAAGTGGTGGATGGTGGCGACAGATTCGTTGTTCATTTTGAGGATTCTCTTGAATGCGGCCATGAAGATTTGAGATTTCACTTGGTCCGTCCGCAGAAACAGGTGTAATGTAGCAAAATTCTAGTTTATCATAAAACTATTTTCATGGTTTTACTTGCATGCATATTTTTTTGTATGTTTTGTTTGTTATTTTTTCATGTTGAGTGGATTTTTCTTTTTGAGTAGATCTTTTAATTTATTGTTACCGTTGTTTTCTTGTTTCAGGACAAGCATGCTCCTTGTTTTTTGTTTAAAATATAGGTCAAAAGTATTAAAATAGTTGCACGCGTGATGCACGCATAAGTCCCATGCATGTTTTTGTGTATTAATAATTAAAGTGAATGCCAAACTAATTTTGATAAATTTAAGATCTATACATATACTCCGTATCTCTTTGAAAGAATTCCACTTGGTCCTCCACCTTCTTCAACACGCGCGCGGATTTCTAAACATGGAACATTAGCATCTTTTTCTGAATTTTGGTATATATGCTACTACTCTACTAGTGTAGGACCCCGCGTATTACGCAAGTGTTCAATTTTATTGGTACTATTTTACTTTAATTAATTGGTGTATAATTTTCACCTTCTCCTTTTAAAATTTTACTTCATTCCTTACAAATTTCACTTCGTTTTACATTGTTTAATTATTTTTTTCATTTGAACTTTCATTTTTTAATCACTTTATTTTAATTTTTTATGAATATAATTTTTACTTTATAAGTGTTATAATAACCGTTATAAGTATTATGATATATTATTAGTTAATATGCAGTACTGTACATATTAGTTCATATACAGTATAATATTACTCGTTTATATTGGTACATGTTTTAATTTTTTCGAGTTTCGAGTTCACATAGTTTATGGTAATAGTTCAAATATAGTGGAGTATAGTATTAGTTCAGATATTGTATAGTATTAGTTCACATACTCTATGGTACTAGTTCAAATATAGTATAGTATTAGTTCAGATATTGTATAGTATTAGTTCATATATTAAATACTTCGTAATATTTTTATACCCACATTAATCTCTAGTACTATACAATATATTAACTAGTACTATATACCATAGACGTACTAATACTATATCGTATTTAAACTAATATTTATATTTAACAAAAAATACATAACTTAACACATTTATAATTACAGGCATACTATGCAAACTAATACATCAATATTAAAAAAATGATATTAACTAACTAGTAAGAAGAACAAAAGTGAGAATGAATCACACTGAACACACAATTCAATTAATAGATACGATCACACTCAATAAACATATGAATGCATCAACATGAAGATGACACTCAATAAAGCTGATGCAATATTATGCTGGTTTCTTCCCCAATTCTCAACTCATTTAAGTTTCTAAATATAAATTTTATTTTTCAATTAGATTATATTATTAATTAGTTTAAAAAAATAATCTACAACCTTAAAAAACTTGTAACAAATCAGATATCATTTTAGAAATAATGAAGACATAACAAAATAATCTTAGTTATTATAAATCAGATTAAAGCTAGAAAGTGAGCATGTCATATTCATACATTTATACCCAAATGTTTTTATTTCATAATTTTATTTTTGAGTTTCATATTTTTTTAATATTCGTTATGTTTTTATATTTAATTTTTAAAAGTTAAAAAAATAGAATAATATTTGACTTCGTGGTGATTCATTGGTGAATCGATAGTCGGTGTATAATTATAATTTTAATGAGTTGTATTTTAATTTAATTGATAAAATGGTAATATAGTATTTTACATGTATTTTTCTTTTAAAAAATTTAGGAGTGAAATTAATAAAAAAGAAGGTAAATAACTAATAACCCATGTATGTAACTTGTACACATAGTGCCTAAAAGAATGGAGTGCCTAAAAAAAGGGAGTGTGGATTTATTAAAAAAAGAGGGTAAATAGCCAGTTACATACATGTAACTGGTACACATAAGCAATTGCCATTTATAAGTCATTACCAAAAAAATTATATCATAAATATTATATTAAGTAAATTATGCATCAATATTTTTAAATCTTTACCATACATATAATAGACAATATTTTTATATTAATGTAGTCTATTAAACTTATAATACTAATTAGATGCTTTGAAGTTAATCAAACATTCTCAATAAAATTAAAGAAATTTTAATTACAATTTTTGATTTCTTAATAAAAATTAAATAAATATTTTAATTCTAATTTAATTTTTATATTAATATTTGATCAAATCTATTAAATTTATAATAGTATCTTCAAACTTAAAAACACGCATTCTTAATAGGATTAAAGAAACTTTTAATTAAATTCGAAATTCTTAAAAACATAAAGAAATGTTATATACAAATGTGTTTCGAAAATAAATTTTATATCATAAAAAAATAAAAGAATAGAGATCTACAATATATATAATGCATATCATTTTGCTATTTGAACGGCTTGTTTTAAGAAGCACTATTTGAACAAAATATATAAAAATGAAAGATTAGAGATTTACAAAATATATATATATATATATATAATACATATTATTTTGCTAATTGAGAATTTGCTAATTGAGAATGAAAGGCAAGTGACTATATCTTTCACGAAAAAAAAAAAAATCAATGAATTTAAAATTTACAAAGAGATCTGTAAATTGATCGTAAATTGAAAATAATGAGGAAAACGAAAATATGAATCAAAATTTCTGCAAAATAAAATATTAAAAATGAAAAAATAGAGATTTACATATAAGACATTCTAATTGAGAAATAAAGGCAAATGCTATATATTCCACAAAATAAAATAAAAAATTAAATGAATTTAAAATTTACAAAGAGATCTGTAAATTGATCATAAATGAAAAATAATAAGGAAAACGAAGATAGAAATCAAAATTTATACAAAACAAAATATTAAAAATGAAAGATTAGAGATTTACAATATATAAAAAAAAAAATCAATGAATTTAAAATTTACAAAGAGATCTGTAAATTGATCGTAAATGAAAAATAATGAGGAAAACAAAAAATGTACGGTTAAGATTAATGATTAAAATTAATAAATGTGAAATTAATAAGAAAAAATATATTTTGAAATAGAGTGATTTGAGAAAAAAAATAGACTAAAATAGACCAATTATTTTGTGACATGTGGCACCTAAAATGTTTGCAAATATATGTGATTAGAGATTTACAATATATATATATATATATATATATATAATACATATCATTTTGCTAATTGAGAATGAAACGCAAGTGACTATATCTTCCACAAAAAAAATAAAAAATCAATGAATTTAAAATTTACAAAGAGATCTGTAAATTGATCGTAAATTGAAAATAATGAGGAAAACGAAAATATGAATCAAAATTTCTGCAAAATAAAATATTAAAAATGAAAAAATAGAGATTTACAATATATAAAAAAAATTCAATGAATTTAAAATTTACAAAAAAATTCAATAAAATTTAAAATTGATAGTAAATGAAAAATAATAAGGAAAACAAAAAATGTACGGATAAGATTAATGATTAAAATTAATAAAAAAATTAATAAATGTGAAATTAATAAGAAAAAAGATATTTTGAAATAGAGTGATTTGAGAAAAAATAGACTGAAATAGACCAATCATTTTGTGACATGTGACACCTAAAATGTTTGCAAATATATGATATTAAGATTTTCTTGGATTGAAGCATCAATACAAAGTTTCTCAGCGCATGAAATAAAACACGTGCAACTATGGCGCAGGGGTGGCCCTGAGGCAGGGCGGTAGGGGCGACCGCCCTGGGGCCCCGATATTTTGGGGGCCTACTTTTATTTATATATATATAAAAAAAGATTTGACACATTTTATAGTGTGATGAAAGATGTGTGACAAAATGTTTTTTTTCTTATAGTGAATAAAATACAAATGTCATGTGTACATTTTGTGCACGATCCGTACGTGCACATTTCGTGCAGATTTCGTGCAAATTTTGTGTATGATATGTATATGCATGTTGCGTGCACGATCCATATGTACACATTTCATACTTATTTTAAGAGTTTTTTTTACCCTTAGATGTTTTTAAACCTCACTTTTTACATTCTAGTACTAACTTTTTTCAGAGTTATTATAAGATGCAAAATGGGTGGTAAATTTTATTTAAAAAAACCCTATATAAAAAGTAATTTTCCTTCTGCACCTATCACAATTATACAGAAACTCATTTACTCTCAAAATGTTAGAAGAAGAGGCTCATTTTTCTTGTTCGCCCCGGGCCTACAAAATCTCAGGACTGGCTCTGCTCACGCGCATATGTTAAACTTTTTTTCAAAGAATATTTTATAACAGTTGAATTCTCATTTGAACAGTCATTATCGATTTCCCATTGCAACCAATATCTTGGTTCTTTCCTCCAACACAGGGTCTGCATTTCTCTTCTAAAGGTTTGACATTTTTTGGACTCTGTCACCTTTCTATGTTGTTCTGATTCCTTATCAGTTCTTATTTTTATAAATTTTTTAAACGATGAAAATTGGACAAAAGAGGACCAAAATTTGCCAATTGGCTAGAAGTCCCAATTCTTCGATGCAGGCGAGCGACACATAGGAATTTTTTGATAAAAGAAACTTAACCGATTTATTTTACTAACAATGAAAATTATCTCGATAATCATGGAGCAATAATTATGGAGATAATGGAATTGTGTCAAAAAGAAAAATCTGAGGTTTTAAGATAAAAATGCAAATTCCGAATCTGAAAAAACTAACAAGAAATAGTAAATGGGAATTTAAATTACCCCATGGAACTCATCCCTATATCAACCCATAATAATAAGAGATCTTTTGTGATATCGTATTGTAAATATCATTTCATGTGACTATATACTAATTAATATTTGACAAAAACATTTGTGAAGTGAATTTTTTTCATTAAGACTGGGTCAATATATATATTGGCCCAGCCATCACTTGGTTCAAATAGTTGTTCTCACTAGGCAATTAAAAACGGCCTTAATGCTTCTCTACGTGCAGCCATTTACCTGTAAAATGGGATCGCACAACCTAGTAGAAAATGTTCACTACAAGAAACAGGGGGCATAGCAACAAATATTTTGCAACAAATCTAAATTTCATCGTTAAAATCAATTTTTAGCAACAAAATAAAAAAATTTGTCACTAAATTCTTAGATTTAATATTTCCAACAAAATTTATATTTTTCATCGCTATACTAGCAACAAATTGCTTCACTTTGTTGTTAATAATGAGAACAACAATGAAAATTATATTTTGTCGCTAATATTTTGCGATGAAATAAAAAAATTTGTGGCTAATTTCTTGAAATTAATATTTGCGATGAAATATTTTAATTTCATCGCTACATTTGCAACAAATTATTTTATTTTGTTGTTAATAATAAGAACAACAATAAAAATTACATTTCGTCGCTAATATTTTGCTATGAAAAAGGAAAATTTTATGGATTTAATTTTGGCGACGAAATTAAAATATTTTGTCGCTACACTAATCCCCATTCCACTTACAATTCTAGGAATTCGTTGAGAGTTAGAAATTTTTTATGTGTAGACCTTCAGAATAATTTTTTGGTTGGGAAAACCAAAGGGAATGATGACTTTGGGATGAGGTAGATCAGCAGCGACTCCTCCGATACGAAAAAAATTATGCATCATGCGCATCCCGGTAGCAGCTTCATATAGAGATTTTATCTACATAGTCACTCGTCCGGGAATGAAATTAAATAAGCCCTTTTAACTCAGTGGTAGAGTAACGCCATGGTAAGGCGTAAGTCATCGATTCAAATCCGATAAGGGGCTTTTTTTTAAAAAAATATTTTATTTTGTTGTTAATAATTAGAACAACCATAAAAATTATATTTCATCGCCAAAATATTAACGACAAAATACAAATTTTTGTGGATTTAATTTTTACGACGAAATTAAAATATTTCATCGCTAAACTAGCAACAAATTATTTTATTTTTTTGTTAATAATCAGAACAACAATGAAAATTATATTTCATTGCTAATATTTTGCTATAAAAACAAAATTTTCGGCCTAGTTTCTTAGAATTAATATTTGCAACGAAATTAAAATATTTTACCGTTATACTAGCAACAAACTGTTTTATTTTGTTGTTAATAACCATTATTCCATTCGAGTCAAACATTATTCCATTCGAGTCAAACATTATTGCTTATATATATACAATGAGAAGTTTTGCACATAATTAATGTTTTTTGTTTAAAATTTAGCACGTGTGATGCACGCACCCGTCCCATGCACGTTTTTGTGTATTTATAATTAAAGTGAATGCCAAATTAATTTCAAATTCGACCCCTTAAATTTAAGATCTATACATATATCTCTTTGAAAGAATTCCACTTGGTCCTCCACCTTCTTCAACACGCGGGTTTCTAAATATGGAACATTAGCATAATTTTCTGAATTTTGGTATGTTATTTTCTTGGATTGAAGCATCAATACAAAGTTTATCAGCGCATGAGATGAAACACTTATACAACTCACGCGCATATATATATTTTTTTTCCAAGAATATTTTATACCTGCTAACAGGTGTCTTTAAATCAGTATGAAGATTGCATTGATCATATTCTTATTGAGCAAATACACGAATTAGGGTTTCTTACCAGGTTCTATAAATAGCCTCTCAACATTCACACAAATCACCTCAACTAGCTATAGCTTTTGTCTCAATTGATTTTCTTCTTTCACAAAAAAAAAAAAAAAAAAATCAAAAATGTTTTCTGGTGAAGGTAGAAGCTCTAGGGCTCAAGAATTTGAAATTGAAACCCTAGATTCAATGCTTCCATCTGATCCCCTCCCATCAATCAAAAAAAAGAGAAATCTTCCAGGGAATCCAGGTATATATATACTCCCTCCATCCATGAAAAGTAGTCCCATTAGAGTGGGGCACATGTTTTAAGAAAAATGTAGATAACGTAAGGGTATTGTAGGGTATTGTGGGGTCTATTGTGAATAAAGTGATTGTTTGTGAATAAAGTTGATGACAATTTGAGTAATTAAGTGATGGTTGAAGGGTTTTAGTTTCCAAAAAGGGTATGGGACTACATTTTATGGACAAAGAATATAGGGCAAATGAGACTACTTTTCGTGGACGGAGGGAGTATAATTTTTATTGTTACTGTTACACGATTTTTATATGAAACCCGATGGTGCATAAAATACTCGTACATGTGCAGATCCCAGGTAAATTACTCGTACAATGTGCAGATCCCATGCAAGTTTATGGGTATTTATAATAAAAGTGAATGCCAAATTAATTTCAAATTCGACCCCTTTATAAATTTAAGATCAATACATACATCTCTTTGAAAGAATTCCACTTGGACCTCCACCTTCTTCAACATGCGGGTTTCTAAGCATGGAACATAAGCATCTTTTTCTGAATTGCTCAGCGCATGAGATAAAACACGTGCAACTCACGCGCATATGTAAACTTTTTTTCCCATCCTAACTTAAGAGCAAATTATGTCAGATTGGTTGATTCGAATTGAATAATATACGTAGGTATTTTTTCCCATCCTAACTTAAGAGCAAAAAAAAAAAAAATCACGTGCATATGCTAAGCACAAAAAACTTCATACAGAAAATAAGGTAATTTCACTTCAATATAACAAATAATCAGCAAAGATCCAACAAAAATCAAATCACATACAGCAAAATAGCTGCATAACAGGAAAATCACGCTGTAGCAGTGGTCTTTTTTAACAAAATATATAATACATCACAAATAGGGAATTTTCATCAGTTTTATAGCAAAGTTTTATCTCTCATGAGGTGTATATGGGGTGGCAGAATTAAATGCCATCAGCGTGCACCAACTGTAAAATGCCATCCGCGTATACCTACTGTCAAAATTCCATCCGCGTACAATTTCACGCGCTAAGTAACTTTGTGTCATTTATTATTTTTTGGTAGTTTTCATATTTGAAAAATTGTATTTTGACCGAAAAGTGTTCGTATTTTTAAAATAACCGAAAAGTACGTTCCTCTTAAATTATCTCAGCACTTGAGATAACATAATTTTGTTGCTTACAACTCACCTGCAGAATGGGTTTATGGTTTACTTGTTGGTTCTTAATAAATAATATTTGACTTAATAAATGAGATTCGTGACACAATTTCATACCTATTTTTTTGATGGTAATAGAATCATGTCAAAAGGAAAGTCATGTATTTTTAATTTGGACACAATACAATTTTCCAAATCTAAGAAGTAGCAAAAATAATAAATGACACAAAGTCGATCAACGCGTGAGTTGCACAGTTTTATTGCGTGCAACTCACGCGCATATGGGATTATAGCAACCTACTAGTGTGAAACTTTTTTTTTTTTTTGACAATTATATTTACTAGCACAATTTTAGAATACAAAAAGTGGATGTTAACTGAGTTAATAATGCACAAATGCATTAATAAATTGCCGAGTGATCAGTATCAGACTCCTCATGAAGAGAACATCGAAGCCTCTTGTGGAATTCAATTAATGAAGATGTGCATTCACGAATGCACGTTTCCTAAGTGAACATGACGTGGAAAAAACATGCTAAGCAAATTTATTATTATTTTGCTCCTAATTTATTATTACGGGCTGGCAAAATTAGAATTGAATTTGGTATTCGATTTCTTTTGGAATATATTCTAAACTAGCATTTTCTAGTATTCGAACATGAGACAATATGTATTTAACTGAGGAAGGGTATATGGACTAAAGTAGATTTTAAAAATTATATATTATATTTATATTGGTCATGAACACTACAAAAACACGCGTTTTGCCGACCGAATTTCGGTCGGGAACCGTGGTTACCGACGGAAAAAAAGGGTCGGCACTTCCGACGGAATACTGTCCGTCGGTAATATCCATGACCCGTTTTCTACCCGGGTCAATATTCCGTCGGTGATTCCGTCGGTAAATTACGGAAAAAAATAATTAAAAAAGAAATTATTTCGGTCGGTTACCGACGAAATGTAATTTCCAATTTTTTGTTTTTGCCATAATTAATTTCCGACGAATTGAATATTTTTTATTTTGAAATTAATATCCGTCGATAGCCGTCGGGAAATCCGTCGGTACTAACGACGGAATTATCCGTCGACAATGTAAACGGAAAATTTATATATTTTAAATGTTATTTTTAAAAAAATTTATTAAAATTCTAAAATATTCATATTTTTACTAAAGTTTTTTTTTTTTAATTTCACAAAATTAATTTGTTTTCACACTTTTTAGTTGTAACTTAATGATCAACATATTTATCAAATAATATATATAATAAATTAAACATTGATTATTTAATTGAATGTGCTTAAATACCTGAAACTCCTCATAGTATTCCTCATTTTTTGTCGCCGGCACCTTCCTCCAAGAGGTCGCATTCGCAGAAATCTTGCACTTAAAATTCGATTCTATGCAAATCTTCAACACTTCGTTACCAGACAATAATCTGTGACATTATTAACAAACAAACACATTATAAATAAAAAAATTAATAAAAATTAATGTTATTAAATATTGTTAAACCTTAAAATCATTTAATTAATTACTTACTGTCCCTCCTGAATCCATACGACCTGTCTAGTCTCGACGGATGCCTTGGGATGTTGACGAGCTGCCGACGACTGAGATGACGGCGGCGACTGCTGTGGAAAGGGCGACGACAGACAACTAGGTGGAACGGGCGACGATGTCGTAGGAGCCGGTATCAAAGTAGACTCATGCCTAAGTGAGCCCCTCTTCGACCGGCTACGTCGAGACCCTAACGCCCCACCAGAAGGAGCATTCGCATTTTGACTCATCTATTTTAATAAATAAAATTAAAACATTATAATAAATTAATCAATAATTTACTAATAAAATCAATAATTTCCTAATTTAATCAATAATAACAACTTACTAATGAAATCAATAATTTACTAAGTTAATTAATAATAACATAATTTAAACAATATCAATAATTACTATATTAATCAACAATTCCCCTACTTATAACAA
Organism: Galeopsis tetrahit; assembly: GCA_963675135.1. Taxonomy (NCBI): domain Eukaryota; kingdom Viridiplantae; phylum Streptophyta; class Magnoliopsida; order Lamiales; family Lamiaceae; genus Galeopsis; species Galeopsis tetrahit. The sequence continues at coordinate 43,074,950 of OY776128.1, read as the reverse complement.
TAATTACAAATTTAATCAACAATAATAACCTAATTTAATAGATATATAGTTTACTAATTCAACCAAAAATTTCCAAATTTCATTATAGTAATTTCTTAATTCAATTAACAATAACCTAATTTAATTAATTAATCAATCAGAAATATAACCTAATTTAATTAATTGACAATAACATAATTTAATTATCAAACACGTTCTTCAACTATAATCATATCGTACATGCACTAACTATATATATAATTAATTATTTACCACTAACTAACAAGTACCAATTATATATTAATTATCTTCCAATCCACGCACGAGAGGAGAAAAGTGAATTTTTTTTCCTTCTTAAGCAAACTGCCTCCTCTCGGTAGTTTATGTATATAAAAAAATTTGCTACCGACTGAAATTTCCATCGGTAGCACACGAATATTTATGGTACGCGTCTTTTGAGGGGTTTACGAGGCGGTGGGATTAAAAGCGGGTCGGCTACCGACGGAATATTCCGTCGGTACCCGAAATTTGAACTGCCGAAGGAATATTCCATCGGGAAGCGGGGCGAAAACGGCGCCGTCTCACCTTCAACCTATATTCCGTTGGGAATTCCGTCGGAACTTCCCGACGGAAGTTGAAATCCATCGGGAGTATGCCGATTCCGATATTCCGTCGGTAAATTTCGGTCGGCAAATCCCGCTTTTTTTGTAGTGGAAATTGCAGGAAAAAAAAGTTACGTTCCTCTTTTTGGTAGCCCATAAAGTTACGTTCCTCTTTCTGCTGCCTCCCAAAGTTCAGCCCGTAAAAATGGGCCTCACGTGCAAAGTCATCTTGAAATCGGGTCGATCAGGCTAATTTGGCTTGAAATTATGCAAAAAAAAGAAGTTACGGGCCTAATTTTGCCTGCCCGTAAGGTTACAGTCCTCTTTTTGCAAATCCCCCTAAGTTGTAGTCCTTAAAAAATAAGTTTCCCCAGTTTTATTGCATGCAACTCGCGCGCATATGAGATTATATCATCAATGTCGAAGAAGCCTCGATAGGTCACAAAGACCTTGAGTCGAAAGCAGAAGCAAGGCAGTGTTGATAATATAAGTCCCATTAGCAAACACTGTAAGGGATTAACTGCTGATGGCAGTGAAGAAACGAGAGACTGAGTGATTAATTCCTCAACTACCCCCACACTGGAAAACGGGAGGGAAGAGACTCATGCTAGGTAATATTAGACTAATTGGAGAACTATACAAAAAGTGGATGTTAACCGAGTTAAAAATGCACAAATGCATTAATAAATTGCTGTGTTTTTTTTTTTTGAAAGGAAAAAGATTGTTATTAATGTAATAGAGTACCCGAAGTACTTATAGTAGAGTTTAACAATTACATCTGAGGAACGCTGCTATGAAGTGAGAAACACCAGACAAAGTTACAAAATGCAATACAGTATTTTAGGTGCAAACATATCTTGGGGTCGCACACCAGTCGTTAAAAGAGATTGTTGTCGAACATCCTTTCTGTAGGTAAAAGATATTCCAAACTTTAGCTCTAATTTCGTCGAACGTTCTCTCCGATTTCGGGTCTTCGTTTGAGAATATCTTCTTGCTTCGAGCGCCCCAAATGAACCACACCGTTAGGCTCCAAATGCATTCCAAGACGAATCTTTTACGCTTATCTCCAAGAATGCCACATAACGGGTGAAAATGGGCAGCAGGCCTTGGAAGAAAAGGCATGCTACTGTTGAACCAGGTTCTAATCAATCTCCAAATGGTATATGAGAAAGGGCAGTCGAAGAACAAGTGTTGGTGAGATTCCTCTGCTACGCCGAAGAGAGGATAAGATATGTCGTCCCCGTCTTTTAAAATACTTCTCTTACGCAGTTCATCATTTCAGGTGGCGATCCGACCCCTAATCACCTTCCAAGCTAATCCTGAATACTTGGTGGGAGTCACTTTATTCCATATCAATCAGCAGGATAATAATGTGTCCTCCGTTAAGAGTTGGTTTCGAGCCGGCAGATCCTGACCTCCGTATGCTGACTTCGCGCTGTATATGCCATCCCCAGTGAGATTCCACCTCCATGTATCAGGAGTTAAGGGCTGCAATTTGATGGGTTGAAGCGCTTTGAGGAGCTCTGCATCAAGGGCTTGTTCCCGAGTAAAGAGGCTCCTTCTCCACGATAAATTTCAGGTCCAGATATTGTCTACCCACTCGCCTGACTCGCTGATCTTTGCTTCAGTATTTGAGCAAATCGTGAAGAGCCTGGGAAAACGTTCTTTCAAAGAGGGTTCGTCCGACCAGCGCTCGTGCCAGAGGAGAGTGTTGCTGCCATCGCCTAGAGTTTTTCGTGTGTTTTGAATGAACCAAGGGCTGGAGGAATCAGCAAATAACAGGTCACGAATCATATTCCACCAGCTCGAAGCTTTGTTCCTGTTCGCTATCCCTGAAATTGTCCCTGTTGAGAAGATATCATATTTAGAATCCAGGATTTTTACCCACAGTGAATTTGGCTCCGTGCGTATTATATTCTCCATGCCCACCTGCCAAGAAGAGATTTGTTAAATAAATCAAGGTTATGAACGTCAAGTCCCCTGACTGGCTTAGGTCTACAAACATCATTCCATGAGACCCATGGAATTTTTGTAGAACGCACACCTCCCCCCCCACAAAAAATTTAGTTGCAGCTTGACTATATCACTCAAGGTTTTCTTTGGAATTGCTGGGTGATCAGTATTAGACTCCTCGTGAAGAAAATATTGAAGCCATGTGCAATTAAATTAATTTAAATGAGCATTCACGAATGCACGTTCCCTATGTGAACATGACGTGGAAGAAACACGCGCGCTAAGCAAATTTATTATTATTTTTCTCTTATTCTTCACAAGTAACCGGATAAGAATAAATGAAACCGAATTTGATCCTATTTATATATCTCACTAATTAAATCCACCTTTCATGGTATTAATATTGCTTATATATACAACTTGAAGTTTTGCGTGAGACCATCGTCTACACTAAATATAAAAAATTTCAGTTTAAAATGTAGTTCAAAAGTATTAAAAAAGTAGCACACGTCAGTCCATGCCATTTTTTTGTGTATGTATAATCAAAATGAATGTCAAATTAAATTTAAATGCAGTATTATTTTCATGGAATCTAGTGTTGTCATGCAAAATCAAATCTCTCCAAACCCGCCGTAGCAGCGGCGCCGTCAGCCTTGATAATTTCCCCATAAGTTCGTTAGTTGAAGTGCGAACCAAGGATGAAGGGTTTAAATTCGTCTACTTCGCTGCTCCTGTGATTCCCCCTGATTCTTCATCAAAATTCCCCAAAAAAAGTGGCAGAAAAAAATCTTTCAAAAGGAGCGACGACAAAGATAAATCGACTTGCCTCCACGTTGAGTACCACAATTTGTTGGCTAACGACAACGGTCTGGATCAGCTTAAAGAAAGCGTCGACATTTGCGACGCGAGGCCTGTACCGCCAGTGCAGGGGCTTTCGAAGGGTTTCGAGCTAGGAGACACTGTTGATGCGTTTTACAAAGACGGCTGGTGGCAGGGTGGTGTGTCCAAAGTGGTGGATGGTGGCGACAGATTCGTTGTTCATTTTGAGGATTTTCTTGAATGCGGCCATGAAGATTTGAGATTTCACTGGGTGCGTCCGCAGAAACAGGTATAATGTATCAAAATTCTCTGAATTAATCATCTCAGTTTCTAGTTTATCATAAAACTACTTTGAAGAAAAATTTCTCAACCCCGGGGCTTTTAATTGTTTTGCTTGGATGCATATTTTTTTGGAAAGATGTATACTTCGATTACTCTTATTCTTCACCCGTGGCTGGTTAAGAATAATATCATATTTGATCCTATCTATATATCTCACCAATTAAATCGGCTCATTCATGGTACGTATTTATATTGCTTATATTTACAATGAGAAGTTTTGCATATATTGATTAATATTTTTTGTTTAAATATATAGTTCAAAAGTATTAAAATAGTTGCACGTGTGATGCACGCATCAGTCCCATGCAAGTTTTTGTGTATTTATAATAAACGTGAATGCCAAATTAATTTCAAATTCGACCCCTTTATAAATTTAAGATCTATACATACATCTCTTTGAAAGAATTCCACTTGGTCCTCCACCTTCTTGAACACGCGGGTTTCTAAACATGGAACATAAGCATCAATACAAAAAATTGGTGTTAAACTTTTTGTGTTAAACTTTCTAAACATGGAACATAAGCATCTATACATACAACTCACGAGCAAATTGTGTCAGATTGTTTCGAAGGAATCAGGAAATGTAAACTATATATATATGCTTTGAAGAAAAATATAGGTGAAAAGTATTAAAATAGTTGCACGTGTGATGCACGCATCAGTCCCATGCATGTTTTTGTGTATTAATAATTAAAGTGAATGCCAAATTAATTTCAAAATCGACCCCTTTATAAATTTAAGATCTATACATACATCTCTTTGAAAGAATTCCACTTGGTCCTCCACCTTCTTCAACACGCGGGTTTCTAAACATGGAACATTAGCATCAATACAAAATTTCTCAGCGCATGAGATAAAACGCGTGCAACTCACACGCATATGTTAAACTTTTTTTCCCATCCTAACTTAAGAGCAAATTATGTCAGATTGTTTCAAAGGAATCGGGAAGGTAAACTATATATATTTTGGTCTCTATTTTTCACACGCTTCCGTTTGAATTGTTGAAATAATACTGATTTTTGTGGTATGAATCGCGAAGAAACAGTGGAGGATAGAAGGGGACTGAGTCTTGGGACGACTATCAAATAGCTAAGTTTACGGTTTTTGTGGATGCCGAAAAAACTCTTGAACGTACAAAATGGTGTCCCTCGTTTTGTAAAGCGCATGCTCCCATCGAACGTGGAGTCTGGGTTCTGGATGGTAAGTATGTAAAATGATTATCCTATTCCAACTTCGACCCGTGACAGGATAAGAAATCAAATTTGATACTATCTATATATCTCACCAATGAAATCGACTCATTCATGGTATTGATATTGCTTATATATATACAATGAGAAGTTTTGCACATAATTAATGTTTTTTGTTTAAAATTAATATAGTTCAAAAGTATTAAAATATTAGCACGTGTGATGCACGAATCAGTCCCATGCATGTTTTTGTGTATTTATAATTAAAGTGATGACAAATTAATTTTCTATACATATGATCATACACAAACTATTGCGCGTATATATAAAGTGAAGTGGACATACTCCGTTAAATGCAGGGTTCTGCTGCCAGTTATTGAAATGCTCCATATGATAGCTGCAAGATCAGATTACACATTATTCAATTATAACATGCAAGTTACATAGATGTTCAGCTTGCCAGAGTATGAATTCCAACAAATACAACTGAAATAATTCTTCAGTAAAACAATATTACCTGGAACTCCCCGTAGCTCCCCCTACTGGTTCTTGATTCATCAAACTCCCCATTGCAGGCCAGGGGACGGTTGATGGAGGCCTGAAAGGTTGTTGGTTCTTAATAAAAAATGAGATTCGTGACACAATTTCATAAAAAAGAAAGTCATACATTTTTTTGTCACAATACAATTTTCCAAATCGAAAAAGTAGCAAAAAATAATAAATGACACAAAGTCGGTCAAGGCGTGAGTTGCATTGTTGTATTGCGTGCAACTCACGCGCATATGGGATTATAGCCACCTACCTGTGTGAAACTTCCTTTTTTGTCAATGGAGTAATATTTACTAACACAATATGTTTTTTATTTTATTAACTCGATCCGTACCTATAGGGCTGAGTGATTGCCTACGGGCATTGTCGTAATTCTGAAATGCGGTAATCCTTTGTGACTGTGCCGGACTTTTGATCTATTTACCTATGATAAAAAAAAGAACACAATATGCGTAATATGCGTACAACAACATTTTAATGCGTTTCACGTGGGTTCTGCAAGATAAACACAAAAACCTCAAAACAAACATAAAGTCTGGGAAGATCGCCAGATTTCATTCGGGGGAAGAATTATCCTTCTCAACGTGGTGCTAAACTCATTTTCTATCTATTATTTGTCCTTCTACCACATACCTAAAAAAGCTTTGAGTGAATTAATTAAATTGCAGAGAAATTTTCTGTGGAGGGGGGGAGGAGTGCGAAATCTACAAACATTCCTTGGGTTTCGTGGAATGATATTTGTAGGCCAAAATCCGAGGGGGGTTTGGGTATTAAAAATCTTGGCAGGTGGGCATGGAGGATTCGGGATGAACCCAATTCATTTCGGGTAAGGATTCTCGACTCCAAGTACGACATTTCTTCAAGTTCTGGCCCTTCATTCGCGGTGAACAGGAACACAGCATCCCTTTGGTGGAGGAACATTGCAGACCTTTTTCTGTCCAGTTCGGCCAGACCATGGTTTGCGTCTAATCTAAGCATTCTCGTGGAAAACGGTCACATCCCCTCCTTCTGGAAAGGTGGTTAAACGACCTTATTCTATGTGAATGCTTCCCTAGATTATTCTCTATTTGTATATATCTCTTTAGGCTAAAGTTAGTGATTTGGGTGAGTGGGTGAATGGCATTTGGCATTGGAATATATTGTGGAGACGCGAGTTGTTCTCGTGGGAAGAGGCACCCGATAAGCTTTCTGTCCACTAGGATATCCGACAAACATGAAAGGCTTCCCCCTCTCACCAAATTTATCTCATCCCTTATGATTGTCTCGTGCATAAGCTAGACAACCGAAAGTGCACAATTGTCAATAAAAAACTGGTTTGCCCAACAATATCTCATGTGGAGTTTTGTTGTTAATGATTGGTGAAGGCAACCTATTGATGATGTATACGGCGGTAAGAACACATTAACCCCAAAATTCAATCGGTAAACCCGATTCAAATCGGAGTGCTCTAGCCACCTCTAAAATGTGTTTGTGTTTTCATTCAAGTACCCCATTTTGTTGGGGCGTATTAGTGCATGAAGTCTCGAGAAAAATACCGTGTTCATTATAAAATTGCCACTACAAAAAAAGTATCCAAATAGAGAGGGATTTGGCGAGGGAAAAGTCCTCTTTAACATGAATAACAGGGGATTTCCCTAGCCAGAATTCCCTTGCTATTTTTTACCGAGCATTTTAATTTATTCCTCGCGTGGCCGCGAGTATTAAATTCCTTCGCCAGCCAGCGAGCATTAAATCCCTCGCCCTTTATCATTTTTAAAACAATGTCCCTCGTTAAATGGCGAGGGATTTGTAATTCCCTCGCTATTTTGCGAGGGTTTTTTTAACCCTCGATATTTCCCTCTCCATCTGCTCCCCTCGTAAAATCCCTCACCATTTAACGAGAAATTACATACCCTCGCAATTTTCCCTTGCAATTTTGACAATAATTTGTTGTGTGCAGCATGCGATTAGATTGAAACTCAACTCCATTGTCTGTTCTGATACATTTTACCGGCTTCTCAAACTGTCTTTCAACCATTTTACAAAAATTTATTATAGATTCACTTACATCAGATTTATTTTTAACGAGAAAAACCCAAATCCCACGACTGAAATCATGAACAATAGATAAAAAAACAGTGAGCTCCGGAAAAAGAAGCAATTTTACATGCACCCTAAATATCACAATAGATTAATTCAAAACACCAACTTGTTTTTATAGAACTACTAGAAAATGGTAATCTAGTTTGTTTTGCTCTAACACAAGAATCACAAAACTTGCTGCTAAAAAAAAATTTCGAAACTGAGATCCTTCTCAACGTTTCATCTAAAGCGTGAATATTCAAGCATTGTCTTCAAAAGATTCTGGCCAGGAATCAAGATTCTAATCCGACGGACAAGAAGGAATCTTCTTCGGCACCATCAGCTCGCAGAGCATTCCCCCACCGTTCAATTCGGCCCCTTGCAACTTTCCCGCCAATTCTCGAACACAGTTTCACCCCTACAACATCGTTGAAGCAGCCGACGAAGACGACGTCGTAGAGTCCGTGCTTTCTGAGAAATCACAAGATTCTCCGCCGAAAGACTGGTGGCTCCGCCTCGATCCATTTTTTTTAGGGGAGAAAACGGTGGTAAACTTAGGAGGAGTTATTGTGGCTTTTCTGATTCTGCATCAATTGTAAGACTCTTAAAATTCTCAATTAAATTGTGTACTACATGTTGAATAAGGACGTGGCATGAGGTGCCAATCCATGTGTCAGCACCTGGAGAGCCACGTGTCAAGCTCAGGAGAGAACTTTCCTCCTTTTATTATATAAGATTTTCCTCTTATTCTTCACCCCTGACCGGATAAGAATAAAATCAAAGTTGATCCTATCTATATATCTCACCAATTAAATTTATTCATTCATGGTATTAATATTATTCCATCTCGAAATTGCGGCACACCAAAGAAATGTTGATGATAGTAATAAGATTTTATTTGCCATGAGTGTTTTACATCCACTGTTTTTTTATATGGATCAAAAAGTAATATATTTCCCTAAAGACGGATCAAAAAAAAAAAAAAAAAAAGGAAATTCGTGAAACAGTTTTCACGCGTGCAGCTGATGCGCGTGCATCATATTCGTCACTAAATAATATTTCTTTTGACAAAAATGTTTCGTCATCATTTCTACTCTATTTAGTGATCAAAAATATTTTGTCACTGAATATTACCCTTTCGTGACGCATTGTGTCGTCATTATACATACATATATAACAACGATTAAAATTTTGTCACTAAAGTGTTATTCTTTGGTGACGAAATATATAATAGGTGACGAAATTATTAATTTAATTGTGACGATAATGTTGTCACTAAAATTTGACAAATGCGGTAGAAAATGAAAAAAATCGTTACTTAAAATTAATATTTTAGTGACAATAAATCAAATCGTCATGTAAGGTTAAACTATTTGGTGATGAACTTTATAACGGAAAATTCGTCAGTACAATTTTAAAAGATTGATATGAACTGGATAATCGTCCCTAAAATTTAATATTTTAGTGACAACAAATCAAAACGTCATTTAAAGTTGAACTTTTAGTGACGAAATATCATATTTAGCGAGAAAAACCAGTGTCAAATGTGACGCTTTATTCGTCATCATAGATGGAATAAATATAGCGACGATGAGCTTTAGCGTCGCCAAAAGATGACTTTTGACGACGAATTCAAATAAAGTCACATTTACCTAATGCGACGCACCTACGGTGACCTTCTTTGCGAAGGAGAAAAATCGTCGCCAAACCCATTTTGTGACGATAAATGATGCTTTTATGACGAATTGTTGTCGTCGAGATTTCTCAAATTTCGTGTAGCCTTGATAATTTCCCCATAAGTTCGTTAGTTGAAGTGCGAACCAAGGATGAAGGGTTTAAATTCGTCTACTTCACTGCTACTGTTATTCCCCCTGATTCTTCCTCAAAATCCCTAAAAAAAGTGGGAGAAAAAATCATTCAAAAAGAGCGGTGACAAAGATAAATCGATTTGCCTCCACGTTGAGTACCACAATTTTTTGGCTAACGACAACGGTCTGGATCAGCTTAAAGAAAGCGTCGACATTTCCGACGTGAGGCCTGTACCGCCAGTGCAGGGGCTTTCCAAGGGTTTCGAGCTAGGAGACGTTGTTGATGCGTTTTACAAAGACGACTGGTGGCAGGGCGGTGTGTCCATGTGTTAAAAGTGATATAGGCCTAAGTTCCATGTGTTAAAAGTGTGAAATCTCACACGCGTCATGGGGTAATTTAAATTCTCATTTACTATTTCTTGTTAGTTTTCAGATTTGGAATATGCATCTTTATCGAAAACCTTTATATTTCTCTTTTTGACACAATTCCATTATCTCCACACCTTAAAAAAGTTCATTCAATAAATTTCTCGAAACACTTTTCTAGAGGTTATATAACAAAATGAGAATAGTTACACCTAATACGGAGTAATAAACAGTTTGTACCAATTCAGTTTTCACTACAACAAAATGCACTTTTTGTATTGAAAAAAATGGTTACAAAAAATCATATTTTGATTACAAAAATCTTTTGTAACAAAACAGTTTGTTACAAAAGTTGGTCTTGTAAAGCTCGTTGCAAAAAGTTTTTGTAACGAAAAAAAAAATCAATTTCGTTACCAATACAATTGTAACGACACCTTGTTTGGTTACAATAATCTTACTAGTGGTAACAAAAGTTTCATTACAAATTGTTGTACATTTAATTCAAAATATCAATTTCGTTATCAATACAATTGTAACGACACCTTCTTTGGTTACAATAATCTTAGTAGTGGTAACAAAAGTTTAGTTACAAATTGTTGTACATTTAATTCAAAATATCAATTTTGTTACAAATAAATTATTACATAAGATCATATATTTTGTACTAAAATATCTATTTGTTACTAATATTTTTTTTTAGCAATTATCAACTCATTTCATATAAAAAATAAACAATTACTAGAAATAACTCATACAGTTTATTTACACATTACACTACACAAACATTAAAAAAAAAAAGATCATAATGCAATGATTTTATTTCGAAAATAATAGTAATTCTTAAAATGAACTCAATCAACAATTTTACGAAAATGTCATCTGAACATTTCAATGTATCTAATAACTTGCATGAAAATCATATGCTTGATCGAAGTTCTGATTAGTCTAATTGTCTACGATCAAAGTAAAACTTTATTGTCGTATAAAACACACAACAATAAATTAAAATATCATAAGATTAATAATTTATTCTGCAAAAATATAAGTTTATTACTTTGATTGAAAAAATTGATATTCAACTTAATTAAAAAAAGAAAATGCATCGGCCCAACTACTACAACCCTTAAGTGGGCCAAAACAAGAAATATAAGTCGACAAAGGGATCACTGAACTCCCAAACCAAAAGTAAAAATATAGTCAAGACTCAAGGCTCTCAACAAACCAAAACAAAACAATAGCACATTAATTTATATACTCGGTATACCTAGTTCAATATACAATAGCAAATAACAACAATCTAAAACATATACTCCTACAACAAATCTAAATCACCATCTAAATCACAGTAAAATCACATATACCAATATTAGAAGTTAGAACATAGGCTTAGTAAAAGTTTACTATGAAATCACGGTATCACCATACCTCTGAACTTGTGAACATGATCACCAACATCTACAACCTGAATAGCAGAATTCGTCGATGTAACAAGGACTTATGTACTTCTAGAAGCAAACTGCAAAATAAAAATCATCTCTAATTGCAAGAAAAAGTAGAATTCATTAAAATGTGATAAGGGATGTGAAATGCCGAACAAGTTTCCACTACTACACATTTAGCTTTGGAGAGCTACACTTGGAGAGCTCTTGTTTCGAAAAGCTCTCCAAGATAGCACTTGGAGAGCTCTTTTTTCGAAAAGCTCTCCAATTTAGCCATTGGAGAGCGGTTTTATAAAAAAAAAAAAAAAAAAACATCTAGAGAGCGGTTCAAAACCGCTGTCCAAGTGAAGCTCTTGGACAGCGGTTGAGAACCGCATTGCAAGTTGAACATATACAGCGGTTTAGAACCGCTCTCCAAGTATTCACTTGGAAAGCGGTTCATAACCGCTCTCCAATCTCAAATCTTGGTCAAAGCCCTAAATCCCCAAAATCAATTCATTCTACGCGTTTAATTTCTGTCGAAGCTCTCCCTCCCCCAAACAAATTAAACACGTTTTCTCCTCCAACCTTCCCTCTGTAAAATCGAAGCTTGGTTTCTCCCTCCCCCAAACATTAACGCGTTTCAACAGAACCGCCGTCGCTTCCTTCCTCGCGGCGTCGCCGTCACCGGCACCTCCCTCCCTCTCTCTCCTTGCGCCGACGCTCCCTCTCCTGCGTGCTGTTGCTGTTGTCGTTGCCATCGCCGTCACCGTTGCCGTCGCCGTCGCCTTCACCGTCACCGTTGTCGTCGCCTTCACCTTCGCCCAACTCCCTCCGCCACTCCCACTGCTGTAGAGGTACGTATATATATATATATATACAGAGTATTCTTAATTTAATCTGTTTATATTGTATGTATATGTTAGGAGATGTATGTTAATGGTGTATATTAGGTGTATATTAGGAGATGTATGTTAATGGTGTATATTAGGAGATGTATTTGTGTATGTATATTAATGGTGTATGTATGGTGTATATATATTGGTGTTTGAAGCACTCAAGTTGTTTGATAATATGCTTGTTTGAGGAATATTATAAATGTAGATTTGTAATCGTCTAGCTCGAATTCTCATTTGATTCCTTGCTTGTGGTATATAATCTTAGTTGAATATTGGGAATGGTATTTTATGAGCTTAGGAATTGTTTGTGTATGGTAACAATTACATAGTTTTACAATTAATGTTTGAAGTCCGGTGAATGATCTCTTTATGAGCTCTTATGTGCCTTTTTGTTTCTTCTCTTGGAGTTATACCAATTGCAGACGCGTGGACTGCATCTGTTCAGACTCTGTATAACTTCCTATTCATAAATCTATTTTGTTGAGATAATTGTTCATTTTGTATTAATTTTCTGTTATGAACATCTTGAAGTTAAAAACAATTACATAGTTTTACCACTAACTCAAAACAGATTGATTGTGTTAAGATAGAGAATAACTTTTACCTGAAATTGAGAATCGTGTAGTGTTTAATACTACACAGCTGTGCTGTCTGCTTTTAAATAAAAAGAGAAAAACTTAATGATAAAAATTTAATTAACTAATTATGGATATAAAAATTAAATGATCCTCACAATAGTTCTCCCTACTTCATGAGAAATGGCCAAATTTAATTAACTTAAGGATAAAAATTTAATTAACTTAATGATCCACCAACTGCTGTTAATCTGGCACACAATAGTTCTCCCTACTTCATTCACTGATGTGATTCTTTACTGGTTGTTACTACGGATGAGTTTGCTAAGCATAGTCCACAAGGCAATATTCATGCATGCCTCTACTGTTTCTATAATGTTGGAGTCTATCTTCACATGTCATACTATGCACTACTACACAATTTAGAAATAATAATAATAATAATAAATAATCTAAAAAAAATAATAAAAAAATCTCTATGCTACAATAAATATCAGCCAGAAAAATTAATTAAATCATACTAATAGCTAATTTAACTTTAATTAATTTGCTAGTTAAAGCAGTTTTTAGAACTCACTAATAAAGAACCCAAGGGAACATACATACATAACTAAAGCAGCAAATTAATTAAAGTCGTCTTGTGTTTTTTAAATAAATTAATTACTTTATTTTATTTATTTATTAGTTAGGTTAGTTTTAATCAAGATTCAAAATGGTGTCTTTTTGCATTTCAGTGAAACACTAAATTCTTGTACCAAGAAGAATTAAAGTGTTTCTTCCAACTTTAACTCTACCATAATTATTGCAGCAGTAAATATTATGTATTAATTAAAACACAATAAATTTGATTCTTTCATTTATTAATGGAATATCATTGTTAAAATAAATGAGGAGATGATCGAACAAGTTTAATACATTAGGATTAATGTAATACTTTTAAGTTTAATACTTTTAGATTTAATACATTAGAATACATTGTCTTGAGAAACACTTCATATTGTATTTCCTATAGGCATCTATATATAGTTTTATATGGATCGAAAGTGGGTTCGAGCCGATCGATTATCAGAGGAGTATAGGAATGGGGTGGAAGAGTTTTGTAATTATGCAATTAGAAACTGCACCGACCATCGGTACATTCCATGTCCTTGTTGGAAATGTATGAATGGAAAAACTGTTAGAGACAGAGAAAGTTTGTTCACCCACTTGATGATTCACGGTATTGATAAAGCATACACTGTTTGGACATTTCATGGTGAGACAAGAGATAGATGCGGCTCAAGCAACTTAGAAACTAACTTTAGGTTTGAAGATACAGTGGGTGCAGATAATTTAGAAGATGTACCTACTGTTGATACATCGAATGGGGATGGCGATGAGTTGCGAGATCACCCGTATATGTCAGAGAAGTTAGATGATTCAGCTGGATTACCTCTTTGGCCCGGGTGTGAGAAGGCAACAAAACTGTCAGTTGTGTTGATATTGTTGAACTTAAAAGCAGCTCACGCGTTATCTGATACGTGCTTCACAAATATACTGGAAGCAATTAGTGATCTATTGCCTGATGGAAATGTACTGCCTAAGAGAGCATATGATGCTAAACAAATGCTCAAGTCCATCGGGTTAACACATAAGAAAATTCATGCTTGTCCGGATGATTGTATCTTATTTCGGAAGGAGTATGCAGACCTCGATGAATGTCCCAAGTGTGGGAAGAAACGATATAAGAAAAATAAATCTCCCGCGAAGGTGATGTGGTACTTTCCAATAATACCAAGATTCAGGAGAATGTATAGTAGGGCTGTGGATGCTAGAAATTTAACTTGGCATCATGATGATAGGATCAAAGATGGAATGCTAAGACACCCTGCTAATTCACCACAGTGGAAGACATTCGATGTCAGGCATCCAGAATTTGGCAACGAGCCACGACACTTGCGTCTTGCACTCTCAACTGACGGAATGAATCCGTTCGGTATTCAAAGTACCAACCACAGTACATGGCCAGTGATTCTATTAGTTTATAACCTTTCACCCGAGTTGTGCATGAAGCGCACTTACATGATGTTGTCTATGTTGATATCGGGACCCAAACAACCTGGTAACGACATAGATGTATATCTAGCTCCTTTGATAGAGGACTTGAAGCTCCTGTGGGATGAGGGTGTCGATGTGTATGATGCTTGTAGAAAGGAGAACTTCAAGTTGAAGGCCATGCGTTTTGGAACTATCAATGACTTTCCCGCTTACGGGAATCTATCTGGATATAGTGTGAAGGGGGCCGATGCATGTCCTTGTTGTACGAAGAAGACACATCACATTCGCTTGAATCATTGTAGGAAGACCATTTATATGGGACATAGGAGGTGGTTGGAACTAAGGCATAAGTACAGAAGAATGGCTGATGCATTCGATGGCACAACCGAGACAGATGAAGCACCACGTGTATTGTCAGGTTCGGATGTATTGAATGAGATGAAGAATATCAACACACAGTACGGAAAGAGCTTCAAAAAAAGTGTCCCCACTAGCGGTTGGAAGAGGGAACCAATTTTCTTTGTCTTGCCCTATTGGAAAGAGCTGTATGTTAGACACTTCATTGATCTAATGCACGTTGAGAAGAACGTTTGTGCCAGCTGGCTCAATACTCTACTAGCTGATAAGAAGTCCAAGGATGGTTACAATGCAAGAATGGATATGGTTGATATGGGAATAAGATTAGAACTAACACCTGTGCCTAGAGAAAAGGGCAAAGCGTTCTTACCTCCTGCTGCTCACACCTTGTCCAACAATGAGAGAAAAGAGTTACTTCAGACACTAAAGAATGTGAAAGTACCGGAGGGTTATTCGTCCAACATATAGAGTCTTGTATCAGATGATGTCGTGAGACTGTTGAATCTGAAATCTCATGACTATCATGTCATCATGGAGACTTTCTTGCCCATTGCAATACGTTCGATTCTGCCTGAAAATGTGCGCATAACCATAACAAAGTTATGTTGGTTCTTCAAGGCAATGAGTAGCAAGGTCATAGATCCTAGAAAGTTGGTTGGTTTTCAGAGACAGATTGTGGGGACGCTCTATGAACTTGAGATGTATTTTCCTCCATCATTTTTTGACATAATGGTTCACCTAACCGTTCATTTAGTGCACGAGACAAGGATGTGTGGTCCCGCTCATATGCGATGGATGTATGGTGTAGAGAGATATATGAAAGTGCTCAAAGGATATGTGATGAATATGTCCAGTCCGGAGGGATGCATTGCAGAACGCTATTTAGTCGAAGAAGCAATCGAGTACTGGTCTGAATTTATTCCGAACGTCGATGCAATTGGACTTCCAATTACCCGACACACCAATAGGATGGATGGTGAAGGCATTACTGGTGGTCAACCTGTAAGTGTTAGTATAGAGGAACTAACACAGATGCACTTGTGTGTACTTCACAACACAGTCGATGTGCTTCCTTTTATTGACCTGCACATGCAAGCACTTGCTGAGACGTTTCCCACCAGAGATAGATCATGGATTGAAGTTGAGCACAATCGCACGTTTGTTGACTGGTTCAATGGTCATGTAGTAAGTATGTTGTCACAGGACAAAGATTCGGTGAAAGAAAGAGTTAAGTGGTTATCCAGAATGCCCGATAGACATGTGTATTCATACAAGTGTTATCTTATTAACGGAACACATTTTATACGAGAGATCATGATGCCACAAGTACAATGCAGAATAGTGGGGTGTCCATTAATGCAACTGCAGGGGATCAATCGAGCACTACTTACTTTGGGAACTCGACTATGTTGTTCACCGCTAACCAATCTTCGAGTGTAGTTGGGTGAGGATCCCTAACGGGGTCCAAGTTGAGAGTTCTGGATTCGTACGCGTTGATTTGAAGAATGTGGGATACAGAGATGACCCTTACATAATGGCCAGTCAAGCTCAACAAATTTTCTATGTCCCCGACCCAGTTAATAAGAAATGGTCCATTATGGTTCTATCAAACAAATTGAACAACAGTTACCAGATTAGCGACAAAGTCGATGAAGATGATCCTTTTCAGAACTTCACTCATCCTGTACCCTCTTTCGATGATCCTGCAAATCCACGCCCGTACCAGAGAATAATTAGAGATGAGGATGAATATGGAAATCCGGATCTTGTTAACATTCATGGTCATGAACGAGAAAAGTCAACCAAAAAAAGAAAAAGAAAAATAAGTGCTAAAAAGAGATGTACGAATTTATTGAATGTTGTTTCTTCTACTTTATTGAATATTGTGTCTTCTACTTTATTAAGTGTTATTTTTCTGCTTTATTGATTATTGTTTGTTTTTTGTTTACTAAATGTTGTTTCTTCTACTTTACAGGATCATGTCTTTTTTGCCACATCCTGAAGATTCTGATGGAGAGTTTGATGGAGATTATGATGGAGATCAGGGTGCATATGATCGACATCATACTGATGAGTTGAGAGAGGATGTCACTAATGCTCCCACCAGTAGCAGCTCTGGGGAGAAGCGCACGAGCGGTATAGTAACGATGTCTTCTATTAAGAGGGCTCGTAGCAAAGGGAAAATACCTAAGGTAATTTTATTACAATTGAACAGTTGAAATTCTAATTATATTGATTGATCGTTGAACCTAATTAAATACTATGTTATTGCAGGTACCGTTCAATGAGTATGGACAACCTATAGGAAAAGAGAGTGAGCATTTATCCTTCTACATTGGAGCTGCAGTGAGGAGCGTAATCCCTATCGTGCTGCCTGCCAAGGACTGACGTGACGAAAAAATGACCCCTTTGAAGGAAAAATTATGGGAAGAACTGTCGGTATGTTAGTTATATATATGCTTATTGAAAGTTATTGTATAATTACTAAATTTACTAATTTGTCATGTAATATGCGTATAGACTACATTCAGCGGCCTTGACCATTCCAACAAGAAGCTAATATTGTCTCAAGCTGGAAAAATGGCCAAGAATTTTCGGGTTTGGCTGAGACGTGTGACACTAGATCAGGACACCGGACATTACTCGGCTAATCCGCCTGATGCTTATCGGGATAACCCTATGGTGGCCCCATACTGGGAGGATTTTGTTCGTAATGCTATGGATGAGGATTTCCAGGTAAAATTGATCAATGTCATTTTCTTCAATTCCAAGCTAATGCCCTATGCTTTTTAGTGTTTATCGTATTTCTATTACATTGTAGAGGCAAAGTCAGCAAAAGCGCAAACAAGCCAAGGCGATGGAGGCTCGTTATCGTGGATCGAACAGAGGTTATGCACGCATATCAAAAGCTATTGTGAGATCAAAATCCTAACTTTTAATTTTTTTTATATATTCACTTTTAATATATCTACTAAAGTGACACTTTCATCACTATCGTAGAAAGAAGAAAAGAGGAAAGTGGGAGAGAGCGAGCCTATTGTTACCCGTTTCGAGTTATTTCAGACTACAAGAAAGACTCGAGACGGGCGTATTCCCGATCCCATTGCACAGCGGATCATCGAAAAAGCGGTAATCTATTCATTAATTTATCTTTCAATTAGAAACTATTATTTCTATACGAAGAATTAAATAATATATTTTTGTGATTTAGGAGCGCTTATCTCAGACCATGACTCCCGAGGACATTCGCACTATCGGAGTTGATGATTTGTATGGACGGGCTATCGGTCGTGAGGAGCATCACGGCCGCTTACGGAGTTTGGGATATGGCGTGATGAAGACCTCGTTAGCGATGGCACCTGCTGTTCAAGCCATGAATATGGTGGGTCAAATTTCAGAACAACTTGCCAAGTTGACTAGAGAGGTGGAGACTCTGAGGTCCGAGAGAAAATCCAGTCACGGATTGTCGAGTGGAGCAAGCTGTGATAATAGTGTCGCTGATGCTAGGTTTTTGGCTGATGGTGGAGACGACTTTATTGAGGCACTTCAAAACATATCTCAGGAATCAACATGTGCATGTCTTGCTTTTGTTTTAATTAAATACTAGTGTGTTATGATTTTCTAACTAAATATCTTATTCGAACAGTCATCGACCTTTTGCTACCTTTATTTGGAGTATCCTACTCGGTCGGTGGCCACGGGAACGTTGCACAACAACTCCCAGCAATTGATTCTTGGTTGTCCACTCACTCGTGGTTTCGTGAGGGTCACGCTAGAAGTGCCCGTAGAGGAAGAAGTAGATTCACCCTTGCCGAAACATGTAGATGATGCTGTTACAGTCGGAACAGCGGTCGAGCACTTCATCGAATGGCCGAGCAACTTGGTCTCTCACACCGCAAAGGTAAAGTATATGTTATTAAAATTTATTATCTTATCCGTCGTTCTAAATCATGTTGAAAATTTGATTGTAGAAACTGACAGAAAAGCCTAAACAAAAATCAAGAGGTGTAGTAGGCAGTCGGATGGAGAGAACGAGGGACGGGGGTATTGATACGCGCCTACGTGGTTATCCATTTTCTGGAGACTTAGAGCACAACTCCGTCGTATAGAATATGGTGAGCACGATAGTGCAGTCACGTGCTTTCGATACCATCACAATTCCGATGGGTGCTCACTTTCATTAGCCTTATTATGAAGACTACATCGTTCCGGACAATGTGATTAAAGTATTGAACGACCAGTGGTTGAGTGCATCCACCATATCCGTTTACCTCAAGTATGTGTTTATTAATTATCAGTATTTACTTTCTATACAGTTGGATTTTCTTTTTTAAATTTTAATTAGCGTATATATGTTGGTTAAAGATATTTGGGAGAGGTATATCTCTCTAGAGATAGCGAAGCAAGTGGAAAGTATTCCTTCGTCTGCCCCCAAGTGTCTTGCGTGTTGGGTGATAGGACACATGGCATGGAAGGGATAGTCCAACATATGCTGGGGTTAAGTGGGAGAGAACATCTCATTTTTTGGCCAACAAATATGGGGTGAGTACGTACAATAAACACTTCGTTAAAATTTATATGCGTAATATGTTATTTGCACATTTGCAGTCAATTTTAATATTCTTAATATAATATAGGAACCATTGGGTGTTGGTCGTCATTAATATGAAGACATTAAGTGTCTTTTTTATGGACCCAACTGTTGATGGGGTGGTTGCAAATCGTCGTGATCTCATGTCATATATGGAAGCGTAAGTTCATTTTTAATATTCTAAAATAATGATTTGTTTTACTTTTAAAATTATGCATATTTAATCTATTTTTTTTAATTATAATAATAACAGTGTGATGACGATGTATCGGAGTCGCCTTCACAATCAAACCTCAAGATCTAGTTTCAATAAAGTGAGCTGGATAGATGTTAAGGTAATTTAATTTAGTACATTATCAAATTAATAGAAAATAATCCTAATTGTAATGCACGCATGCTTATAATTGCTAATCATAACAGGTTCCGAG
This sequence comes from Galeopsis tetrahit, assembly GCA_963675135.1. Taxonomy (NCBI): domain Eukaryota; kingdom Viridiplantae; phylum Streptophyta; class Magnoliopsida; order Lamiales; family Lamiaceae; genus Galeopsis; species Galeopsis tetrahit. The sequence continues at coordinate 43,054,976 of OY776128.1, read as the reverse complement.
GCAACGTGATGGAGACCATTGTGGACATTTTGTATGTTGTTATATTGAGGATATAATCAATTTTTCTGGATTGGAGATTAATCCTAACAATGTAAGTCAATTTATTGATTTATTTAAATTATTATTGATTGAATAAAAATTCATATACTATATATCTAACTATATTGATTGATCGTTGTTTGCAGTCTGTCTATGCCTGTCCGCTCAACTCTTACAAAGATAAAAGAATGGACAAATGGAAAAAAGATTGGATCGGGTACCTGTGCAATCGATTTTTGTATAGGTTTAATTTAAGTAGTTAGTATAACTTTTGTTGCATTTAATATATTAACTTATACATTTGTGATGATATTTAATGTTTTTTGGTGTTTATATTAATTGAACGTACGTTAGTGTACGTTTATTTATTTAATTTTTTGGTATTTGACGTGTATAAAATGGATTTTTAAAATATAAAATTTATTTATTGGTGTATAAATAAATTTGGTTTTGTATAAAATTGATTTTTAAAATATAAAATAATTATTTTAAAAAAAAAAAATTGACTTAGACAGCGGTTCATAACCGCTGTCCAAGCCCATGCGTTTTAAAAAAAATTCACTTAGACAGCGGTTATGAACCGCTGTCCAAGTCAAAAAACAAAAAAAAAATACACATAGACAGCGGTTATGAACCGCTGTCCAAGTGACTTTACTTGGACAGCGGTTCAAAACCGCTGTTTAATACCTCTCTTGCACAACCTTTAAAAAGAGCTCTCCAAGTGCAATTTCACTTGCATAACTCCCACTTGGAAAGCTCGTTTAAAAGCTCTCCAAGACCCTTTTTTAAAGCTCTACAAAGCCAAATGTGTAGTAGTGTTCCCTAGAAATCACTGTTAGTCCCAAAAGGAGTATGACACGTGTATGGTGGGGGAATACACGTATATGTATTTTTCCAAAATTACTTTTTGCAATTAATCAACAAAAATAATCAGAGTGAGATAAGTTGTACAGTATAGTGGTTCGGAGACTAAACTGCTCCTACGTCCACTAAGTGTGATATCCTTTACAATTTAAGAACGAATGTAAAGGCTAGGATATCACTTTCTAGGCTTAGGATAATAGAACAATAAGCTTGCCTAGTGGGGACTAATGATAACACTCACAAACAAAGTGGAATTGTTCATTTCTTTTTTTTTTGAAAAACGCAAAAATCTTCATTAATACCTGAAGCTCCGATGGAGTTGGCCTTGTTGGGGATTCTACTAACTTGTAATGGTATGCGTTTGTTTTGGGAAGTAAGTTATAATTCAACTTTATATTTATAGGATTTATAGTTATTGGATTTTTTGAAAACCGGAATCTAAAATTCCAAAATAGAATCGAATTTAAAATACAAAATTCCAAATTCAGTTTTTAAAACCCAAATAAAAAACATACCCCAGGGCCGATTTCGTGCAATTAAACCAAAAAAAATATCGTGATAAGTAACCTTCTCGAAGTGAATTCGCCGACTCAATGTTTAAAGAAACTGATCAGGTTAACAAGTATTGAATTGAAAACTAGAAAAGACACAGTTTATTCCTTAGCTCTGGTGAATGTACAATGATCTTCTCTGGAATTCCATGTATTACTGGCAACATAAAAGTGCTCTAGTGAGAAAAGTCAAAATGGAATAGACTTCTAATTCTCATATTTATTGTTCCCTTCGTTTGAAACAACGGAAATGCAAATAGAAATATCGAACAAGTACGAATACCTCTTCACGGGAAAGACACAGAGAATGCTTTATCCATCCTGTTTTTGCTTAATGTGGCTTTATAAGTTGGGCGAAGATCGTCTAATTTACCGTTTTTAATGACAGTATCCTGTAAATTTAGAACTTATTAGTAAAAAAAGTGCTCTGAATTCTTGTAGCGGAGAAATTAACTTGCACATACTAAGTGCAAAATATGTGCGTATATGATAAGCATTGAACGCACTAATCATGATATTGTCTACAAGATTATTTGGGGTGCCTGGAGTTCATCTCGATCTGTTCAGACACAAAGATTTTAGTAAAATCCCAGAAAAACAAAAGAGAAACAAAAAATTCTGCACTTCCGAAATTAAAAACCTCTGACCTCTCTCGGAAATAAATATAACGGCGAAAAATACTTAAAAAAACGTCGCTAGGCAACAGGCATATAAATATTACTCACTCTGTCTCAAAAGGATAGTTCACTTTCCCTTTTTACACAATACAATGCAAACATTTTAGACATATAAAATTTACTCTTGTATTCTTGTTATACCCTTAGTTAATGAACACTATTATTAACCAATCCAATCATTAAATAAGGATATTTTAGACAAAAATATTAAAATAAAAGGAAACTGAACTATAATTTGAGACAAACAAAAATAAATAGTGGACTATCTTTTTAGTAAATTTTAGATTCCTTGTCCTAAGCCAAAAAAATTCCCAAAATGGTAAACATAGCAAGATCATTCAACCAAAAGGGGAAAACTTGTTCTCTGAATCAACTAATACAACTAAAAAAATGTTGATGAATGATCATACACACATACAAAAAACAATTGCAAATGATACTCGGCATAAACATTAGCTTAAACTTAGGTTTTGAGACGAAGAGGAAATGTGCGTTTTTGTTTTGAAGAACTGTTAAAAAAACACAGTAATTTACATCTATCTTGTTATATCTTTATATTCAAAATATGTGTGTAAATGATCAATTTTAGTCTTGTAACTTAGGCCGAGCCCAACTTTAATCCAGTAATTTTGCAATTTCTCAATTTTAGTCGTAACAGTAATAATATTACTTTTGACAGTATCAATTTTAGTATTGTTACTTAGGTCGAGTCCAACTGTAATCATGTAACTTTGCACTAAATTTATACCGTTATGACTAAAATTGAGAAGACAACGATTAAGAAAAATTAAGAAGACAAAAATAGAAACAGAAAGACGGCAACGCTTAAGTAGAAAAATTAGAGCAGTATTAAAGAAGTTAAAAAAAACAGAAAATTGGGTGGCCTAAGTGACATCTAGATTGTTATATTTCTAAGTGCAAAATATGTGCATTTATGATAAGCATTGAACGCACTAATATGTACATGGTCAATAATGTGTTTTAAAATGCAAGATTGTTTGATCTTGAATGAACTAGGCTTTCTGGTTATTATTGTTTAACGGGCGAGTGATTGTCACGCGGCTTTCTTCTGTTAAAATTGACGGAAATTAATTACAGGACCGAAAGTGTAGATAAAAGGACTGAAAGTGATTTGACCACATTCTTATAGGACAAAAAATACAATTTTCCCAATAACAAATTCTAGCTACTTATAACTTTTTGAAATAGAGGGAGTATATGATAAGAATTAAATGACCTAATGCGTATATGGGAGGACGCACGAGACCGTCGGCACTTAGAGCTTCAGGTATTTCGCCGACGATTGGCTACTTTATGAAGTAATTGGAGTGTAAAGAAGGCAACGCATAAGTAGAAAAAATAGTGAAAGAAGTTAAAAAACAGAAAATTGGGAGGCGTAAGAGACGATATTCTAAGTGCAAAATATGTGCGTATATGATAAGCATTGATCGCACTAATCATGATATTGTCTACAAGAAAGTGTGAGAAAATCTAGACTCTTCTGAAATTTCATAAAAATATTCAAATTATTTGGGGGTGCATCTCTATTCAGACACAAAGATTTTAGTAAAATCCCAAAAAAAAACAAAAGAGAAACAAAAAATTTTGCACTCCGGAAAAAAAACCTCTGACCTCTCTCAGAAATAAAGATAACGGCCAAAAATACTTAAAAAAATGTCACTAGGCAATAGGCAATAGGCATATAAATATTACTTCCTCCGTCTTAAAAAGATATATAGTTCACTTTCCTCTTTCACACAAACCAATGCAAACATTTTAGACATATAAAATTTACCTTTGTATACTTGTTATACCCTTATTTAATGTTAATGAACACAAGAAAGTGGACTATAATTTGAGAAAAACAAAAAAAGAATAGTGGACTATCTACGACGGAAGGAGTAGTAAATTTTAGATTCCTAGCTTGTCATAAGCCAGAAAACTTCCCAAAATGGTAAACATAGAAAGATCATTCAACGAGAAGGGGAAAACGTGTTCTCTGAATCAACCCATACAGCTAAAAAAAGTTGATAAATGATCATACACAAATACAAAAAACATTTGCGAATGATACTCGGCATAGACATTAGCTTAAACTTAGGTTTTTGAGATGAAGAGGAAGTGTGCGTTTTTGTTTTGAAGAGCTGTTAAAAAAACAGTAATTTACATCTATCTTGTTATATCTTTAGATGCAAAATATGTGCTTATATGATATTTTTGGTCTTGTAACTTAGGCTGAGCCCAACTTTAGTTAGGTAATTTTGCACTTTCTCAATTTTAGTCTTGACTGTATCAATTTTAGTCATGTTTCTTAGGTCGGGTCCAACGTGTTGGGAAATTAATTCCCCCAAGGGCAGACGAAAAATAAACAAGAAATAAAATGAAGAAATAACACAATCACCAACACAAGAATCTGTTTACCCAGTTCGTCTTTCGACTACGTCTGATTACAATGAGAGAACATATATTTATAATAGAAAACTTGCCCTAACCCTAAGCCCATTACAGTCAAACTTGCTTCACACTTCAGGCCCGTTAGGATCAAACTTGTCCTACACTCCAAGCCCATTAGAGCCAAACTTGTTCCACACTGCAGGCCCGTTAGGATCAAACTTGCCCTACACTCCAAGCCTGTTATGATCAATTCAGGCTCCACACTTCAACAATCTCCCACTTGGAGACTAAATTTTCCATGTAACCATATCTTCTTGATCTCCTCCCGTATCCGCCTGGCATCATCAAGCCTTATCTTCGAGTTCCAATGTGGAACAAAAGCTCCTTTAAAAAACTCATTTTATTTTATCACAAGTCCAACAAACTCCACATTGATAAAATAAAATAAAACTCGATTGTCTTCACCGACAAACATGATTCTTAAACCAAAGAACCAACATTCTCAACATAGAGAATACCTACTCCACCATATGAGTAGAACACTTAGAATCACCCATTCTAAGAATTTCCTTCGGCACATGTCAAAAAATACATGTTGATATTTATGGTGCAACTTCTAACTTTTGGCATTCCTAGAAGTCCTTCAGCCATCGACATCTTTCACCACACACCTTGCATCCTTGCCAAACCAATGCACATGTGGTCCAACTAACGTCATCACATCCTTTTTCATGACAGTTGGACATGCCAAAAGGATTTTCATTTCTTCAATCAGAGGACATCATCTTCTATCATAACGTTAGCAACATTTCCGGAGCCATTTGCCGCCACCGCTCCACCTTAATTAACTTCACCTTGTGTACACCAGATTGTATCAGCAGATCCTTAACTTGCACTTGCCACAAGCTAAAACTGATTCTTCCATAAAATTTCTCCACGTCATACTTCATTGCACTCGAAGTCTTTCACATATCATTTCTCCGCCCTTAAACAACTGTCTCCCAAAAGAGACCCCCGAACCTTTCTGTAAAAATCTTTTATGATGTGGAGCATACTAAGAATAAATAGAAACTAAACTCGGGCTTTGATACAACTTGTTGGGAAATTGATTCCCCCAAGGGCAGACGAAAAATAAACAAGAAATAAAATGAAGAAATAACACAATTACCAACACAAGAATTTGTTTACCCAGTTCGTCTTTCGACTACATTTGAGGGCGATGCCAAACCAGGTATTTCACTATGTTTTTTGGATGCGCACTGATTAAAATGAGAGAACATCTATTTATAATAGAAAACTTGTACTAACCCTAAGCCCATTAGAGTCAAACTTGCTCCACACTCCAGGCCCATTAGGATCAAACTTGTCCTACACTCCAAGCCCATTAGAGCCAATCTTGCTCCACACTCCAGGCCCATTAGGATCAAACTTGCCCTACACTCCAAGCCCGTTAGGATCAATTCAGGCTCCACATTCCAACACAACGGTAATCCTGTAACTTTGCACTAAAATCGATAACGTCAGGAACGATTAAGTAAAATTAAGAAGACAAAAATAGAAACAGAAAGAACGCAACACTTAAGTAGAAATTAGAGCAGCGTTAAAGAAGTTTAAAAAAACAAAAAATTGGGAGGCTTAAGTAACATCTATCTTGTTATATTTCTACGTGCCAAATATGTGCATATATGATAGGCATTGAACGCACTAATATGTACATGGTCAATATAATGTGTTATAAAAGCATGTGTAGTAAATTAATCATGGAATTATTAGGTGTGAATCATATTGTTCATCTTCTTTTCATCATTCATTCGATTTTCAATTAAATCCTTTAAGTATTCCATTTTTCAATTTACCTTTGAAGTTGTCCAATTTACGTCATTTTTGCTGGAAATTTACAATTCGCCGGAAATGTGAGATTGTGGCTCACACATGTGGAACAAATTGAGGATTCCGACGATATTCCCAATTTACTAATCAAAATAATATACCTGAGGCAGATGATGATAGTATTCCTGTTAAATCTAGAAAAACATGGAAATCTGCGCATGATACTGAAAATATCATTGGTGACTCTACTATTGGTGTGAAGACTAGACGACAACTCTTTGAGTCGCAAGAACAGCCTAGTCCATCTATGTTTTGCTGGTGTTGTTTCCTCTCTTCTATCGAGCCTACCACCGTTAAGGAGGCATTGGCTGATAGTAATTGGATCATCGCTATGCAAGACGAGTTGAACCAGTTTGTTCGAAACGACGTCTGGGAACTTGTCGATAGGCCGGAACATCACAATGTAGTTGGCACTCGATGGATTTTCAAAAACAAGAAAGATGAGAATGATGTGGTCGTTAGAAATAAGGCTAGACTAGTAGCTCAAGGCTATGATGAAACTTATGCTCCTGTTGCTAGACTAGAAGCCATTCGATTGTTCCTTGCATATGCTGCTTATATGAAGTTTACTGTATTATCAAATGGATGTTAAAAGTGCATTTCTTAACGGTATTCTTGCGGAAGAAGTGTATGTTGAACAACCTCCAGGTTTCGAAGTCAAAGGCAATCAGGTGTACAGATTGAAGAAAGCCTTATATGGACTAAAGCAAGCTCCAAGAGCATGGTATGATACTCTCTCTCTCTCTTTCTATTAGAAAATGGTTTTACTAAGGGCAAGGTCGATAGAACCTTGTTCAGAAGACAAGAAGGGAAAGACATTTTACTCGTCCAAATTTACGTAGATGATATCATTTTTGGTTCACCTAACAAAAAGCTGAGTGAAAGTTTTTCAACACTCATGCAAAGTAAATTTGAGATGTCCATGATGGGTGAAATGAATTACTTTCTTGGTCTTCAAGTAAAACAGACCCCTGAAGGGATTTTCATAAATCAAGCAAAGTATACTAGAAATCTACTAGACAAGTATGGTATGAAGACATGCAAGTCTACTGGAGTACCTATGCTACCTACTTACAGGATGGATCCAGACGAACATGGTAAGTGTGCTGATCAAACATATTATCGTGGTCTTATTGGTTCATTACTGTACTTGACTGCTAGTAGACCTGATATTGCATTTTCTGTTGGCGTATGTGCTCGTTTTCAAGCTAATCCAAAAGAGAGTCATATGGAAACCACTAAACGGATATTGAAATATTTGAAAGGAACCATCAATCGTGGTATATGGTATCCTTCAAATGATGATTTATCTCTAAGTGGCTACTCAGATTCTGATTTTGGTGGCTGTAGAATAGATAGGAAATCTACATCCGGTTCTTGTCAATTCTTAGGCACAAAACTCATTTCATGATTTTTGAAAAAGCAAACTAGTGTGGCTACCTCTACTACCGAAGCCGAGTACATGGCTGCTGGTAGCTGCTGTAGTCAACTACTTTGGCTCATGCAACAGCTTAGAGATTACAACATATATGAATCAAATGTTCCTATTTTCTGTGATAGTAATAGTGCTATTGCCATTACACAAAATCCTGTTTTGCACACACGTTGTAAGCATGTTGATGTGAAACATCATTTCATACGTGATCATGTAGAAAAGAAGGATATTCGCATGGAAAAGATTCATACTGATTTTTAAAGAGCTGATATTTTCACAAAACCATTACCTGAGGCTCGTTTTCGTGAATTATGCATAAGTCTAGGACTAATTGATCTAGACCCTACTTGCCTATAGCTATGTACTAACCAGACAGGTACATCAAAGAAATAAGGAGACAAGATCACTGAAACAGAGCACTCGTCTACTCCCTCAACAGACAGGTATACAAGGTCAGACAAGATGACCAAACAACTCGATGAGGAAGCTGGTAAAGCTGAGGGTAACACTAAGGGAATAAACATTTAAGGGGGAATCTATAATTTCTTAAATATCCTTATGTTGACTCTTAAGTTTGTTAAAAGTCATCTTGTTCGAAACTTTGACCATTGCTTTAGACTGATATTCATCTTAATTATTCTACTCTACTTGTACCTACACTCATACGTCGCACAAGATAAGATAGGTACATGAAGTCGTTCGACATTCAGACAGACAAGCACAGTCGAAGGGGGAACTTGTCTGGTGCGCATAAGTCTACTCATCTGTTCTGGATAGACTCGAACGGACAAGATAAGTGTTCTTTTGATTCAAAACATTCTAAGTGTCTAACACTACGAATTAAGGATGTTAATGTAATTTGATAATGTGAAATTTGTAAAAATCTAGAATTGGATTTATACACTCCATTTAATGAGGTGTATACACCCAGTTCGCGCTAAACCCTACTACACTAGGTCAGATGAGTACACTCTTCTGTCCTAACCAATAGGAAAGGCGGATTCCAAATTTTACAATACCAAATCACGTAATGTTCCCGATTCCGTAACTGAATTCCAAAGGCCACAACCGTTAGATCAAAGCATTCAATCTTGGCCGTCGATTCAAAATTTTAAGTTTTAACAAAACCCCAAACAGTTCCACTCTTCTCTCCTACGTTTTCTTAACTCCTCTACTCACAAGCTCTCGATTTCTTGCACAATCATATCTCTTTGATCTTAATCAAGCTATTACTATGTCGATTGTGTCTCTATTCGATGTTCGTACTAACATGCAAGCTAGGTTCGACCTAGGCAAGTACGCCTCTGAAGGAAAGGTGCATGTAGAAGGGTCAGTGTTCTTCAAAGGCAATCACACTGATGAGAACAAGGAGATTTTGACGAAATGCTGCCGATGTGGTTTGAGACCTTATTTGGAAGCTTTTCCTGAGGAGACTCCAGAAGAGGAGACTCCTGAAGAAGAAGTATTGGAATTCTATGCCAATGCCACCAGAAGAGGAGACTCCATAGAATCGTTCGTTGGTGGAAGTCGGGTAGAAATTACTCGCGAATCTGTGTTCGAAACATTGAAACTACCTACGGGTACAATTGATGTGGAGAACTATGCTCAAGGGCAAGAGTTAAGGTATCTCAGTGTTTTCTGTGGAAAGAAGCTTCGTTTGAACCGTGATGGAAAAGTCCTAGCCGTTAAGAAGAAAGAGCTTCTGAGGAAAATATCGAACTCAACTTGACATCACAAGTAAGATGCTGCTTGGTGTCACCGGAAGCTATGATTCTGTAACCCTTCAAAAGGCGAGTTTGATGGCCGCGATCTATGACGGCATCACGGAAGGAAATTCGTACAAATTATTCACAGATCGTTTGATGTATTTCGAACGAAATGTTCGTGTTGACACCGACACAAGAGATTGGGTGGTGTCTGCTGCAGTCAGCTTCAGAAACAAGTTAAGTATCCTCATACCTGTCATGCTGCCGAATAAGACAAGTTGGAGTAAGGGCAAGCCATTTCATGTCCTCAAGTATTATTTGAAGAAGGAAGCTCTCGCGAAGCAAGCTGCTGGAAGAGCTGCTGTGAGCAAGCAAATTCAGATTGATCCTCAAGACGCAATGTTTGAACCCGTCTCGTCTGGTGCTGAGGAAGATGAGTCGGATAAGGATGAAGAATCTGGTGATGAGGCTAAAGCTGGAACTAGTGGAAGACTAGTTTAGTATGTCCCAGAGGAGGCTATGTTTGAGGCTGCTGAGGATTCCGAAGAAACTCAATCGGACAAGGAGCCTGAGAGTAGCTAAAACCTATCGACTGGTGAGAGTCGAGTCGAGTCCCTCACCAGACAAGTCGACTATTGAAAAGGTTGGTACTTCTTCTAGAACTCTTTCAATTCCTCTCTCTCTCCCCGTCAAAACCAAGGCAAGATCACTTTGATCTCGTGCCAGACCTGTCCCAAAAACCTCGTCTGTGTTGGCAGTGCAACCACTGAGAGCCAACATTACCCAAGACACTACTATATTTGACACAACTGATACTCCGACAGTTGTCAAACCAAACCTAGCCACATCAAAGCCCACAGAAACCACAACCCAAATTCCCTCAACCTCAACAGAAAATTTTGAACCCTCCAACCCATCTAGTTCGGGAACCCCTCTAGTTGCCACTGCAACAACTGAGACAAGGACCCCACTTGCTCAGACCCCTTCCGAAACTAGATTTGAATCCTTGGTGTATTATCCGACGTGTTTAAGAGAGAAGAGGATTCGTGCGAAAGTTAGCAACAATCTGAGAAAGATGCTTCCGACAGTCGAGATTGACTCGTCTTCTGAGCAATTTGAGAAACTTCTAAGGATATGCACATGGGTTGCATTGAGGAAGGCCCCGACGGAAGATTTGTTCGAAGTTATTGTTGGAATGGGCGGAATCTCAAATTTTCAAGACTGGGAGATGGAACAGAAGGAGAACAGTGGAGTCAAAGACCACTCAGAATTGTTCCCAGCTCATGCCTTAACAACTCCTGTGAAGAGAATGCTAAGTATTTCGGATGATGTTTTATCTTCAGAGGTCAAGTTTGATGTTGGAGTTCAAACTGATCTGCTGGAAGAAGAGTCGAAAGCTGAATTCGTTGATGCTGGAATTCAGACATCTGAGCCATTACTGGAATTAGAAAATGTCTCGGATCATCTTGAAGAAATTGCTAAAAGTGCTAAGGATGGAGACAACTCGATCTTATTTTCTAAGGAAGATGACGAGTTTGTTGAAGCCTTTATCTTTGATGAAGATGAGATAGTCGTTAAAGATCGAGATGATGTTGTTGTTGAAACTCAGTCTACTCAAGTTTTTCCAGATGGTTTCTTAGATGAATTGAAGACATACTTGAAAAATGTTGTTCAGTCTTCGATAGATGAGTTCTTAAACTCCAAGTTGAAAGAAGTTCTGGTGGAGCAGAATCAGTCTCTTGTAGATAGTTCCAGAGAGTTGATAGTTGGTGAAGTCAACCAGATGAACTCAACATTCAGAAAAGAGATGAATGCCCAGATTGAAGAATTCTTGAAGAGACAAGTTAACTATTCTGAGAAGCGTTCGATCAACTTTGCAAGATCGCTAGCTGAAGAGTCAAGCAAAATGAGACGTCTCTACCGTGTAAAGATTGAGATAGCTGATGAGCAAAGAAGAGAAGCACAAGATCAGTTGGTGCGTTCTAGAGTTATTCTTTCAGAGCTGACTGAACAGAACAGGTTGCTCAAACAGACTGCTACTCATTTCAAAGATGAATTAATCTCAAGTTCAAGGAAGTTGGAACTTACTGCTGATCTTCATGACAAGATGAGTCACAACAAGACGCATCAGAGGCAAATTGAGATGGCTACAGAGGCTATGAAGGAAGCTTTGAAAGAAGAGATGACTCGCTTTACTAGTCTATTCACTCTTAAGGCAAGTGATGAAGCCAAAAAGGGGGAAGAGACGAGTAGAGTTGAAGAAAAATCGAAGTTTAGTGCTGAACCGGAAATAAAAGAAGCTACTACTGTTATGCAAGATTTAAGAAGGCCTAAGAGAGGAAAGTTTGTGAAGAAAGCTGATCTTGAGAAAGCTAAGGCAGAAGAGCAGAAGAGACGGGTGAAGGGCAAAGGTGTTGCTTCTCCTGAGGTTCAGACAAGACGAGTTGCGAAGAGAAAGCTTATCATTGAAGAGCCAAAAGCTGAAGAAGAAACTGCAATAGTGGAGAAGCAGAAGATAGATGAAAAGATTGATGATTCTCACTATGCTAGCAAAAAGAAAGTTGGAAAGCATATTAAAAGATTGCAGAAGTTAAAGGCAAATCCAGATGATGTTGCAGATGCGTTCATAGACAACTTTATTGACAATGAACATCGTGATGCATAGTTCAAAGTCAAGTTGCAATGGGAGTTGGATCACTGGATAGTTCGCAAATTTGGTGATGCAGACAGCAATGAAGAGCTTTACGCAATATTTTACAAATTCATGGAAGTTCAAGATTTGAAGCTTTGGAATCTGATTATGAGGATAACTGCTGCTGTGAACTTTAACATATTGGTGCCGATCTATCCCAAATGGACTACTCCTATGCTGAGTTCTGGCAAAAGGATCGACTTCAACCATATCAAGAAATTTGAAGAAGAAGATCGAGAATGAAGATCACATTGCAGAGATCCATAGAAGACTCCTAGATGCATTTTGTGTTCCTAATCTAGAAGGAGGTAACATTACTGACTAAGTGTAATTTCTTTACTTAGTATTTTTTTTGATTAAGTATGTGTAATCTACTGATCTTTACGTGAATGAATGAAAAGATAAGTACTTTTGGTGATTAAAGACAAGATAACTACTTAACTAGTCTACTATTGTGAAAAAGATTCAAGTAGTTTTGGCTTCATCAAAAAGGGGGAAATTGTTGGGATATGAATCCTAAGACAAGTCCTAAATAATGAAAAGATAAGATGAGTTTTGATAAGCCAAAAGTAGACTTGAATATTTTCTAAGTGTTGACTGATCTAGTCTAGTTATGGAAGTCGTCTTGAGCAGATCAGTAGAGTTCACAAGACAAGTAAAAGAAAAGAAAGTTTAAGTGTTTGAAAGACAAGTACGTTCTATAAGTACTTTGTGTATTTGTTTAGGATTTATACTGAGCTATTTGAAAGTTGTATAGAAGCTCATATTTCGTTTATATTCGTACATATTCATTGTATAGATTTTAAGTTGTCTAAGCTATTTTATAAAGCTTAATGTAATATAATAATCTTGTTAAAATTAGATGATAGGACTAGTTTAGTGTTCTATTGAAGTCTACAAAAGAAGACCTGCGCAAGACAAGATGAGTAAAGAGAAGACTCAGAATTTATCTAAGTGTTGAGACAAGACAGGTGCGCAACAAGTCAACAAGAAGAATGAAGAAGTTAGTTATTAAAACGCGTGTGAAGATTAAGATTGAAGAGTTAGTTGGAAATAACTAATTAACTAAAGAAACGCGTGGAAGGATAAGAAGGAGAAGTTAGAAATCAGTTTTCAAGAAGAGTTAGTTACATAACAGAAAGTTCTTGAAAATAGAAGTTTATAAATACCATGGCGTATTCAACGATTGAAGACTACTGACACACTGATATTCTATACTCAAGCTAAGAGAATTAAAGACGTATTCAAAGTGAAGAACTCTCAGAGTTGAAGATTCAGAAAGAAGCCAGAAGACAGGTGAAGATTCAATAAGGCTACTACTGAAGACAGGGAAGTTTTATTTTACTGTATCAAGTTGCTAGTTGCTTGTTAAATAGCTAGTTAGATCGAAGAAGCACTTGGTAGTGTTATCGAGAAGATCTAAGTCTTATTTCTTGGGACTTAAAACTACAAGAACACATTACTCCATTGGACGAGTTAATAAGAATTTCACGACTGGTTTTGTGAGATTGGATGTAGACAAGTTGTCGAACCACTATAAATCTCGTGTTTGATTTACTTTACTGTTTTATTTGTGTTTGATTGATTAACTGCTTAATTGATTGAATTACATATCTGAACAAGACTAGTAGAGTGTTCATAACAGTGTTCATCGATATTAGTTGAGTATAAATTTGATTGGGCTCATTGTTTAAATCTGATATTCCGCATTGTGTATTCTGATATATTGAAAGATTTTTGAAAAGTCTATTCACCCCCCTCTAGACATTTTCACTAGCTTACTCAATATTATCTAACTCAACTAGGGACCTACATAGAATATATTATCGATTTTCCCAGTGCAACCACTATCTTTGTTTGTCACCTTTCTATGTTGTTCTGATTCCTTATCAATTCTTATTTTTATAATTTTTTTAAATTATCTAAATTGGACAAAAGAGGACGAAAATTTGCCAATTGGCCGGAAGTCCCAATTCTTCGATGCGTGCGAGTTCAGCAGTTCGGTGATGGAAGTAATGTGGGCGACGACGACCTTGATATGTGGAACTTTGGTGAATGAACCCCTCCGAACAATTTCCTTTTACATTCTGTCGTACTATTTATTTTTATGTCTCGTTGGACTATTTATTCTTATGTTTTTTCTACATTGTTAGGAGAGTGGAGGTAGGAGCAGTTTAGCCTCTGAACCACCATACGTCTTGTGTTCTTACTTACTGCTTTTACTTTATTGTTTAATTTTAAGTAGTTATATTGCATATTGCTTATTGATTTGTTGGGTATAATAGGGTCTATCATTAATTCCACATATAAGTTGTATACTTGTTAAGATCTATTAGAATCTTTCAAAAGTATTTCTATATGACTTTGCATATAGACAACTTACCTGACTCTATTATTTGTGTTGTTGATTATAATTTTTTTAAAAACACATACACATGTATTCTCCCCCCCCCCCACCATACACGTGCCAGGGACCAACAAATTCTATGCTAAAATGGATTTTACAGATTTCAAAACACTTAACTTTTATAGGTATTTGCAATTTGAATACATTCGGTTAAATTTTTTAAGTGTAGAAAATACAGGCTAGTTGACCTTATGTTGCCAAGTCTACTGAAAGTTATCCTTATGGATTCATGGAAGTAAGTAGGTTTTGATATCATAAAAAAGGGGGAAGTTGTTGGGATATAGTTTATTGTAGAAAAAGGATTAGTCAACTATGCATAGCTGTTAATTTATTTTGTTTCTATAAATAAAACATTAGATTGAATCTCTGATTTCTAGGAATTAGAGTGGTTCTCCGATTTTTAGGAATTGTGTTTTTTCCTTTTTTAGTGGACTGGAATTCCAGCCACTCTTGGCCTATATTAGGATGTAATTTCATCATTTGGTATATTGAAATATACGACCAGATTCTTCTCATGGTATCAGAGCCTACCTCTGAGCCCTAATCTGATTTTCTGGCCAATTCTTCACCATGACCAAGTACGACATGGCTTTTCAATCCTCCTCCACAGGAGTTACATCTCAATCCGAGTCAAATCATCCCACAGTTCCCTCCATTCCTGATACTCATCATCTTGTTACAAATCACAAACTTCATGGCCACAATTTTCTTCAATGGTCACAATCAGTTTTCATGTATATCTGCGGCAGAGGGAAGGACGGTCATCTCATTGGCGAAATCGCTGCTCCTGAAATAACAGATCCCAAATATCGATCCTGGAGAACAGATGACCATTTAGTTATGTCATGGCTGATTAATTCCATGACCACAGAGGTTGGTGAAATTTTTTTGCTTCATCCTACAGCAAAAGAAATCTGGGAAGCTGCGAGAGAGACGTATTCCAGCACAGAGAATACCTCGGAACTTTTTGAAATTGAAACTAGGTTGTATAACCTAAAACAGGGAGATTCAAGTGTTAAGGAATATTACTTCAATGCCCTTACACGTTGTTGGCTGCAACTAGACCTCTATGAATTTTTTTTGATAAAAGAAACTTACCTGATTTATTTTGAACAGGGCCTAAGTTACAGGACTAACAATGAAAATTATCTCGATAATCGTGGAATGATAACAATTGAGTTAATGGAATTGTGTCAAAAAGAGATCAAAATCTGAGGTTTTTCGATAAAAACGCATATTCCAAATCTGAAAAAACTAACAAGAAATAGTAAATGAGAATTTAAATTACCATGACGCGTGAGATTGCACACTTTTATCACATGGAACTGACGCCTATATCAACCCGTAAGAATAAGAGATCTTTTGTGACATCATATTGTAAATATTATCTCGTGCGACTGTATACTAATTAATATTTGACAAAAAATATATTTGTGAACCCAGGCATCACTTGGTTCAAATAGTTCTTCTCGTTAGGCAATTAAAAAGGGCCTTAATTCTTCTGTGCAGTTATTTACCTGTAAAGTACAATCGCACAACCTAGTAGAAAATGTTGGTCCAAGTTACATTCATGAAATGAATTGAATTTTCTCTGTTTTTAGGCTAGGAGAGATGCAAACATTATTCCATTTGAATCAACCAAATCCGACATAATTAAACGTGTAATTTAAAAAATTCAGAAAATGCAAATGCTAATGTAGCCTGAGAACATTTATGGGATGTTTGTTTGGGGATGGAACATTCGGATTTGGGATTTTGAAATCCTTTCTAGTTTGAGATTTAGATTTAGGATTTTAAAATCCTACCCTACAAATACATATAAACCCTACAAATACATATAAACCCTACAAAAGTCAATCATATAAATACCTACAAACCCTATATAGATACGTATAAACACCTATAATCCTATACTATAAACTTAAATCCTACACTACTTAAATCCCAAAACAAACACAAAACATAAAAAGCATTAAGATTTTTAAATCCACTATATTTCAAAAACCTCAAAATCCCAAAACAAACCTAAAGTCTGGGAAGATCGCCAGATTTCATTCGGGGGAAGAATTATCCTTCTCAACGTGGTGCTCAACTCATTGCCTATCTATTATTTGTCCTTCTACCACATACCTAAAAAAGCGTTGAGTGAATTAATTAAATTGCAGAGAAATTTTCTGTGGAGGGGGGGAGGAGTGCGAAATCTACAAACATTCCTTGAGTTTCGTGGAATGATATTTGTAGGCCAAAATCCGAGTGGGTTTGGGTGTTAAAAATCTTGAATTATTTAACCTTTCTCTTCTTGGCAGGTGGGCATGGAGGATTCGGGATGAACCCAATTCATTTTGGGTAAGGATTCTCGACTCCAAGTAAGATATTTCTTCAAGTTCTGGCCCTTCATTCGTGGTGAACAGGAACACAGCATCCCTTTGGTGGAGGAACATTGCAGACCTTTTTCTGTCCAGTTCGGCCAGACCATGGTTTGCGTCTAATCTAAGCATTCTCGGGGGAAACGGTCACATTCCCTCCTTCTGGAAAGAGAAGTGGTTAAACGACCTTATTCTATGTGAATGCTTCCCCAAATTATTCTCTATTTGTATATCTCTTTAGGCTAAAGTTAGTGATTTGGGTGAGTGGGTGAATGGCATTTGGCATTGGAATATATTGTGGAGACGCGAGTTGTTCTCGTGGGAAGAGGCACTCGTACACAAATTTCATTCCCTTTTAGGCCTTCACGGGGACGTTCTAACAGCCCTTCGAACTATCTGGAACAAGCTAATTCCCACGAAATTCTCGGGGCTAGAATGGAAATTAATTCGAGAGAGGCTTGCTACACGGACTGACCTAAAGAAGCGTAAGGTTCTTGGAGATGGAGATGTTTTGCTCTGTCCCCTCTGCGGCATCGAAGAAGAAACTGTCCCTCACCTCTTCCTCCGGTGCAACTTCTCCATCAGGCTGTGGAATCTCAGTTGCTCGTGGCTCGAAGTCAACTCTGCTCTCCACAGCAAACCTGCTGCTCATCTGAATTGTCTCAGGCTTCTGAATTCCTGTCTTAGGTCTTGAAACCTTTAACTTGTGATTCAGGATTGTTGGTACAATGGGTTGTTTACCTTTGTCCATTTTCTGTAGCAGCTTTGGTTCAACAATTTTAGTCTGAGCCACAGATTTTACAAAGACTCTCTTAGTAATACTTGTTGAAGTATCACTGAGGCATGGTGAAGATGTTTTATCTGGATTGTAACCAAGTCTAGATTTTTTAGTCATAGGCCTTTGCATT
The DNA here is from genome assembly GCA_963675135.1 of Galeopsis tetrahit. Lineage (NCBI taxonomy): Eukaryota > Viridiplantae > Streptophyta > Magnoliopsida > Lamiales > Lamiaceae > Galeopsis > Galeopsis tetrahit. Next base: position 43,037,047 of record OY776128.1, on the reverse strand, counting down.
CCTTGTAGTTCATCTATTGAATTAGATGATTTATACAGGGCAGCTAGTTTAAGACTCTCTTCACATGATCTAAGACATTCATGTTCCTTGAAAAGATGTTCAAACTTAGCCATCAATGCTTGGTAGTTCGAGTCCTTACTCTCATGAAGCTTAACGTGTTCTTCCAACTTATTAAGTTGTTTAGATAACTTGTCCTTCAGAGTATTCAACTCCTTAGTTAAGTTATTGCACAACTCAATAGTTCTCAGATCATGTTTAGCTTCAACCTGAGTAATTCTTTCAATCTTAGCATTCAAGACTTTGTTTTCTTCTAAAGGTTGATCATGAATCTCTTGAAGTCTCATGAAGTCTTCCATCAACTTACCAAAGGTAAGTTTCATGTTGTCTTCATTTGACATCATTGTGTTACTAGAATTGACAGAACTAGAAATAAATTGTACCTCATCATTGTCTTCAATAGCCATGAGACACTCTTCATCACTGCTGTCAGTAAACATCTCAGATGATGAATATGGAAGTTGATCATCTGCAGAGGTTTCTTCTTTAGCTTTCAATGCTTTTCTTTTCCCATACTTCTTGTCCCTCTTAGCTTGTCTTAGCTTGTCTTGTCCCTCTGGACAATCATATTGGAAATGTCCTGTCTTCTTGCAGTTGTAGCATGCATCCTCATCTTCATCTTTCTTCTTTTCAGCATCTCTCTTCTTAGTTGATGAAGATGGATCTTCTTTGGAGTTGTCTCTTCTGGATCTCCTTTCATCATTCTTCTTCTCAGGTGAGTTGTATCTTCTTCTTCTATCTTGGTAATACCTCTTGTATTTACCAAACCTAGAATTTAACTTTTCAAATCTTCTAGCCATCAATGCCAACTCATCTGTAATGTCAGATTTGGAAGCTCTTTTTCCACTTTTGCTTGATCTACTGGCTTTCTTGGAATCAGGTTCATTGGATTTGGCCTTCAGTGTAATTCCTTTGCTTTCAGGTTCCTCAGTGTTGTTCTTTATGTTCAAGTCATATTCATATGCCTTGAGTTCTGAGAACACCTATTGCATTGGCATTGTTGACAAATCCATCGTATTTTGCATCATGACAGCATACACATTCCATTTGGATGTCAAGCTCCTAAGAATCTTCAAGGCCACTTCTCTCTTGGAGTATTCCTTTCCAAGTGAGTTGATCTCATTCATGACGTCTGTGAACCTTCCATCCAGTTGATCAATGTTTTCATCAGACTTCATTGTAAATTGCTCATACTTTTGAACAACAACTTGAAGTTTGTTTTCCTTGATCTTGTCAGTTCCTTCACACATTAGAGCTAATGTGTCCCAAATATCCTTTGCAGTTGTGTAGTGGAACACCCTACCCATTATACCATCTGGAATGGTTTGATATAGGGTGTTCATTGCCACAAAGTTTAGATTCTGCTTCTTTCTTTCTTCAGGAGTGAACTCATCATCATCTTTTGGAATTTCTTGTGCTCCAGTTGCTCCTTAGGCTTCTGTAACATTTGTGTTAGGTCTCATAAATACAAATGGACCTTTAATGATCACCGTTAGCATTTCATCATGGAGACAAGCCAAGTGAGCTCTCATCCTTATCTTCCAGAAGTCATAATTCTCAATAGAGAACATAAGCAGTTTCTGGTAAGATATCTTGTTGATGGGGTTGGTTCCCATAACAGTAGGTGGTGGAACAGCTAGACCAAAATTCTCAGAAGAAGATGTGTTAGGCATAGTGATTAATAAAGATAATAATTATCACAGAAATTGCACATGTAGATCAGTTTAGGTATCCAAAGTTGATCCTCAAAGCAGTGGTCTTTAAACCCCTGCTCTGATACCACTTGTTGGTCCCAAAAGGAGTGTGACACGTGTATGGGGGGGGGAATACACGTGTATGTGTTTTTCAAAATCTTTTGCAATTAAAACAACACAAATAATCAGAGTCAAATAAGTTACACAGTATGTCAAGTCCTATGAAAATACCAAATCGAATATTCTAACAGAACTTAACAGTAGGCAACTTGTATGCAGAATAAATGATAGGCCCTATTATACTCCTTGAATAAAATGCACTTAAGTACTAAGTTATCAAATAGCAATAAGCAATTATAACAACACAAAAGTTTAAGCAAGAAGATAAATGCAGTAAATAAGAACACAAGATGTATAGTGGTTCGGAGGCTAAACTGCTCCTACGTCCACTCTCCTAATTTAATAGGATAATTCCTTAATCACTTGGAATTAACTTGCTTTTACAGTGCCAAGGTGCACTCTACTTCTTCTTCTCCTCTTCTCTTGATTTCTTACAACCTTCTCTCGTTGCAATACTCTCAACACTTCTACGAACTCTAACGGAACTCTCAAACTATCTCTCAAGGTAAAAGTAGGGTTTTGTTCTTGTACCAACTAAGTGTGATATCCTTTACAGTTTACGAACGAATGTAAAGTCTAGGATATCACTATCTAGGCTTCGAATAATAACACAGTAAGCTTGCGTATTGGGGACTAAAGATAACACTCACAAATGAATATGCTTAAAAGCTTTTATCTCTCGAGTGTTTTGAATACTTTCGAATGCTAAAATATTGCTAACTAGAATGTGTATGGCTTGTGTGTCTTGTTGTGTGTCCCGTTATCTCGAAATGATTCAAGATATGGCCTATTTATAGATGAAGCAAAACTATCCATTGGTGGAGATAGCAAACTTATCCATAAATTTGAACTTTCAAATTGTCCAGGGGCCTGTATGCAAATAGTACATGCATTCACGTCCATTTTGCATTTCATTCTCAGAATTTGTTATGCGCAGTGACAGGTGGCACTAATTCTTTGGCTGTTTTGGAATAATTTTGTCCTTCCCGCTAACGGCATCGTACTGGGTAAAATGCCTCGTCATTCATCGTCTTTGACCATAAGTGTGCCAAGTCCAAAGTATATGAATATCCAGATTCATCATACTTGACTTTTCTCATTCAGCATTCTTGTCTTCATGAGTGCTTAACACTTTTTCATAACACTTCAGATTTTTGTCTTCAATGCTACTTGTCTTCATGTGCTTTGTGCTTTCAGGTCATTTGTCATAGATTCAAAGAATAATCTATCTAAGAAAAAATAAAGCTCCCTAACATATATGAGTTTTTCTAACCTGAAAATCTAGACTTGGCAAATCATCATACTTGGGGTTTTACTTAGGGTTTTGGTATCTAATCAAAATCAAATTTTCTTTTATTAATATAAACCATATCCCAACAATCATAGTCGATGTGTCTGCTGCATCGAACAAGTTACTGATAGCTAAAGCTTGTGGGGAATCATCAGTGTCGAAGAAGCCTAAAAAAGTCACAAAGACCTTGAGTCGAAAGCAGAAGCAAGGTAGTGTTGATAATATAGCTCCCATTAGCAAACGTTGTAAGGGATTAACTGTTGATGGCAATGAAGAAACAAGAGAAAAAGTGATTCATTCCTCGACTACCCCCACATTAGAAAATGGGAGAAGAGAGGGAAGAGACTATTTGATGGGAGAACTATACAAAAAGTGTTGGATGATCCGTATCAGACTCCTGATGAAGAGAACATTGAAGCCTTGTGCAATTTAATTAATGAAAATGAACATTCACGAATGCACGTTCCCTAAGCAACACGCTAAGCAAAATTATTATTATTTTCCTCTTATTCTTCCCCGTGACCAGTTAAGATGTGAACACAACGTGTTAGAAACACGGTAAATAAATTTATTATTATTTTCCTCTTATTCTTCGCCCGTGACCGGATAAGAATAAACAAACCAAATTTTATCCTATCTATATATCTCATCAATTAAATCCACACATTCACGGTATTAATATTGTTTATATATATACTATGAGAAGTTTTGCATAAGACCGTCTATTCACACAATATAATACTTTTTTAATTTAAAATATAGTTTTTTTTTTTTTTGGAAGGAAAAAGTAATTTTATTATCTGAGTACCAGCAGTACTCAAAGAAGAAGTACACTCTAGTGTTTTACATAAAATTTGTTCTCGCACTAAGTGACCACCTCGTCCTCTATATAGGGAAGATATTACATGTCCACCGGGCTTGGTTTTGCGCACCAATCGTTGAAAGATACCGAGTTAGGACAACCGCTACGCTGGGATAGGATGTTCCAGACTTGGGCACGGATCTCATCGAAGACCTTTTTCGCCTTAGGTTGCTCATTCGCAAAAGCTTTTCTATTTCGAGCATTCCAAATGAACCAAACGATCATACACCACATACAATCCAAGATTGGAGTCTTCCTTTTGGCCCCTAACAGCAGCCCACGAAATTGCAGAAGATGTTCCGCCGGTCTATGTTGAGTTGCCGAAGTGGCGGATAGCCACGAGTAGGTTAGATTCCACACTTTACCCATGAAGTCACAGCCGAAGAAGAGGTATTGTATGGTCTCCTCTTCCTGACCGCAAAGTACACAGGAGCTAAAGTCCCCGTCCGCTAGGATGTGTCGCTTCTTGAGAATATTTGGATGGTGTTAGGTTGTTCCAAATTTTGCGAAGGGCTTCTCTTGCTGCAGCGTGAAGAATTTGAGTCGGGGCGGTCGATTCCTGGCCATCGTATGTAGATTTTTCCTATTATGTTCCGTCTTTGGCCAGCCTCCACTTCCATGAATCGTCGGTGTGTTCCTGCAAATTAGCGGTGCCTAACAAGAGATTAAGATGAGCAACTAGAGTTTCCTCCCAAGAGAACAGATTTCTCCTCCATGTCAAATTCCATTTCCATATGCCATTCACCCATTCACCACACTCATTGATCTTTGCACGTTTGTTAAGACTGATGGAGAATAGCCTTGGAAAGAGCTCTTTAAGATTTGCTTCATCAAGCTACCTGTCGAGCCAGAATGACGTGCGCCCTCCATGCCTAATGTTTTCATCATATTTCTTCCAAACCAGCTGTTGGATGTGTTTGTGGACAGCAGCTCCACCATGTTTTTCCACCAGTTTGAGGCTGAGACCCTGTTCGCCATTGTCCCAGCTAGTGCCTGTTATCGAGTTAAGGTCGTATTTGGAGTCGAGTATCCTCACCCAAAGTGAGTTGGGTTCAACCCGAATCCTCCAAGCCCACCTGCCAAGAAGAGATTTATTAAAACAGTCAATATTTTTCACTCCTAATCCCCCATCTATTTTTTTTCTATAAATATCATTCCATGAGACCCATGGGATTTTTGTAGAGCACACCCCTCCAAAGAAAGTTTCGTTGCAATTTGATGATTTCGCTCAGGGTTTTTTTCGGTAATTGGTAGAAGGATAGATAATATATGGGCAGCGAGGTTAGCACCGCGTTGAGAAGAATTATTCGCCCCCCTAGAGAAATATGGCGATCCTCCCACGATCTGATTCTAACTTTGATTTTCTGGATTACACCCTTCCAGGCCCCGTGCTTCTGATGGTTCAAACCAACTTGAATGCCTAAAAATGTCATCGGGAGAGAGCCTACACCGCATCCAAGATAGGATGCCACATCTTTTTGGATTTCGGGATCCAAATTCAGGCCGAGAAGGCTACATTTTGCAAAATTAATTTTGAGGCCAGAAATGCGTTCAAAATTAATAAGTAGGTTCTTAAGCGCCAAAATGTTCTTTGTGTTCGCCTCGCCAAACAAGATGGTGTCATCCGCATATTGAAGGTGGGAAATTTGGATGTTGTGTTGGCCCACTGAAACGGGATCGTAGAGGCCTGAGGAAGACGCTCTATTGATCAGTACACTTAGCCCCTCGGCAGCGATAATGAACAGTAGCGGTGAAAGAGGGTCCCCTTGTCTAAGGCGGCGCTCAAGCTTGGTCTCTTGGGTGGGGCTGCCGTTGACGAGAACGGAAGCTGATGCGGTTGAAATACACTCCCAAATCCATTTGCGCCATTTAGCATCGAATCCCATACTCCTCATCATATCATCAAGAAAAGCACAATCAATGGAGTCAAAGGCTTTGGCGAAGTTTATCTTGAAGAGGAGCCGCTCATATTAATTTATTCTTTTTTGCCTCATCTATGATTTCGTTAAGGATGAGGACTCCGTCCAAGATTTGCCTCCCTTGGATGAAGGCTGTTTGGGATTCCGAAATAATGTTACAAACAACTTTCGCGAGTCTACGAGTCTGCTCAATCTCATTCTCATCGAGCCCGAAAACGTCATCATTGATGTCCAATTCTAGGAGAGCCTGTTTATTCTCCTCAATCTGCTTATCCAAATCCCCAAAATTAGTTCTGCTCCATTCCTTAAAATTGTGTTTTGCCTTCTGGAATTTTTCTTTAATAACGAAGCTGCTTCTACCATCGATGCGATTACTTTCCCACATTTCTTTCGTGAAATCCTTAAAAGAGGGATGGCGTATCCAGGCGTTGAAGAAACGGAAGGGTTTGGGCCCCCAATCTATTTTTTGGTCCTCCATAACAAGTGGACAATGATCGGAGATGGACCTCGGTAAGCCCATAAGGCGAGCGGGTGGGTCGGCCAAAACCCAGTCTTCGTTTAGAAGTACACGGTCGAGTTTGCTCTTGCAGGAGCCATCAGCCCGATACCAAGTGTAGCTACGACCTAACAACGGAATATCAATCAAATTAACATTACTAATGAGTTGGTCGAAATCCTCCATTTCTCTTCTGTTAATAATTCCAGATCTTCCGACTCTTTCAGTGTTGGATCTGACCGCGTTAAAATCCCCGGCTATACAGATTTGCTTTCCTCTATTTTGTTGAATTACCAAACTAAGCGAATCCCAGAGTTCTCTTTTCTCACGGGGGTGGCACGAAGCATAAATGTTGATGAGACAAATATCCGCCGAGTCCCTGTTACGGATTGCGTTGAGTACGAGCAACCCTCGTGCGTGCCAGGCGCTAATGCATTGTAGATACTCTACGTCCCAGAAAGTAGCAATACCTCCCGAGCGGCCCTCGGCTGGTCTAGAAACGAAGCCGCATTTCTTGTTCCCCCAAATGCATCTTGCCACTAAAGAATCAATGGTCTCAATTTTTGTTTCTTGGATGAAGCAGACCTCTATTTTGTTTTTCATGATCAACTCACGGACTTCAGATCTTTTTGTTCCACTCCCCAAACCTCTAACGTTATAACTTAATAGACGCATTAAAAAAATAATATCACACCTGTTGTAGATAGACCTTATGAGTTCTTTATAAGTTCCGGCTGATTCCTGCCGAGCCTGTGCTCCGACTCTATCAGCAAATGAGATACCCAATTGGACTCTGTTAGGGGAAGAGATTGAAAAGCTCTTGGGATAACTTGGGGCTCCATTCCTGTTCCTTGAATATTTTGACAGATTATAGCTCTCAATTTGTAAGAACCAAACCAGATTGTGTTGAGCCCTTCTTCAATACTTTGGGGGTTTCGATCATCGGAGAATCTGATAAAACCAAAGGGTTCGCCATTCCTGTTTTTCTTTCTTGAAATGGTTCGAAGCCTTTTAGGAGGTTTGGGATGGACACTTCCGCCGGAAAGTTACGGAAGAAGAAGGTGAAGGTGGACGCTTCAAGCCTTCGATTCCACTCTGGTTGTTTTCCTGCCCTCTTCGCCGAGAATCCTGCTCTCAACGATGCATCTTCCTTAGCTGCCCAAATGTTATCTATCCTAGGTTGGGGTGTGTGTGAAAAGGGTAAGGGTTCTTTCTGCCTCGCCGGAGTACGCTCGGGGTGGTGAGTGCGGCTAATCCTAGTCTCTACCCTACTCCTCCTGACCCACTCCACTCCCTTTCTCTCTCTAGCTCTCTTCTCTCTCAACCTTTAGTTAAAAGTATTAAAATAGTAGCACATGTGATGCACGCGTTAGTCTCACGCAAGTTTTTGTGTATTTATAATTAAAGTGAACACAATTAATTTCAAATTCGAACCCTTAAATTTAAAATTTGTTATCTTGTATGCATATATATATATATATATATTTTTTTTTTAATTATTATTATTTTACCCTATATATAAAGTGTCAATAACTTAAAAACGTCCGGTAAACTTTAGGTTCCAGGTAATCTTTCTGTAACGTGTCAATTACACACCATTTCTCAAGCCAGGTGCCCTTTCATCTCATCTCCACCGCCTTTTTGAATTCATTCTCTCCACTTTGCCCAGATTAACTCTCCATCACGTCTCATGTTCTCTCACTAATCATGTGTATATGGGTTTATGAATTTGTTTAGCTTTATCGTTTCTATTTGCCACAGTGTTGACGATAATACGCACAATAACCTACTAAATGATAATGAAAACACGCACTATATTTATGAAATTGTTTAGCTCTATTATTTCTACATGCCACGGTTTTGATAATACACACAATTGGACTTGTATATGAGATAACAGGTGTAGTATACATCTTCGTACCCATTTGTTTTATAAATCATAGATTGCACGTGATACTTGATATCATTTCAGGTTCAAATAAATTGGTCATCTTATTGGGATTAGACTAAAATCTTCTTGTTTCCTTTTTTCTTTTATTCAATCATAATCTAAAATTAGTTGTTTACATATAGTTTTAGGCATTATCACATAGTAATTTGTTTCCTGCACACCAACTGTTTGATAAATTGTTCATTGAGAAATTGCTAATTTTAATTGTTTAGACATGTACACAAAAGTGTTGTCCCTGTATTTTTATTTTTGTTTTGAATGGGCCTCACTTGCAAAAATCATCTCGAAATTGGGTCGATCGGGCTATTTTGGCTGGAAATTGCGAAAAAAGAAGAAGTTACGAGCCTAATTTTGCCTGCCTGTAGAGTTGCGGTCCTTAAAAAATAATTTTACCCAGTTTTATTGCATGCAACTCACGCGCATATGGGATTATGGCCAACTACCAGTGTGAAACCGTTTTTTTTTTTTTTTTTGTTAATAATATTTACTCGATCCATGCCAAATTGTAATACTTGTATTGTTCGAAAACAAAAAAAAAGTGAACACGTATATTTAAAGTGAATGCCAAATAAAATTTAAAGGCAGTATTATTATTATTATTATTTGTCAAAATTGGACAAAAGAGGACCAAAATTTGTCGATTGGCCGGAAGTCCCAATTCCTTCGATGCGTGAGAGCCACACATAGGAATTTTTTAATAAAAAATCTTAACCGATTTATTTTGGGAGAATCACTCCAAGATGGGAATTACAGTGATTAGGTAAATGACCAGGTAAGATGTGAACACAATGTGTTACAGTAAGTAAATTTATTATTATTTTCCTCTTATTCTTCACCCGTGACCGGACAAGAATAAAATCAAATTTGATTCTGTCTATATATCTCACCAATTAAATTCACTCATTCATGGTATTAATATTATTGCTTATATATATACAATGGGAAGTTTTGCATGAGACCGTCATATTCACATAATATAATGTTAATTTGGTATTAAATATTTCAAAAGTGTTAAAATAGTAGCACGTGTTATGTATGCGTCAGTCCCATGCATGCAACTCACGCGCATAGTTTCACGCCCAGATGAGATTTTATTTTTTTGTTGCCAAGAATATTTTATACCTACACTATTTTTATTTACTAATATCATTAACAGGCGTCTTTAAAACATCATATTCCTATTGAACAGTTAATTTCATCAAACAATGTTGAAAGTGGAGGCCATACGGGAAGTTTTGTGTGAGACCAACGTATACACTAAATATAAAAAAAATCGGTTTAAAATGTAGTTAAAAAGTATTAAAACGGTAGCACGTGTGATGCACGCGCCAGTCCATGCCAGTTTTTATGTATGCCAAATTAAATTTAAAAGCGGTATTATTTTCATGGAATCTGGTGTTGTCTTGCAAAATCAACGTATTTCCTCATTTGAATTTGTCTTTGTTTGTGTTTTTGCTTGCACATTTCTTCATCGCTTGTTGAAGCAATTGGTACTGCTACATGTACCAAAATGGTGTTGGACGCTATAAGTAAAACCAACTTATTTCCGACGTGAGGCCTGTACCGCGAGTGCAGGGGCTTGCCAAGGGTTTCGAGCTAGGAGACGCTGTTGATGCGTTTTACAGAGATGGCTGGTCTCAGGGCGTTGTGTCCAAAGTGGTGGATGGTGGCGACAGATTCGTTTTTCATTTTGAGGATTCTCCTCATTCATGGTATTGATATTGCTTATATATATACTATGAGAAGTTCTGCACATAATTAATGTTTTTTGTTTAAAATAGTAGCACGTGTGATGCACGCTCGAGTCCCGTGCATGTTTTTGTGTATTTATAATTAAAGTGAATGCCAAATTAATTTTTTATACATATGATCATACACACACTATGTTGGAATTAATGGGAATTAATTGGGTTTTGACACCCTGATCTAATTTAATTAATTAGACGGACTAAACGTTAATTAAGAAATAATTGAACGTGACATAGTCGATCTACTCGCGGAGTAGATGAACGTGGTATATTTAATATCTCAAAACCGAGTTAAGGTGAGTGAGAAATTAATTGTTGAAGTTGAAGAGTTTCAATTTGGAAGTTTGAGAATGTGGGAAATTGTCCCACATAGGAAACCTAGATGTATAAAGGTATTGAAGTAGCTTGGTAGTTCAACTATCTAAAAGAGGTACACTCTCTAAGGGATCCGATGTAGCTTGAACCGTTTTCTTCTTTCCACAATCCCATAAGGGATCCGATGTTTACCTTCTCCGCACCCGGGCCGAGGCCAATGGTCGTACAAGGAGAAAAGCCGGAAAAATTCTCCGGAACTGAATTCAAGAGATGGCAAAGTAAGATGAGATTTTACCTAACCATGCTTGGAATGGATAGGTTTCTAACCGAAACAAAACCTACACAACCTGAGGCAAGTGCTAGCCAACAAGAGAGGATCTTCTATGATCAGTGGTTGAGTGGTGATTATCTGTGCAGAAATCACATCATTGGAGGACTTTCCGATACACTCTACAGTGTCTACTGTGACATAAAATCTGCCAAGGAACTGTGGGAATCCTTGGAGAAGAAGTACAGAACTGAAGGTGCCGGATTGAAGAAATTCATCGTTTCACAACTGTACGATTTTAAGATGGATGATAATAAGTCTATAGTGGATCAAGTCCAGAAACTGCAAATTATTTTCCATAAGATTGCTGCTGAGGATATGGTGTTACCTGATGCATTTCAAGTAGCGACCGTGGTCGAGAAACTGCCTTCATCGTGGAAGGATTTCAAATCATATCTAAAGCACAAACGAAAGCTGATGAGCTTGGAGGACCGGATTATCCATCTCAGAATTGAGGAGGACAATCGGAAGAGAGAAGGCAAGGGATCTGCCCTCCAGATTGAAGCCAAAGCTAACTTGATGGAAAAAGAGGGTCCGTCAAGAAAAAGGAGACGTCCAAACGAATCTGCTGCCAACACAACAAAGATTGTGAAGGGGAAGGGGAAGTGGGAAACCGAACCATAGGTCCAGTGAGTGTCGTCAACCTCGTCGTGACGATAAGGGAAAAGGCAAACAGAAAGTACAAGATTCTGTGAACCTTACGGATTTGGACATGTCCGCAGTGGTGACGGAGGTCAACATGGTGGACAACAAGAAAGAGTGGTTTGTGGACACCGGTGCCACTTGCCATGTCTGCTCAGAGAGATCTGCATTCTCAGACTATTCTCCATCTGATGGGAGAAAGTTGTTCATGGGCAATCAAGCCTCATCTGAAGTGGCTGGAATTGGGTCAGTGGTGCTTAAACTGACATCTGGAAAAGAGCTAACATTGAAGAACGTGCTGCATGTCCCAGACATCCGGAAGAATCTGATTTCGGGGTCTCTTCTAGTTAGCAATCAATTTAGACTATTCTTTGAATCTGATAAGATAGTTCTAAGTAAGTTTGGTCACTTTCTCGGGAAGGGTTATCTCGAGAATGGTTTGTTTAAATTAAGCACAATGGTTGTAAGCCCCAAAGGCAAACAAGTTATTAATGAAATTGCTTCCACTTCTGCTTATATAGTTGAGTGTTCCTCTTTATGGCATTCTAGATTAGGACATGTGAATCTAAACGATTAGTAAATCTCGATTTACTTAAAATTGACAACGTTGATACATCCAAACGATGTGAAATATGCACGGAAGCAAAAATGACCAAACTATCGTTTAAAACTGTTGAAAGGAACATCGCTGCTCCTCTAGACTTAATTCACACGGATGTATGTGATTTGAAGTTTGTACAAACTAGAGGAGGGAAAAAGTATTTTATTACTTTCATAGACGATTGTACAAGATTCTGCTACGTTTACCTTTTAAAGAGTAAAGATGAAGCTACAGAAGCTTTTAAACGTTACAAAACTGAAGTAGAGAATCAATTGGACACTCGAATTAAATCAATTCGTAGTGATAGAGGTGGAGAGTACGTAGCTCCGTTTGAACAATTATGTATTGAATCTGGGATTATACATCAAACGACAGCACCTTACTCACCTCAGTCTAATGGTGTTGCGGAGAGGAAAAACCGAACACTAAAGGAGATGATGAACGCAATGTTAATCAGCTCTGGTCTACCTCAGAACTTGTGGGGGGAAGCTATTCTATCGGCTAACCACATTCTGAATAAGATTCCTCATAAAATTAAGGATCAAACTCCTTATGAAATATGGAGGAAACGAAAACCTTCATACAACTACCTCAAAGTGTGGGGGTGTTTGGCTAATGTTGAAGTACCACTTCCTAAACAAGTTAAGACCTAAAACCGTCAATTGTATCTTTATAGGACATGCTTCAAACAGTAGTGCCTATCGATTTCTGATTCACAAATCCGAAGTACCGGATATGACAGAGGGCACTACGATTGGGTCAAGGAACGCAGTATTCTTTGAAAACATTTTTCCTCTTAAGGAAAAAGAGGAAGATTGTTCGAGTAAAAGAACTCTCGAAGCAACAGACGACACTGTTAGTCCTTCCACTCAAGAGAGTGAAGAACCGAGACGCAGTAAGAGAGCTAGAATTGATAAAGATTTTGGTTCAGACTTCATTACTTATGTTCTGGAGGAAGAAGAACCTAAAGCTATCAAAGAAGCAATGGCAAGACCAGATGCACACCTCTGGAAAGAAGCCATAAAAAGTGAATACGAGTCTATTCTCTTAAACCACACGTGGGAGTTGGTTGACCTCCCTAAAGGTTGTAAGCCCTTAGGATGCAAGTGGATCCTTAGAAGAAATTACAAAGCAGATGGATCTGTTGATAAGTACAAAGCTCGTCTTGTTGCGAAGGGGTTTAAACAAAAGGAAGGGTATGATTTCTTCGATACATACTCACCAGTGACAAGGATCACCTCCATTCGGGTGTTAGTCGCCATTGCTGCGTTGCACAATCTCGAAATACACCAAATGGACATTAAGACGGCGTTTCTTAATGGTGAGATGGATGCTGAAATATACATGGAGCAACCTGAAGGATATGTTGCTCCTGGAAACGAGAAAAAGGTGTGCAAACTCGTTAGATCACTGTATGGACTTAAGCAAGCTCCAAAACAGTGGCACTTGAAATTTGACAGTACAATGCTGTCAAATGGGTTTCGAATTAACGAAATTCGATGACATGTTAATCATGAGTAACAATCACTATATCATAGTTAATACGAAGAACATGTTAAGTAGAAACTTTGACATGAAAGACATGGGATTAGCAGATGTGATTCTTGGAATCAAGATAGAGAAAACGTCCAATGGAATTTCCTTGACACAATCTCACTATGTGGAGAAGGTACTAAAGCAATTTAAGGCCTTTGACGATCCACCTGCTAAGACACCTTTGGAACTCAATGTTCACTTGAAAAAGAATTAATAGAGGAGAACCAGTAGCTCAACTGGAATACGCAAGGATCATTGGAAGTGTGATGTACATCACGAACTGTACATGCCCTGATCTTGCATGTTCGGTAAACAAATTGAGTCAATACACGAACAATCCAAGTCATGAGCACTGGAAAACGTTGAAAAGGGTATTAAGATACTTGAAGTACACCATTGATTATGGGCTTCACCACACAAGACATCCAGCTGTAGTCGAAGGATACAGTGATGCAAATTGGATATCAGACACAAAAGACTCGTTGTCCACCAGTGGATATGTATTCACTATTGGAGGAGCAGCAGTGTCGTGGAGGTCCAAGAAACAAACATGTATTGCTCGTTCCACAATGGAATCAGAATTTATAGCATTAGACCTAGCCGCTGCAGAGGCTGAATGGTTGCGTAATTTTCTGGAAGACATTCCATGTTGGAAAAAGCCGGTACCTGCGGTGACGGTACACTGTGACAGTCAAGCTGCCATTGGGAGAGCTACGAATGTCATGTACAACGGAAAGTCGAGACACATACGTCGTCGACACAACTCCGTTAGAGAATTGATCTCCACTGGAGTAATGTCCATTGATTATATCAATACAAAGGACAATATAGCGGATCCGCTCACGAAGAGCATAAACCGAGATCAATTGAACAAGCTGGTAGAAGGAATGGGTCTAAAACCCACAAGAAAAACCAAAGCAGTGGTAACCCAACCATGATGACTGGAGATCCCAAGAACTTGGTTCAATGGGAAAACGAAGTTGTGGAGGTTAGTGATAAAACACTTGAAAATTACGACTATTCCGAACAGCACTATCTCAAGTGTTAACGACCCGTAAGATGTGGTAAAGGCTGAGTCTTCGACTCTTAATGATTCCTAGAGTATAACGGGATACTCGAAAGGAAGTTACCTATATAAATGAGAAGTGAGGGCCGCTTCGACCAAACATTTATGAATACAAAGGACGTCCATGGCCAAAACGGATAAAAACGTGAGAACGTTACAAAGACGAGATTGAAGTGTGCTGACACTGTTGTCTAGGTATACACTATGGAGGAGTAGTTCAAGGCATCGCGTCCACTAAGTCGCCGGTATATCCAATAGTGTTTGGCTACGGAAAGTTCAAGGCCAAAAACCACTTATCCGGATGCACGGAGATCTCACTCGAACTGAACACTGAGTCTGATGTTGTATAGATACGATTTTCACTCATGTGGGGGATTGTTGGAATTAATGGGAATTAATTGGGTTTTGACACCCTGATCTAATTTAATTAATTAGACGGACTAAACGTTAATTAAGAAATAATTGAACGTGACATAGTCGATCTACTCGCGGAGTAGATGAACGTGGTATATTTAATATCTCAAAACCGAGTTAAGGTGAGTGAGAAATTAATTGTTGAAGTTGAAGAATTTCAATTTAGAAGTTTGAGAATGTGGGAAATTGTCCCACATAGGAAACCTACAAAAGATTTAAGATGTATAAAGGTATTGAAGTAGCTTGGTAGTTCAACTATCTAAAAGAGGTACACTCCTCTAAGAACCACACGCGCGCGCCCGCCCGTCCGGCTCGGCTTCGGATTTGGCAATTGGTCTTTGGTGGTCCGCCTATCTTTTTGCAGACCCAAAAACTCCGAAAGCCCAACTCAGGAATGGGCTCGGCCCATTCGAATTACTTCAAGAATGTTCCAGAATTATCTGGAAGTCTCAAACTTGGTCTTCAAGATTCGGTCTTCAAGACTTATCCACGTACGAGATATTATCTCAACCGCTGCGATATTTTCGCGATATATTCCCAAGAATCGGGCCTGGCCCACGCGTTTTTCCATCTCCCTCCTAGGGTTTCTTCTGCCTATAAATATCAGACTCTTCCCTCATACTTCCTAACACTGAAATTCGCCCCTCTATCCTTCTACTCTCCTCTCGTCCCTACGTAGTGTGTTGGGCTCCCGAAAGCCTTACACTGTTCTTTCTTGTGCCGAATTTATATCCGAGAGTGTTCAGTTCGTACTAAGTACGTTCGCCGAGACTTCTTATATAGTGGTGCTACTGTGTAAGAAGTGAAAGTCGATCGTTTTACCTTTGGGAATGGAACGCCGTAACAGTCAAGCACTATCCTGGGCGTATTCTGTTCTGCGGGAAAAAGGTTTCCCTTGACTCGACTTATTTGTGTTATCATATTTGTTATCTGAAATCTTCGATATTGCAGGTTGCAGTTTACACGGCGTAAGAAGTTTCCAACAAACTATTGCGCGTATAAAAACATATTGATGTGGTTTTTGTTTGATTTTGAATTTAGCTAATCCCACAAATACAACTGAAATAATTCTTCATTAAAACAATATTACTTGGAACTCCCCATAGCTCCCCCTACTGGTTCTTGATTCATCAGGGGACGGTTGATGGAGGCTTGAAAGGTTGTTCGACACTCGGCAACGGCCTAGGCACCTTCATTGGACGTCCCCTCCTCATTTTTCTGTTAACAGAAAAACTGCAATTTAGCCGTGAAAAAATTTGTCGCTAATTCTAATATTTTCGTCGCTAACGTGAGTTAGCGATGAAATAATTTTGTCGCAGGATTTGTTGCTATACGCCCGTCGCTAACGTGTTTGCGACAAAAAAAATTAATTTTGTCGCAAATATTTGCGATGAAAATTTGAGTTTCATCGCAAAATATTAGTGACGAAAATTTGAGTTTCATCGCAAAATATTAGCGACGAAAAATATAAGTTTCATCGCAAAACATTTGCAAACATTTCGTTGCAAATGTTAGTGATGAAACCCATATTTTTGTCGTTAATATTTGGCTATGATATCCGATTTACGAATCATTCTCTAAACCCACTTTCGTACTCGACCAACCCAACCTGCACCCACACCCGACCCGACCCACCCTAACCGACCCCAACCGAACCAACTAAATCGTTCTCTAAACCCACTTCCGCACTCGACCCGCCCCAACCCGCACCCACACTCGACCCGACCCGACCCGCCCCAACCCCCAGCCGCCCCGCACCCACATACCCCCTCCCTCATTTTATTTAAATAAATATTTTATTTGATCTTGGTGGGAATTGATCCCGGGTGGATGGCGCCCATAGCTGGGCGCCTACCACTCGGGCAGACAGCTCTTTGATTCAATTTTTAATATTAATTATATATGTATTCAATTGTTACTAATTTAGTAGTTATTTTTACTCATTTAATAATTTATTTCACATTTATTAATTGATTAATTTTTAACTTGTAAGTTGTAACAATTATATATGTATATATATATATATGTGTATATATATTGTAATTTTTAAAACAATTCCAATTGTAAAAAATCAATGTTACTTTAACAATTAAAAAAAACAATAAATATTCAATCCAATCTTCATTCTCTCATCTTTATGTCATCTTCATTTGCATCATATCATATTTATAAATATTTTTATTAACATTCATACTGATTTATAAGACATAAAATTTGGAGAATTATTAAACATTTAATTATATAAATCGATTTTCTTGATTTATTATGCATAATTGATTTAATATTAGCCACAAAATATAATTTTCATTGTTTTTCTTATTATTAACAACAAAATAAAATAATTTGTTAAAAGTGTAGAGATAAAATATTTTAATTTTGTTGCAAATATTAATTCCAAGAAATTAGCCACAAAAAATATATTTCATCGCAAAATAATAGTGACTAAATATAATTTTCATTGTTGTCCTAATTATTAACAACAAAATAAAAGAATTCGTTGTTAGTTTAGTGATGCAATATTTTTATTTCATCGCATAAAGTAATTTCGATAAATTAGCCACAACAAATTATATTTCATTGTAAAACTTTAGCGACAAAATAAAATTTTCATTTTTTTTTCTGATTATTAACAACAAAATGAAGCAATACGTTGCTAGTATAGCGATGAAATATTTTAATTTCATCGCAAAAATTAATTTCAATAAATTAGCCACAAAAATTTATATTTCATCGTAAAATATTAGTGAAGAAATATAATTTTCATTGTTGTTCTGATTATTAACAACAAAATGAAGCAATTTGTTGCTAATATAGCGATGACATATATAAATTTTGTTGCAAAAATTAATTTAAAGAAATTAGCCACAAAATTTTCAATTTCATCGCAAAATATTAGCAAGAAAATATAATTGTCATTGTTGCTCTGATTATTAACATCAAAATGAAGCAATTTGTTGCTAATATAATGATGAAATATATAAATTTTGTTGCAAAAATTAATTTCAAGAAATTAGCCACGAAAATTTATATTTCATCGCAAAATATTAGCAATGAAATATAATTTTCATTGTTGTTCTGATTATTAACAACAAAATGAAGCAATTTGTTGCTAATATAGCGATGAAATATATAAATTTTGTTGCAAAAATTAATTTCAAGAAATTAGCCACAAAAATTTCTATTTCATCGCAAAATATTAGCAACGAAATATAATTTTCATAGTTGTTCTGATTATTAACAACAAAATGAAGCAATTTGTTGCTAATATAACGATGAAATATATAAATTTTGTGGTAAAAAATAATTTCAAGAAATTAGCCACAAAAATTTCTATTTCATCGCAAAATATTAGCAACGAAATATAATTTTTATAGTTGTTCTGATTATTAACAACAAAATGAAGCAATTTGTTGCTAATATAGCGATGAAATATATAAATTTTGTTGTAAAAAATAATTTCAAGAAATTAGCCACGAAAATTTCTATTTCATCGTAAAATAATAGCGACGAAATATAATTTTCATTGTTGTTTTGATTATTAACAACAAAATGAAGCAATTTGTTGCTAATATAGCGATGAAATATATAAATTTTGTTGCAAATATTAAATCTAACAAGTTAGCGACGAAAATTTATATTTCGTTGCTAAAAATTGATTTTAGCGATGAAATTTAGATTTGTCGTAAAATTTTCGTCGCTATTCCCCCTGTTTCTTGTAGGGGTTGCACCCCAGCCTCATCACCTATTTCCTCACTTTCTACTACATCCTCGTTTTTCAGTAGCACCCCAGCCTCATCACCTATATCTTCACTCTCCACCACTTTCCGTGGTCTCCCCCTTTTTCTTTTCAAGCTTTTCTCCTCTTTTTTATCTTTCTCATCAACTACATTGCGTGGTTTTCTCCCCCTTTTTTTCCGTTTGTCTGTTGCACCCCAGCCCCATCACCTATACCCCTCTCTCTCTTCCAACCTCTCCCCCATCTCTTATCTTCCCACTCATAAGATTCCTCACTCAATTTCTCAAGCTTCTCTTTCGCCAACTGACATGATTTCCTCCTTGAAACTCTCCTAATACTATCTTCCCCCCCCCCCCCCTCTTCCTCTTCACCCAAACCCCCTTCTTCAACTACCGCCAATTTTTCCCTATCAACAGATTTACCCTCCATTTCTTCTTCATTTTCAACTTTACTATCTTCTCCTTTCTCCGTAACCTTTGGTACACCCACCATAAGTACCTCCGGAGTCACTACAAGTACACCCCCATTTTCCTGTGCCGGAGAAAAATCAAATCCATGTTACTCTTCTTCTTAGGGTAAAAAAACTACTTCGAAAGCTACATTTTAATCGTACACAAATGCTTTCCTTGTATTATGGGAAGTTCTATAGATCGACTGAACACAAAAAATGTTCAAAAGGAAGCAAAAAAAGTGTACGTGGGGAGAAAATATTTTCTGGCTTTAGGAAGCAGATGGAGTTACTGTCTCGGTTGATTCAGAAGAATTTCAAAGTGCTCTACTGGAGGTAATTATACAATTTAAATTTTTGCACAAAACTATTTCATTTTAATGTAACTGTATCTATTGTGTGATGCACGCGTCAGTCCCATGCAAGTTTTTGTGTATTAATTATAATTAAAGTGAATAACAAATTAAATTCAAATCCGACCCCTTAAATTTAAAATCTATTATATTGTTTGCATATATACATACATCGATCCTTTTGTGAATTTAGGTAACTTTAATTTGCATGCCATGGGGTTGATTCTTTTCCACATTGCTATTTTATTGGATCGAAGCATCAATACTAAGTTTCTGATCAGCGCATTGAGATAAAACGCGTACGTGAAACTCATGCTCATGTGCGGAAATTCTTAATTTTTTTCCCCAGAATAATTTATACCTGCACTATTTTATTTTCTAACAGGTATTTTATTATTATTTTCCTCTTGTTTTTTCACCCTTGACTGAATAAGAAATTAATTTTGATCCTATCTATATATATCTCACCAATTAAATCGACTCATTCATGGTATTGATATTGCTTATATATATATATATACAATAAGAAATTTTGCACATAATTAATGTTTTTTGTTTGAAATATAGTTCAAAAGTATTAAAATAATAGCACGTGTAATACACGCATCAGTCCCATGCATGCTTTTGTGTATTTATAACAAATTAATTTTCTATACATATGATCATACACAAACAATTGCACGTATAAAGTGGACATACTCCGTTAAATGCAGGGTTCTGCTGCCTGTTATTGAAATGCTCCATATGATAGCTGCAAGATCAGATTACACATTATTCAATTATAACATGCAAGTTACATAGATGATCAGCTAGCCAGAGTATGAATTCCAACATAGTTCCACCACAAACACTCTTGACAATTCTCATGATCCACCAGAAGCAAATCAATAAAGATGTATATTTTGATTACTCTTATTCTTCGCACGTGGCTGGTTAAGAATAATATCATATTTGATCCTATCTATATATCTCACCAATTAAATCGTCTCATTCATGGTATATATTGATATTGCTTATATATATACAATGAAAAGTTTTTCATATAATTAATATTTTATGTTTAAAATATAGTTCAAAAATAGTAGCACGTGTGATGCACGCATCAGTCCCATGCAAGTTTTTGTGTATTTTTAATTAAAGTGAATGCCTAATTAATTTCAAATTTAAGATCTATAAATACATCTCTTTGAAAGAATTCTAAATGTGGTCCAATTAAATTTAACTGAATAGATCAACTGAATCCAAATTCAAATTCAAACAAAAACCACATCAAGAGCTCTCATTTTGGCAGTTTTCATCTTTACGGGTAAGTTCCCAGAAAAATCGATGCCCCAAAAATAAATATCAAGCACAAAAGGGGAAAAATCGAACTCAAACAAATTCAATCGAAATTCTAAATGTGATCCAATTAAATTTAACTTTTCCAAGAATTCACAGATCAGATGTTCCATCAATCGGTTAATCCATCATATTTCTCGTGCAAACAACGAAAATCACTAGCAAAGGTATACACATAATAACACACACAAACAAACATATAGATAAGAATTGCATTTATATACTGTAATGGCTCAAACACAACAAACTAGTATCGAATGCGATATTTGATGATTGCTTGACATACACTCTCAATGAACGATAACAAATTGTTCAAAATAGGCTGCCAATTAACACTTACAAATGTAAATGACGATCAACGATAAATGGGATAACAAAACCATGAATGGATCTTCCGGCTGAGTAATCGACCACCTGAGATGAATAGAAATGATCTACGATTGGAATTATAAATGAAATTTAATTTGAAAATGATACGCATGTACTTAAAGGAATACGGTTGTACGAGTGCTTGTGTTGGGGTTACTTGGGAGAAAAAAATCTTTTAAAAGTAGGGGCGGAAAAGATAACACTACAAAAAACGCATCCATTAGAGACCGATTTTGTGACTGTAAAGGCGGTCTCAACACACGTTAGAGACTGATTTGGGACCGATTTATGGAGGTCCTTATTTCATCGGTACCTAATATTGAGAGACCGAATTTATGGCACAGTCTCAAATTAGGGACCGATTGTCGATCGGTCTCTAAATGAGAGACCGGCAATTCGGTCTTAAAACGGTCCCTAAACGTGAGTCGGCCCGACCTATTTTCAGGCCTAAAACAGTCTCACATCGGTCTCAGATTAAGGACCGATTTTCGGTCGGTCTCTAAATGAGAGACCGGCAATTCGGTCTTAAAACGGTCCTTAAACGTGAGTCGGCCCGACCTATTTTCGGGCCTAAAACAGTCTCACATCGGTCTCAGATCTTACCCAGCAACTGCCCCCGAAACCCGACCCGCTGACCCACACCCACCCTCTTTATTTACACCTACCTTCACACCCGCATCGCCAACCCGACCCACACCCGCCTTCGAGACCCGACCCGCCAACCCACACCCACACCCGCCTTCGAGACCCGACTTGCACCACCAACCCACACCCACTTTATTTAATAGGCCATTTTATTTTGGCCTTTGTGGGAATTGATCCCTGGTGGATGGGTGCCCATTTCTGGGCACCCACCACTTTGACAAGTAATTGTCTTGTGTAACTTTTAAAAATAATTATATACATATGTAATTAATTTCTTTATTATATATGTTTTAAATAATAAATTTTCAAAATCAACATTACTTTAAAGAAGTCCAAAATAATTAAATCATTTCCACATATATTAACTGATAAAAATCATTGAATTAATTGTAAAAAATCAATGTTACTTTAAAAAATCAATGTTACTTTTAAATATTTTATTTTGACACTTCTTCAAAGTACATGGACACTTGATTTTATCGTTAAACATATATTGTGGCCTCGTCTTCGCAAAATCAATAAATTTGCGAACTTGATTGTAAAATTCACTGTTCGTACTTCCATTAACGAATCGAGGAGTATAATACATCCACCGACGATCCGATAGTTCCATCTATACGTACTCAAAATCAAAATGATTACATAATTGACATATGTATATAAGATAAATATTGTTATATTATTATATTCAAAGAATAAATATTGTTGCATTATTGTACTAAAATTAATAATGTTAATAATAATATTTAATTTGGTAGATATGTGAGAAGAATGTGGTGGAGCCCATCGATAATCCAAAATTTAAAGCTAAAAAATTTGATAGCAAATAGGGTATGCTCTATGAGAAATTAATTCAAGATCTTTAATTTGTTTGACTTTCAAGTAGATCAACTTTGAATCGTATACCATATAAAGTAAAATTTTGGGAATTCAGTTATTTCATAAAAACTTAATTTGTCAGTATTAACTACTTAAGTCAAAAATATTAATTGTGGAATTCTAAATTGATTATTATGAATAAATTGTACTTATACTCGGTCTTATAATATGTGTATAGATAAAATTGTACAAAAAAATTTGAGTGAAATATTTTAACAGTTTTAATTTAATATTAGACAATTAATTCACTCTAAAACCTAATTTACATGTATTCATACTTTCAACAGGTTTAATTGGACATATAATAGTACACATACGATTATGATATCTTTCAAAATAATTAATTCTAATTAGTATTTGATTTGATATCATAACAACGTCAGTGGTCTATCTTATTTACTACTATTATACATATCTATTAATTATATGAAAATAAAATTATCAACGAACACTTAATTAATTAATATGAGAAAACATTAATTTAAATAAAGAGGGAATGAGAAATCTTACGGTTGAATTCGAAACGAGATCTTCAAACTGATATTGGAGAGTAAAATCAAGAAATTGTCTATTTAGAAGCTAGTTTGTCGGTTTAAATTGAGAGAGTGTCATTTGGGACCGACAATATCGGTTTATAACCACAACCGCGTGATTTGGGACCGATTTGGGACCGAATTATGCGGTCTCTACTATGTTAAAAATTATCTATAAAACAAACAGCTTGATTAAATACCTATTCGTGACCGAAAATATTGGTCTATAAAAACAACCACCTGATTATGGGACCGATTTGGGACCGAAATATGCGGTCTCTACTGTTAAAAATTATCTAAGAATATTCTTCTGGAGTGTTCAGATACCACTAAAATCGGTCTCTATAAAATAAATAGTTTAATTTGATACCTATTCGAGACCGAAAATATCGGTCTATAAAAACAAACGCCTGATTTGGGACCGATTTGGGACCGAAATATGCGGTCTCTACTGTTAAAAATTATCTATATATACAATATTAGGATGAATATCTAATATAATATAGATATAATCGCCAACTTATTTATCTCTCTCAATGATGGACGAAAATTCCTCTTCTCCTAATTCTGATTCCTCCCTCTCGAACAAAGTCATAGAGCCAGATTCGATGAAAGTTGATACGGTTAATTAAAATTTTGGGATTCAGAATTATTTATACCAATTAAAGACTGAATTTTCGGTCTTCAATTAAAATTCAAAATAAGAATTTTAATTTCAATTAAAATTCAAAATAAGAATTTTAATTTTGATTTAGAGACTGAAATTCGGTGGCTAAGCGGTCTGAAAAACATAATATTAAAGACCGAATTGAAAATAGTCTTTAAACGAGCAGTCAAAATTGGTAGTCAATTCAAATTATACTTTTCAAAATATTTGATACCAATTAAAGACTGAATTGTCGGTATCTAAACAAAATTCAAAATTAAAATTTTAATTTCGGTTTAGAGACTGAAATTCGGTCTCTAAGCGGTCTGGAAACATAATATTAAAGACCGAATTGAAAACAGTCTCAAAACTCAAATTTTTTTAGGATCAGTCCCAAATCAGTCTCAAATTGAGACTGATTTATGCCGGTCTCAAAACTTTGGTCTCTAATTGAGTCATTTTTTGTAGTGTAAATCGATTTGCCTCCACGTCGAGTACCACAATTTGTTGGCTAACGACAACGTTCTGGATCATCTTAAAGAAAGCGTCGACATTTCCGACGTGAGGCCTGTACCGCCAGTGCAGGGGCTTGCCAAGGGTTTCGAGCTAGGAGACGCTATTGATGCGTTTTACAAAGACGGCTGGTGGCAGGGCGTTGTGTCCAAAGTGGTAGATGGGGGCGTCAGATTCGTTGTTCATTTTGAGGATTCTCTTAAATGCGGCCATGAAGATTTGAGATTTCAATGGGTGCGTCCGCAGAAACAGGTGTAATGTAGCAAAATTCTAGTTTAAAATAAAACTACTTTGAAGAAAAATTTCTCAACCCTGGGGCCTTTTCATGGTTTTTCTTGCTTGCATATTTTTTTGTATGTTTTGTTTGTTCTTTTTTCATGTTGAGTGGATTTTTCTTTTTGAGTAGATCTTTTAGTTTATTGTTACCGTTGTTGTCTTGTTTCAAGACAAGCATGCTCCTTGTTTTTTTTTTTTTAAATATAGGTCAAAAGTATTAAAATAGTTGCACGTGTGATGCACGCATCAGTCCCATGCATGTTTTTGTGTATTAATAATTAAAGTGAATGCCAAATTAATTTCAAAATCGACCCCTTTATAAATTTAAGATCTATACATACATCTCTTTGAAAGAATTCCACTTGGTCCTCCACCTTCTTCAACACGCGGGTTTCTAAACATGGAACATTAGCATCAATACAAAATTTCTCAGCACATGAGATAAAACGCGTGCAACTCACGCGCATATGTTAAACTTTTTTTCCCATCCTAACTTAAGAGCAAATTATGTCAGATTGTTACGAAGGAATCAGGAAGGTAAACTATATATATTTTGGACTCTATTTTTCACATGCTTCCGTTTGAATTGTTGAAATAATACTAATTTTTGTGGTATGAATCGCGAAGAAACGGTGGAGGAAAGAAGGGGACTGAGTCTTGGGACGATTATAAAATAGCTAAGTTTACGGTTTTGGTGGATGCCGAAAAAACTCTTGAACGTACAAAATGGTGTCCCTCGTTTTGTAAAGCGCATGCTCCCATCGAACGTGGAGTCTGGGTTCTGGATGGTAAGTATGTAAAATGATTATCCTATTCCATATAATGTAAGTAGGTATTTTTTCCCATCCTAAAACATAATAAAAGGTGTCATTGCAATTTCAGCCTTGAATTTATTCCAACAGTCATCACCACATATACCAGGAAACTCACTATTCTCCAGCTACATTATCATTTACATTTTCACGATTTTTTATTAATTATGTCGGAGTTGTTTGACTCGAATGGAATAATGTTGGCATCTTTACCCCTCCCTAACCTAAAAACAAAGAAAATTTAGTTCATTTGCTTAGGTAAAATTTTCAATTCGTTTCCTGAATGTCACTTGGACCAACATTTTCTACTAGGTTGTGCGATCGCATTTAACAGGTAAATGGTTGCACAGAAGCATTAGTGAGAAGAACTATTTGAACCAAGTGATGGCTGGGCCATGCAGTATATATATTGACCCTGCAGTCTTGATGAAAAAAATTCACATGAACACATGGGTTCGCAAATGTTTTTGTCAAATATAATTAGTATACAGTCGCACGAAATGATATTCACAATACGATGTCACAAAAGATCTCTTATTATTACGGGTTGATATAGGAGTGAGTTCCATGTGTTAAAAGTGTGAAATCTCACACGCGTCATGGGGTAATTATCTCCATAATTATCGTTCCACAATTATAGAGATAATTTTCATTGTTAATCCTGGTCCAAAATAAATTGGTTAAGTGTCTTTTATCAAAAAAATCCTATGTGTGGCTCGCAAGCATCGAAGAATTGGAACTTCTGGCCATTTTGGTCCTCTTTTGTCCAATTTTGATCATTTAAATGTATTCACATGCTACATCGATCAGTTTAAAAATATATTCTGAGTTTTAACATATTCTTGGAAAAAAAGTTTAACATATGCGCGTGAGTTGCACGCGTTTTAACTCATGCGCTGAGAAACTTTGTATTGATGCTTCAATCCAAAATTTAGAAAAATGTGCTAACGTTCCATGTTTATTAATTTGACATTCACTTTAATTATAAATACACAAAAACATGCATGGGACCGATGCGTGTATCACACGTGCTACTATTTTAAAACTTTTGAACTATATTTTAGACAAAAAATATTTATTATATGCAAAACTACGGGTGAAAGAAATATCAATACCATGAATGAGTCGATTTAAAACTTCTCATTGTATATATATAAGCAATATCAATACCATGAATGAGTCGATTTAATTGGTGAGATATTATTCTTAACCAGCCACGGATGAAAGAAAGAGTAATCAAAGTATACATATTTCTTGATTTTAAAGAGCAAAAATACATACCCTGCAGTCTACAGGTGGATCATGAGAATTGTGAAGAGTGTTTGTTGTGTTTGAAGACAAAACTCTTTAGTAGGGCTGCCACATAGGAGAACCAATGAAGATGCAGTAAACACACACTCCATGACCCATGATCTCCATTTCTGACTAAACCCCAATCTCTCCATCATAGAACTTAGAAAAAGCCGAGTCCACAGAATCGAAGGCCTTAGCAAAGTCGATCTTAAAGAATAAATGAGGGGTTAAATCCCAAAATAAATTTGTCGTGCTGATGAAAATTCTCGAAAAGTCTCATAAAATGTGCCCTTAACACATGCCAATATTCTTTAAAAAGCGAAAAAATGTAACCGTGCGATCCCGGTGCGACTGTAATCTAAATAATATTTCGACTAATTAATTTCATCAGAAAATGTTGAAAGTGGAGGCCATACGGGAAGTTTTGTGTGAGACCATTGTATACACTGAATATAAAAAAAATCGGTTTAAAATGAAGTTAAAAGGTATTAAAACGGTAGCACGTGTTATGCACGCGCCAGTCCATGCAAGTTTTTTTGTATGTATAAACAAAGTGAATGCCAAATTAAATTTAAAAGCGGTATTATTTTCATGTAATCTAGTGTTGTCTTGAAAAAATCAACTTATTTCCTCATCTGAATTTGTCTTTGTTTGTATTTTTGCCTGCAGATTTCTTCATCTCTTGTTGAAGCTATTGGTATTGCTACAGGTACCAAAATGGTGTTGGACGCTATAAAATTCTTAATAATTGATACGAGCCTCTCAGATGGCAATGTTACGGAACTGAGAATGCTTCCTTCTCAAGTCTCCAATACGGTTATTTCTATATGGTCGTCGTGAAGTCGGTGAATGAAATGACACAACAGATATTCCATCCTTCATAGTTGATATGTCTGCTGCATCGGACAAGTTACTGATAGCTAAAGCTGGTGGGGAATCATCAGTGTCGAAGAAGCCTCAAAAGGTCTCGAAGAACTTAAGTGGAAAGCAGAAGCAAGGTAATGTTGATAATATTACTGTTGGGATATGGTTTGTTTTAATAAAGAAAAATTAATTTTGATTAGATACCAAAACCCTGAAGAAAAACCCCAATTACGATGATGTTTGGTGTTCTTTGGGGATTCCGTGCACATCATGTGCCACAATGAAAAAGACACTCATTCAGAATAAAATCAAATTTGATCATATCTTTGTATCTCACCGATTAAATCGACTCATTCATGGTATTGATATTGTATATAAATATATACAATGAGAATTTTACATAATTAATGTTTTTTGTTTAAAATACAGTTCAAAAGTATTAAAATAGTAGACCGTGTGATGCAAGTTTTTGATTCAATCGCGGATGTTTTTGAGTAAAGTTGCCAAGGAGTTAATCGATCTTGAAGATGAAGCAAAGATGGAGAATGATCAGCCTGCAACCGAGGACATCTAACCAGAGTTTCGACTCTATAAAATTCACAATAGTTGATACGAGCCTCTCACATGACAGTGCTGATAATATAGCTCCCACGAGCAAATGCTGTAGGAGATTAACGTACTGCTGGTGATAACGAAGAAACGAGGAACGGAGTGATTCATTCCTCTACTACCCCCGCATTGGAAAAGAGGATGTCTCACTGCTCTTCGGTCACTCAAGTCAGTCCATGTGAGAGAATCAAACCCTCTCAGCCGCAGCTGCTGATCGACCTCACTTTACCGAGTTCGTGAAACAGATTCACACAAATTTTGATGATAATAGATTCACTCAAGTCAGTCCATGTAAAAAATGCACATTCACGAATGCATGGTCCGTATGTGATCACAACGTGGAAGAAACACGCTAAACAAATTTATTATTCTTTTCCACTTATTCTTCATATTAGATTCAGTTACCGAACTATCAGTCGGTTATTTATACCCATGCTCAAAACCCGACCCACCAAGTCTCTTACCCGGTTGATCAAATTTGCTCATTACGTGAGATAACATAATTTTGATGCTTACAACTCACCTGCAGAATGGGTTTATGGCTTACTTGTTGGTTCTTAATAAATAATATTTGACTTGAGAAATGAGATTTGTGACACAATTCCATACCTATTTTTTTGATGGTAATAGAATCATGTCAAAAGGAAAGTCAATCATTTTTTTGGCCACAGTACAATTTTCCAAATCTAAAAAGTAGCAAAAATAATAAATGACACAAAGTCGATCGACGCGTGAGTTGCACAGTTTTATTGCGTGCAACTCACGAGCATATGGGATTATAGCCACCTACTAGTGTGAAACTTTTATTTTTTTACAATAATATTTACTAGCACAATTTTAGAATACAAAAAGTGGATGTTAACTGAGTTAATAATGCACGAATGCATTAATAAATTGCCGAGTGATCAGTATCAGACTCGTCATGAAGAAAACATCGAAGCCACTTGTGCAATTTAATTAATGAAGATGTGCATTCACGAATGCACGTTTCCTAAGTGAACATGACGTGGAAAAAACATGCTAAGCAAATTTATTATTATTTCCTCCTAATTTATTATTACGGGCTGGCAAAATTAATTAATTAGAATTGAATTTGGTATTCGATTTCTTTTGGAATATATTCTAAACTAGTATTTTCTAATATTCGAACATGAGACAATATGTATCTAATTGAGGAATGGTATATGGACAAAAGTAGATTTTAAAAATTCTATATTATATTTACTATTTCTTGTTAATTTTCAGATTTGGAATATGCATCTTTATCGAAAACCCTTAGATTTCTCTTTTTGACACAATTCCATCATCTCCTTAATTATCGTTCCACAATTATCAAAATAAATCGGTTAAGTTTCTTTTATATAAAAAATCCTATCACTACAAAAACGCTCGTTTTTGCCGACGGACGTATACCGACGGATTACCTTTCCGACGGCTGTACCGACGGATTACCGACGGAATTCAAAGTCAGAAGACTCTGCCGACGGAATTCAATTTTCAGGAAAGCCGACGGCTATGCCGACGGACACTCAGAACTCTCTACACGGTGTCGTTTTTGGGTCACCGGCCGACGGATTTTTTAGTCGGTATTGTAAATTTCCGTCGGTAACCGACCCGCATTAACTAACCGCCTCTTGATCGACTCCCAAAATTAAATGTGGTCATTACCGACGGAAATTTCCGTCGGTAACCGACCCGCATTAACTAACCGCCTCTTTATCGACTCCCAAAATTAAATCTGGTCATTACCGACGGAAATTTCCGTCGGTAAAGGCAATTTTTTTTGTATATAAACTGAAGAACAGATTACTTTCTTTCTCTTTCGAGAGAAAGAAAGCCCCCCTGCCTCCTCCCTCCTCGATCCCTCCTCCCTATTTCTATCTCCTCTATTGCGCGAAGAAGAGGCTCTGTCGAGGTGTTCTCTCAACTCGATTAGAAAATCTATACGGTACGCTTTCTTAATTTGTTAGTAATTAATTTTTAAGTTATATTGTATTGCCTATAATTATGAATTAAATTGCATGTGTTAATTTAAATTGTTATATAGATTCATATGAAATTGTTTGTAGTTGATGTATATAGTTAATTATTTTGAATGTATGTAGTTGATATATCTAATTAATTAGTTGATATTGCTAGTGGATAATTGCCTATATATAGCTAGTTGATGTATATAGTTATTTATAATAAATTAATGTGATTTGTTAAGATCGATATTGCATGTTTTGCATAATTGATGTTATATATATAGTTGATATTATTGTTTAATTTGCATATACGTTGGAGTGGAGTTAATTACATAATTAAATTATGATATTGTAAGTTATAATTAGCTCGATTAATATTGTTGATTTACTAATTATGAAATTATTGATTAAATTAGGGGCTTTGTTAATTATATTAGGAAATTGTTATTTTAAAGTTAGAAAAAATTGTTACTAAATTTATTAGGTTATAGATTGTTAATTAAAATTGGAAATTATTGAATAAATTAGTTATTGTTGAATAAAATAGGAAATTAGTTATTGTTGAATAAAATAGGAAATTATTTATTAAAATAAGTTATTGTTGATTGAATAAAAAATTATTTATTAAAATAGGTTATTATTGATTAAAATAGGTTATTATTTAGGGATTAAATTTTAATTTATTAGATTATTGTTTTTTATTAAATTAAGAAATTTATTATTAATTAATTAGTATTATATTTATAATTTATTAATTTAAATGTTTAAATTAAATAGATGACTGGAAATGGTGCTGGTGCCTCTGGTGGCTCGGGATCTCACGGGGCCTCCGGGTCACGTAGCCGATCGAGGAAGAGTCGATCGAAACTTAGACCCGAGGCGCCGGCGCCTACACTGCCACAAACACCATTATCGTCGCCTCCGCCACCCATTCCACACCCGTCGCCTGATCAGCCGTCGTCTCATTCGTCTGTCCGGGACCATCCTGTTGTTCCTGCTCGGGATGGCCGGGAGCGCATTTGGGCTACAGATGGAGGAGTGTAAGTAATTAAATACTTTTATTGTTTAATAATTAATTAATTTCGCACTCGTTTTAATTTATAATGTGTTTTGTTTGTTAATTAATGTCACAGATTGTTACCTGGTAACGAGGTCTCCAGGGCATGCACGATTGCTTTTGGCTCTTTACCGATCTCTGCGGGTGCAATTACCTGGTCGAAGGTCCCAAAATAAAAAAAGTTGGCGTACTTCGAAAATTTCAGGTAGTAATTAATTACTTAATTATTTAATTAATGTTTGTTAATTTGTTCAATAATAAACAATTTGTTATATGTGCAGAAACAAACCACTTGGGATCGGAATATGTACTCAGACCAGGCTATGTTCAAGTATTTCTGTAAATCGGCGCAAGAGCGGTATAAGGATTTAATGTACGAATGGAGAATGGCATGGCGGAGCGATGGGACAACGCAGAGCTTGGGTAAGGATGATAATGATGTTGTGTTGTGGGATTCATTGACGAGGGAGTGGCTGGATCCTGCGTACATCAGGAAGTGTGAGATTGCTAAGGCCAACCGGAGATCCGACGTTGGGGGTGGGATGTCCAGGCATCGGACTGGAGCCCGGTCCATCCTTGAGCAGTCGATGGTCATTGTAAGTGTTTATTAATTTTTTAATTAATTTCAATAAATTTAATTATATATTTAATATATATAATACATAAATTTAATTATTAGGAACGGGATACGGGGCGTGTACCCACTCACTTGGACCGGATGAGCATTGCTCATCCGTTTAATGCTGATACACAACAATCCACATACGGGCGCACAACTAACCTCCACGTAAGTAATAAAATTGTTTAATTAAATACATTTTTTATAATTTATTCTATTAATTTAAAATTATTAATTATGTAGTTGGAGATGAACCGGAGGATGGCCGAGATCGGAACTCAAGTCGACCCTACTCAAGCCGGAACCAGCAGTGCCCCTACAGTCGAGGAGGTGGACCGGGCTTATTTGGAAGTTGCCCCCACCACCCGCGGACGAGTTCTGGGCCTTGGTCGTATGAGCGCTGATGTCAGGTCCGGCGCTGGTCCGTCCCAGACGGCATCGCAGGGTTTCGTATCTTCCACCCCAACTCCTGATGTGACGATGGCACAATTCAACCATTTCATGCATGTGATGCATGTGAATATGGGTCGAGAGATGGGGTGGTCGGACGAGAGGATCGAGGAGGTTTATCAGAGAACCATGCAAGCTCCTCTACCGACGGCGTATGTTCCCCCAGGCGCCCCCCAGCCTCCTCAGACTATGTCCCGACCATGCAGCAGGATGATGACATCGTCGATCTGGGTCAGCAGTTCGTTGGCGACCCTAATATTGATGATTTGTGGACCTTTGGTCAATGAGTGTCTTTGAACAATTTTATTTTTTATTTCTGTTGAACAATTTTATTTTTATGTCTCGTAGAACTATTTACTTTTATGTCTTGTAGAACTATTTATTTTTATCTGCATTATTGTTGAACTATTTACTTTTATGTTTAAGTATTAGTTGTTTAATTTTAGTTATGTGTGTTTTATGTGTTAAGAATGTGTATATTAATTTTAGTTATGTTTTATGTGTGATTTTGGATGTGATCTGTATTGGATCTTCCACAATGGCATACCACAATTTTCATGGATGCCGAAGATGAAGACATGAGTTTCTGTATTTTTTTATTTTTTGATGTTTGTGAAGAAGTAGGTTGTTTTGAGTGTGGTTGGAGTGTTAAGAATGCGCATTTTAATTTTTTTTATACGCGTCTTTTACCGACGGAAAGGTATTCCGTCGGTATAGACACATGTTCAATGCCGACGGATAATTTCCGTCGGCAATGTAAATACCGACTGAAATTTGTTCAACGGAATCTGACTGATTTGACATGCATTTGAAATCGTTGGTACCGACTAAAATTATCAGTCGATATTGTCAATACCGACGGAATTTAGGCGCGCGATATACCGACGGACTGACATTTCCGTCGGCATGTAGTATTGAAAAATGATCCAGAACCTCAAAACACGCGAAAATTTTGGAGTGGAGCAAAAAATTAAGGGAAAAATTTGGATTGGAGCGAAAATTTAAGGTATGTTTTTCTATTAATTAAGTGTACATAGTTTAATTTTCAGTGTGTAATTTTAATTTGGTGTTTAATTTTTAGTGTGTAATTTTACTACATAGTTTTTACTTTTAGTGTGTAATTTTAATTTGGTCAAATTGTTTAACAGATGGATTTGCCGGATCGTCGGTGGATGTATTGTACTCCTAGGCTCGTTTTAGGAAATGTGAATGTTGAATTTTATGATAAACTCGTGTCATTTGTTGAATTTGCAAAGCTACACCCACATTACATGTCTGAGGATTGTATTAGGTGTCCGTGTAATGCTAAGAAATGTAAGAATAGATCATTTAAAAGCATTGATGAAGTCTTATGCCACGTTGTTATGAATGGGTTCGTTGATAATTACTCTAATTGGACAAGTCATGGCGAACAACGGTGGCCTTATAATTTTGATCAAGTCTTGTACTATTACACTACTGCAATTTATGAACAACCAGTACACGTTGAGCATGTCGGCACCAGTAACGATCAAGAGTTTGGGGTGGAAGAACCCGATATGTATCAAACAATGGTGATGGAAGCCGGTATGTCAAATATAGAGGAGGAACCAACGGATGAAGCATTTCAGTTTTATGAGATGCTCAAATTAGTCGATCAAGATTTGTACCCAGGGTGTGATTCTCATTCTCAGTTGTCATTTAATGCTCGACTTATGGCTATCAAGACGGAGAACAAGCTATCTAACAGAGCATATGAGCAAATGACACAATTATGCAGTGAGATTTGTCCTGTCGATAATAAAGTACCTACGACGTTTCATCAGAGCAAACAACTGATGAAGAATATGGGTTTGCCGGTTGAGAAGATTGATTGTTGTGTGAATGGTTGCATGTTATACTGGGGTGATGACGATAGCGATCTTCTTATGTGTAGAATGTGTGGCCATCCCCGGTACAAAGAGCCACGACGGAAGGGACCAGGTGGTCAATCGAGCAAGACAAAAAATAAAGTGCCACATAAGAGGATGTATTATCTTCCTATCATTCCTCGTTTAATGAGATTGTTTCAATCTAGTGCTACAGCTCAACACATGACGTGGCATGCAAGAAATTCTGAAGATACTGAGGCTGGGGATATGAGACATCCGTCCGACTCTGAAGCCTGGAAACACCTTGATAACGTGTTTCCAGGATTTGCTTGTGAACCGAGGAATGTGAGATTAGGCTTGAGTACTGATGGTTTTGCACCGTTTGGGAGTTATGGAAAGAAGTATTCTTTGTGGCCGGTGATACTGACTCCGTATAATCTACCTCCATGGATGTGCATGAAACCTCAAACAATGTTTCTGACTGTATTGGTGCCTGGTCCGTCGAATCCAAAGCATAAACTTGATGTTTATCTCCAGCCTCTTATTAAAGACTTGATCTTCCTATGGGATAACGGAGTCCAAACGTATGATGTTTCTAGGAAACAGAACTTCACGATGCGTGCTGCTTTATTGTGGACTATTAGCGACTTTCCTGCATATGCTATGTTGTCCGGGTGGAGTACAGCCGGAAAGCAAGCTTGTCCGTATTGTATGGAATATTCTGAAGCTTTCAGTCTCCCGAAGAGTAGAAAAGTTTCATGGTTCGATAATCACCGAAGGTTTTTACCTCGAGATCATCCATTTCGAAGGAATAAGGTGGACTTCACGAAGAATACAACAGTCACAAACAATCGACCGCCCCTTCGAAATGGTATTTTATACATTTATTTTAACATGTTTTTTTGGGTTAAATTTATTCTAACATTTATTAATCGTACAGGACAAAGTCTGTTACATGAGATTGAGTGGACGGGTTTGA
The DNA here is from genome assembly GCA_963675135.1 of Galeopsis tetrahit. NCBI lineage: Eukaryota > Viridiplantae > Streptophyta > Magnoliopsida > Lamiales > Lamiaceae > Galeopsis > Galeopsis tetrahit. The sequence continues at coordinate 43,001,771 of OY776128.1, read as the reverse complement.
AAAAAACTACGGAGGAAAATGCACAAGAACACAACAAAGGAATTCCTGGTAACTGGAAGAAAAAGGGTATTTTTTGGGACTTGCCATATTGGAGTTCACTATTGCTCCGACACAATTTGGATGTCATGCACATTGAGAAGAATGTGTTTGACAATGTGTTTCACACAATCATGAACACAGAAGGCAAGACGAAAGATACTCCAAAGTCCAGGGAAGAGTTGAACACTATCTGTCGCCGTGATGAGTTGGAACAGGATACCCGTACAGGTAAATATCCAAAGGCTTGCTACACACTAGATAAGGCACAAAAACAGGAATTGTGTAGGTGGATTAAAGAGTTAAGATTTCCAGACGGCTACGTGTCAAACATGAGTCGATGCGTAGACACAACAAAAGGCAAAGTTGCAGGGATGAAGAGTCATGATTGTCATGTTTTTATGCAGCGCTTGATACCTATTGCGTTTCGAGAATTTCTTCCTCTGAATGTGTGGAGGGCTGTCACTGAATTAAGTCTGTTTTTTAGAGATTTAACGTCTACAACAATCAAGGTTGATGATATGAATCGTTTGGAACGAGACATTCCAGTTATTTTGTGTAAGTTGGAACGTTTTTTCCCACCTAGCTTCTTTGACTCGATGGAACACTTACCTGTTCACTTAGCGTATGAAGCTAGGATTTGTGGTCCAGTGCAGTACAGGTGGATGTACCCATTTGAGAGGTGAACAATTATATTTCTCTCATTTAATTAGTTTTTAGTATAAGGAGCCTTATTTTAATTTGTTAACTATTATAATTTTAGGTATCTCCACAACTTGAAGCGGAATGCTAAACAGAAGGCAAACGTCGAAGCATCGATTGTTAATGCGTATTTGAATGAAGAGGTTGGCATGTTTTGTTCATATTATTTTGAAGACCATGTCAACACGAGGATCAGGAATGAACCACGTAACTTCGATGGTAGAGGTACGCAACAAGAAGTCGATGGCATGCTCTCTGTATTCAAGTCTAAGGGGCGACCTATAGGAAAAGCCACTGAACGATATTGGTCAACACACACATAGGCTGAAATAGCACAAACGTACGTGTTATTGAATTGTGATGAAGTTCAGCCTTACATTGAGTAAGTATATATTTCATATATTTATCATCTAATTAAATAGCACTAAACGTGCGTCATTTATCATCTAATTGTGTTGTGAATTATTAGGATGTATACACAAGAACTACGACATGCAGATCAAAACATCTCAGATAGAGACATAGATACTAGTCTTCAACGTCAATTTGCCCGATGGTTCCAACGTTATGTGAGTATCATTAATTGAATTTTACGTGAACAAATAATTATTTTGATTAATGTTAATTTTAACTGTACGTATAGGGATAATCGCACGATTTTCAGAGCCGGTTCTTACAGGATCTCAGCCAAGGACCACTACGGCGTGTGAGGACTTACAACGGCTATATTGTGAAAGGCTACAGGTTTCATACATCAGAGTATGCATCAACAAGAACGACTAACAACAGTGGTGTTTGTCTTAGGGGTGCGAATTACAATGCAGATGCAAGTGATTACTTTGGGGTGTTGCACGAAGTCGTTGAAATTGAATATCCGGGATATCCAGTGAAAACCGTAATGTTGTTCAAGTGCCATTGGTTTGACACATCCCCTTTAGGAACCAAAATTCATCCGGAGTACAAGCTTGTGGATGTTAATTCGAAAAGGAAGTATAGCGGGGATGATCCGTTTGTATTTGCCTCTCAGGTATCTCAAGTCTACTACTGCACGTATCCAGGAGCTGGAAAACGTAATAGATCAGAATGGCACGCTGTTTGCAAAGTGAAGGCAAGGTCAATGGTGGAGGTCCCCCAAAAGGAAAACAACGATGAAGATGAACCTCCGTTTCAAATGGAACAAATAGAGAATCAAACTGAAGTGTTTGCGGGAGATTTTAATCTTTCGGTAGACTTGACGGCTGCAAATCCACAATTGATTGTTATTGAAAATGATAGTGGACATGAGGAGGAAGATGAACATGACGAGGGGGAGGATGAAGAAGATGAGGATGAAGAAGATGAGGAGGAAGAGGAAGAGGAAGAGGAAGAGGAAGATGTGGCAAATAATGAAAATGAAGACGAAGATGAAGATGAATATTAAATTAATGTAACCTAGCTATTTTATTTTGTACAATTTATAAGATTTCATTATTTATCATTTGGTTATTTTATTAATTAACTTATAATTTAATTATTTATCATTTGGTTATAAAAATCCAATGGCGACGGAACATATCCGTCGCCATTTCCGTCGCTAACGGCAACGAGCCAAAGCCGACCGAAATATCCGTCGCCATTTCCGTCGCTAACGGCAACGAGCCAAAGCCGACCGAAATATCCGTCGCCATTTCCGTCGCTAACGGCAATGAGCCAAAGCCGACCGAAATATCCGTCGCCATTTCAGTCGCTAACGGCAACGAGCCAAAGCCGACCGAAATATCCGTAGCCATTTCAGTCGCTAACGGCAACGAGCCAAAGCCGACCGAAATATCCGTCGCCATTTCCGTCGGCATTTCCGATTATAAATGTAACTTTCTCTCATTTCACGCGTATTTTCCCTCAATCTCTCTATGTCTCTCCCTCTCCCCCACTCCACCTCCTTTCCGAATATAAAGCCTCCTTGCCGTGGTCGCGGCCGCCGCCCATCCTCCCTACCTGCAGTCGTCGCCCATCCTCCCTACCTGCAGTCGTCGCCCATCCTCTCTCCAAGAAAGCCGCCGCCCACCGCCTCCTCTGCCGTCGCCCACCGCCTCCTCTGCCGTCGCCCACCGCCTCCTCTGCCGTCGCCGTCTTCGTTTGAAAGGTACGTTTTTTTTTTGTTTGTTAAATTTGGTCTGAATTGATGTGCATGAGTCTAAAGTGAGAGAGGTCAAGTGTATTTGGTTTCTGAAAATTCATTTACCTTACCAAAAGAATCATGTGGTTTGAATAACTACCAAAGAATCATGTGGTTTGAGCAAAAAAAATGTTTAATACTATTATATAATTTGAGGAAAATGGAGATATGTGTTAATTTTGAGTATTTAATAAGATGCAGTGAGAATCACATAGATAAGGTATGAAAATACGAATTGAAAATTAATTATAATTCTAAAAGTTTTTCACGTGCCTTCGGCCCTACAACTTGTTTGCCTCTAATTTTATGGTATATATGCTTTTCTAATATTTGTATCACATATGATACACGTACAGTCTATGTATATGTTTTAATTTATTGAATATGATTTAGTATAGGTTAGCACAAATTAATATAGAGAAATACTTCATGGAGATATGTTTAAATATCCATTTTCCTTGAATTATTGATTTATTTATTGTACTCTAAATCTCTTATCTTTGAACTACCAGCATGACCGAAACTATGCGAGCCTAATGAAGTTACTTGATCTCTGTTGAGGTATGTTCAATTTTTATGATAATTTAATTTATGTTTAAATATATAAAATGACAATTGAATCTTGATTCTTTGGAATTGATTTTGAAATGGCAGGGATGCAGTCGAGTCAGCGAAGGACAATTTAATATACTCCACGGTACGTATTAATATACTCACATTCTTGTTAAATTATTTCTCATATAAGTTTTTGTTAATGTTTACTACGTTGTTTTAATATTTCACAGAGCTTTTTCAAGCATTCTAGTGAGGGGTATAGTTGTCATAATTAGCAGCAAAATTCTATTTGCTTCTTACTTGATCGATCCTCTGCCAATTCCGGAACACCATTCGATGCCTTAGCACTCTGGTCTACATCATCAAGTTTTTGTTGTTTGCTCAAGCAAAGGACGACGATTTTGTTTATTCTGTTGGATGTAATGTAGATTTGTGTATTGAATTATTTAAGCAATTTTGATCGTGTATTGAATTATTTAAGCAATTTTGATCGGGTCGGATCCCGATCGCAAATAAATTTTTTTTTTAAATTTTTGGTACTTACCGACGGACTATTCCGTCGGTTTAGCGTCGGTAATACCGACGGGCGAGCCGACGGAATATCATTTTTTTAAAAAAAATTTAATACTTACCGACGGAAAATTCCGTCGGTAAATTAAAATAATAAAATTTAAGTCCAAAGTATACCGACGGATCTACCGACGAAAAATTGATTTGGGATCCGTCGGTACAGGCGACCCGGTTTTAAAACTTGGTTTGAAAACGGGTTGGCTTGACTGCCGACGGAATTGAATCCGTCGGTATAGGCGACCCGGTTTGAAAACGGGTTGGTTTGAATCCGTCGGGAATCCGTCGGCATATACCGACGGATGCATATTTTCCGTCGGTAACCACTACCGACCAATTCATTGACGACGGATAAAATCCGTCGGTAAGAGCCAATACCGACTGAATATCCGTCGGCATAACCGTCGGCAAAACACCTCTTTTTTGTAGTGTATGCATGTCTTGCACGCATCGAAGAATTGGAACTTCTGGCCATATATTTTGGTCCTCTTTTGTCCAATTTTGATCATTTAAATGTATTCACATGCTACATCAGTTTAAAAATATATTCTGAGTTTAACATATTCTTGGAAAAAAAGTTTAACACATGTGCGCGTGATTTGCACGCGTTTTATCTCATGCGATGAGAAACTTTGTATTGATGCTTCAATCCAAGAAAATAGAATACCAAAATTTAGAAAAATATGCTAACGTTCCATGTTTAGAAAAAACCTGCGTGTTGAAGAAGGTGGAGGATCAGGTGGAATTCTTTCAAAGAGTTGTATCACTACAAAAAAAAAAAAAATTGCTTTAGACATACATCTCAAAATGATATAATACAACACATTTTGTAACATTTTGTCTATTACCACATTGTTTTTTTGTCTGAGATAAATTATATTTTAACACACTAAAAAATGTTGTGTGTGCTTGGAAATTCTAGTCAATGTTAAAATTATTAATACTAATAATTAAAAGTGTTGTAATAGATTATATATCTAATAAGAAATATATTCATACTTCAACTATTGTAGAATTCAGTTACTCAAATATTGAGAAATTTCAAAAGAAAGATAAAAACGTGCTAGAAAAATATAACAAAATATGTCAAGAGCTCTTAAAGTTGCTAGTAATATAACAAAAAATGTTCTAGGCCACCAATGTCTGAAAATCAATAAGACACGCTAACTTTGATACAAGCTCTAGACTTTTGAACACGATTATGTAGACATAACCTGCATATAAAAAGAATATATATATAAGATTTCAATTATGAAAAGCTATCTTAGAAAAAATATATATTAGAACGCACCAAAGAGCATGGTCAAGCAACAATTCCACCATGTGCATCTTCAAGTATTTGAATAAAATCATAAGAATAATATCTCACCAATTTATTATTATTTTCCTCTTATTCTTCCACATGACTAGTTGAGATGTGAACACAGCGTGTTAGAAACAAAGTAAGTAAATTTATTATTACTAGATTTTCACCCGTGTGATGTATGGGCTTGTTTTAATTTTTTTTTTTTTATAGTCGGTAAATAAATAAGTATACATATATACATATCTTAAAATCTAATTTTCACACAAAAAAAAAAAAAAAGAAATTATGAATATTTTTTATCTTTTGTATAACTTGTTTTAAAATATATATATATATATATATATCACCTTTTCCATTTCTTACCATGTATAGCATAATGAATTGAATTTTGTAAATGGATTATTTTTTTCTCTTTTCCATTTCTTACTAATCATTTTTCAAATTCTACCCTATGTTGTGTTTAATATTTAAAAATATCAACAAATTTTTTATAATGCATAGAACAATATACAATTCAGATTGAAAGATCTTTCCCCTCGCTCAGACCAAATGGTCAATAGCAATCTTTTATGATTTGGTTACACAAGACAAAGAAAATGTGTTTCATTATGTGCAATTAAAAATAAAGATGTTACTATCTGTGAAATACTAAAATTATAAATGAACCTCAAATCACCACCAAATTCCTCAAATATTTAAATTTGTGCCCCTAATCAGAAAAATCATAATTAATAAAAAAAACATAACTTAGCCTCCATTACTGTTTAAATAATTTATCATATTTTCTAAAATCCTAAATTTAGCACATTAAAAATGAAAATAGACCATATTTTATAAACTTAATTTTTTTTTAAATAATGAATCAATGCAATATAAAATAACATACTACCATGATGCAAGAAGATAAAAAATTATTAACAAAAAAACTAACAACAAATTAATCTTGAAATTACACAAATTGCAAAAAAGTTTTCCATTCTTAAATCTAATAGAGTATGTAGGATACTACTGTATAGTGATTCTTATTTGTTGCAAATAACCTATTGCATCCATTATTTTACTCATAAAATATTTGACTTTTAATTAGTTTATCCCAAAAAAAGTAATATAGTAAACATTTCTTTTTTTGGTACACATATTGTTGAAAAAATTATCAATTAACTAAAATTCAGAGGATCTTTGATGATCACTCTCAAAAAGATGATAAGAAAACTTTTAATCCGCATCAGCTCAAGGATTCATTTCAATAGTGATTAGTAATCAATGCCAACTACTTAATAAATGGTGTTTCAATTATTGTTTAGTCGATTAATACAATGGAATAAATAAATAAATAAAAACGAAGCTTGCATAGGCAAAGGATGCATTTTTCTGCTCTTTTTAAGGTTTAAGTTAAATTTCCCTAACCATCAGTCATATATGATTTGGAAAGCATTTGATAATTTTATTGTATCCATATATGCTCACTTCAAAATTGTTAATTTCAAATTAAATCCCTCAATCCAAATTGCCCTCTCATTTGTTTAATTCATTAATTTTATCTTCTGATTTACAGAGAATTTAAATCAGACAATCTTAAACCCATCACCATCCTATTAAATTGGACGGCCACTAAGACGCAAGCAGATAAAAATGAGCCAAAAAAAAAAAAAAAAACATCAGTACAATGTCAGCAACCACTAATCTCATAGACTCATACTACTACATATTAATTAGTACCAGTTATGAGAGTTAAAACTATTGTTGTCGTTATCTCCCAATACAAAGACGTAGTCTTCTGGTTCAAGCTATAACAATATAATAAAATAGTAAGTTTCTCCTCCAAGGTGAAAGAAAAAACACGAAAAAGCCCAAACGGCTACCTCTGGATCCATTTCATATTCAAGTGGACGTTCCAAGATGAAATCTTCATCTCGAGCAATACCGTTAACCAACAATTTCCCATCACAAATCTGCCAAGGTCTAAATTAGAACCCTTGAAGGAGGAGATGTGAAAGAAAGAAAATCACAACTATTCTGAAGTTTCACATTGCTGAGCAGCCATCCAAATAGCTGTTTTATTCTCTAAACTAAACATAATTGAAGTATTAATCATAAATTAAACCACATTAACGATTGACTCTACGATCTGAAATTAAGTACTTCATCAAACTCAGCTTGCATCCCAAAACTTTTCATAGATTCCCAATTAAAATAAATTTGTGGCACTTAATTACGAAAAAGAACATTTAAGTTTGATGTATTCCAAAAAATACACCATATTCTCAATGTCTGATTTATTCTTTAAACTAAACATGATAGCAGTATAAATCATACATATTGGAGTAATATCCACTAAATTGAGACTTAATTAAAGAAGTAATTAATAATTATACCAACCTTGTTAGGGTTGATGTAAGAATTGGGGCTTTCTATCTTGACTTTTCTCCAACTTTTTCCTTCAACTCCTCCTTCTCCACAACTTCTTCTGTATCAGAACTGATTTTGATATGCTCAATATATATGTTACCAAACTTTTTTTTCTCAGACTCTGCATTAGCCAGTAGCTTAGCACAAAAATTCATGAAATCACAGAAAACTAAAACATATCAAACACTTTCAAGAAAGTTGAGAAGCTCAATATTTTTAGACATATTAAAAGTAAAACTTAGAGACCTCGTTTTTTTTTGTGACGGAAAAAGTGTTGTATTATTAGAGTACCAGAAGTACTCAAAAAGAGTGTGTGTCTACAAGATTACAGAGGGAATGATACATGAATACTGCAATAATCCGGGTTCCGCCTAGATTGTTCTAGGGTTCACGCACCAGTCGTTGAAGGTAGAAGAAAGTTTACAAAACTTTTGATGATAAACTAGGTTCCAGACCATTGCTCGTACTTCGTCGAAAAATTTCTCCGGCTTGATCTCCTCCTTTGCGAAAACTCTGTAATTTCTTTCTCTCCATATGAACCAAGCAATGCTGCTCCACAAACCTTCCATGATATATTTTTTCTCCTTGCCTTCGAGAACTCCGCTGTGCTCATGGAAGTGGGATGCTGCCTTCAAAGGCATGGCCATGGCAGCATTAAACCATGCTTGGAAAAGCCTCCACACCTTAGTAGTGAAGATGCAGTTAAAAAATAGGTGTTTCGTCGTTTCGTCTTCGAGACCGCACAGGCTGCAGGATAAGTCGTAATAGCCCGAGAAAGCTTAGGAAGAGGTTTTTCGTCGACACCACGAATCACGACCATATTCCATATGTCACCGAGTGCATGATAAGTCTTTCTTTCTACTCACATGTTCTGCTTATTAGCTGCAGGGACTGCTGCTTCACCTCCTTTAATATCTATATACTTGTCAGATCATTAGTAGCTCCGTTACTGAGTAGTGTCAACCACTGAACAAACCTCTCAGTATAAAGATTTACAGGGAGCTTGAATATTTCAAATCTGAAGGAATGAAAATTTGTAAGACTCTTAAAATTCTCAATTAAATTGTGTACTACATGTTGAATAAGGACGTGGCATGAGGTGGATGGACGTAGCATGAGGTGGCAATCCATGTGTCAGGACCTGGAGAGCCACGTGTCAAGCTCAGGAGAGAACTTTCCTCCTTTTATTATATAAGATTTTCCTCTCGTTCTTCACCCCTGACTTGATAAGAATAAAATCAAAGTTGATCCTATCTATATATCTCACCAATTAAATTCATTCATTCATGGTATTAATATTATTCCCTCTCGAAATTGTGGCACACCAAAGAAATGTTGATGATAGTAATAAGATTTTATTTGCCATGAGTGTTTTACATCCACTGTTTTTTTTTATGGATCAAAAAGTAATATATTTCCCTAAAGACGGATCAAAAAAAAAAAAAAAAGGAGATTCATGAAACAAATTCACACAAAAAGAAAAAAAAACGAACACTTTTTGGTCAAAATACAAATTTTCAAATCTGCAAAGTTTCTTAGGGCGTGAAATTGCACAGTTTTCACGCGTGCAGCTCACGCGCATGCATATGCACATGAATTATTATTTTTTGCTCTTAAGTTAGGTTGCGAAAAAATACCTACGTACATTATTCAATTCGAATCAAATAATCTGACATAATTAAATGAATGCTGATGTAGCCTGTGAACAGTTGTCAATCACGGATAGATTTTTCAGCAGACGAGGATAAGCCATTCGCAGTATTTCTCTTCTGAAGGTTTTGCATTTTTTTGGACTCTATTTATTACCTTTCTAATGTTGGTCCAAGTGAAACGTGTTGAAAATCTTACCTAAGCAAATTAATTGATTTTTCTTTGTTTTTATTTTAAGAGGGGTAAAAAATGCACATTCACGAATGCACGGTCCATATGTGAACACAACGTGGAAGAAACACGGTAAACAAATTTATTATTCGTTTCCTCTTATTCTTCAATTGTGACCAGTTAAGATATATGTGAACACAATGTGGAAGTTGGCGAGAAAAGAGAATCGGGAAGAAGAAGAAGAACGGGGACAAATTCATATTAGATTCAGTTACCAAAGTATCAGTTACAACTGAAAGTCGGTTATTTATACCCATGCTCAAAACCCGACCCACCAAGTCTCTTACCCGGTTGATCAAATTTGCTCATTACGTGAGATAACATAATTTTGATGCTTACAACTCACCTGCAGAATGGGTTTATGGCTTACTTGTTGGTTCTTAATAAATAATATTTGACTTAAGAAATGAGATTTGTGACACAATTCCATACCTATTTTTTTTGATGGTAATAGAATCATGTCAAAAGGAAAGTCGTGCATTTTTTGGCCACAGTACAATTTTCCAAATCTAAAAAGTAGCAAAAATAATAAATGACACAAAGTCGATCAACGCGTGAGTTGCACAGTTTTATTGCGTGCAACTCACGCGCATATGGGATTATAGCCACCTACTGGTGTGAAACTTTTATTTTTTTACAATAATATTTACTAGCACAATTTTAGAATACAAAAAGTGGATGTTAACTGAGTTAATAATGCACAAATGCATTAATAAATTGCCGAGTGATCAGTATCAGACTCATGAAGAAAACATCGAAGCCTCTTGTGCAATTTAATTAATGAAGATGCGCATTCACGAATGCACGTTTCCTAAGTGAACATGACGTGGAAAAAACATGCTAAGCAAATTTATTATTATTTCCTCCTAATTTATTATTACGGGCTGGCAAAATTAGAATTGAATTTGGTAGAAAAAAATCCCCCAAAAAAAGTGGCAGAAAAAAATCTTTCAAAAGGAGGGGCGACAAAGATAAATCGATTTGCCTCCACGTTGAGTACCACAATTTTTTGGCTAACGACAACGGTCTGGATCAGCTTAAAGAAAGCGTCGACATTTCCAACGTGAGGCCTGTACCGCCAGTGCAGGGGCTTTCCAAGGGTTTCGAGCTAGGAGACGCCGTTGATGCGTTTTACAAAGACGGCTGGTGGCAGGGCGTTGTGTCCAAAGTGGTGGATGGTGGCGACAGATTCGTTGTTCATTTTGAGGATTTTCTTGAATGCGGCCATGAAGATTTGAGATTTCACTTGGTGCGTCCGCAGAAACAGGTATAATGTAGCAAAATTCTCTGAATTAATCATCTCAGTTTCTAGTTTATCATAAAACTACTCTGAAGAAAAATTTCTCAACCCTGGGGCTTTTAATTGTTTTGCGTGGATGCATATTTTTTTGGAAAGATGTATCCTTCGATTACTCTTATTCTTCACCCGTGGCTGGTTAAGAATAATATCATATTTGATCCTATCTATATATCTCACCAATAAAATCGACTCATTCATGGTACGTATTTATATTGCTTATATATTTACAATGACAAGTTTTGCATATATTGATTAATATTTTTTGTTTAAATAGATAGTTCAAAAGTATTAAAATAGTTGCACGTGTATTGCACGCATCAGTCCCATGCAAGTTTTTGTGTATTTATAATAAAAGTGAATGCCAAATTAATTTCAAATTCGACCCCTTTATAAATTTAAGATCTATACATACATCTCTTTGAAAGAATTCCACTTGGTCCTCCACCTTCTTCAACACGCGGGTTTCTAAACATGGAACATTAGCATCAATACAAAATTTCTCAGCGCATGAGATAAAACGCGTGCAACTCACGCGCATATGTTAAACTTTTTTCCCATCCTAACTTAAGAGCAAATTATGTCAGATTATTTCGAAGGAACCAGGAAATGTAAACTATATATATTTTGGACTCTATTTTTCACATGCTTCCGTTTGAATTATTGAAATAATACTAATTTTTGTGGTATGAATCGCGAAGAAACAGTGGAGGAAAGAAGGGGACTAAGTCTTGGTACGACTATAAAATAGCTAAGTTTACGGTTTTGGTGGATGCCGAAAAAACTCTTGAACGTTTACAAAACGGTGTCCCTCCACCACAAAATTGGGTCCAAAACGCTAGGAAGTAGGCGAGGGAAAAACCCTCGTAAACTGGAGCAGCGACGGAGTAGGCGAGGGATCCCTTCCCTCGCTAAGACGTTCCTCGGTAACGAGTACGCGAGGGATTTTGAGAAACGCTCGCTGATTTGCGAGAGAATACGCGCTCGCCTATTCCCGAGGGAATATTCCCTCGCCCACTCCCGAGCAAATTTCCGTCGCCCACTAGCGAGGGAAATATTCCCTCGGCAATTACCGAGGGTCGATCCCTCGCAAATCCCATTTTTTAATTAAAACAATATTCAGCTGATCCCTCGCCAAACCCTCGCGAATTAGCGAGGGATTTCCCCTCGCCAATATTATTCAAATAAAAACTGAATTACCTGGGATTCGAACCCAGGCATATCGCGTTGTATGGAGCCGACTCCACCGCTGGGCCACATATATCCATTTAATACCTGCTATTTTTTTGCGCATCATGGGTGTCGAACTCGGGACCTAACGGTCCTGAAGGATTTATGGGCGCCCCTGTTGCCAATTAGGCTATGAGCTATTAGCGTTATGTTCTGAATGCAACTAATATATATATGATATATGAAAAAAAAAAAAAATCTTCCCTAATTTAAATTTGATTGTTTATTTTAACATACATGTTATATTTTTTTCAATACAAAAATTATAAAATGTGTTATCAATAATTATGTTTAATTGTGTACACATGCTTTGTTATATATTAATTAACAAAAATAAAAATTATAAATATGTGTTATCAATAATTATGTTTAATTGTTATATATCAATAATCATGTTTAATGTATTAAAATTGTTACATTAATTGTACGTAATATTTGTAAATTTTTATATAAATAATATACGATCAAGAAAATTTAAATTTCAAGTCTTCAACTTAATTAAAATCAATTATCATCTTGTCCACCTAAACAAACAAAACAACATTAAAAAACATAAGTGTATATATCAATTCAATCTTCAATTCAAATTAAACAACATAAAAAAACATAAGTCTACTAATCATCATCACCACTCTCCTACTCCTCATCATCGTCGTCATCCTCATCATCATCATCATCCTCATCACCATCCTCATCATTCCCACGTCCACCCTCAACGTTACCCGATCCCGACCCCGACCTACCACCACTTAGGCCCTGAACCAAAAGCTGAAGTTGAGCTATTTTGTTAGTGAAGTCATCTCTCAAGGTGCTCTCCCTGTCCAACATCTCTTGGCGCAACTAGTTTCGGATCTCTTCACGCTCGTGGGCAACACGTTGATCCAACTCTTCCTGAGTGTATCGCCCGAATGTTGTACCACCTGAAGTCGAGCCAGGTCCGGAGATGCATCTACTCTTGCCCAATTGACCAAGTCCTTTGATGCGTCCATGTGATTTTTTAACCTTTTTGAGGTACAACTCGGACATATCGGGAGCCGCTGTCTCGCCTGAAGCATCCCCTTGAGCTTGTTGGGTCAACTGGGTGGCCTCTCCTTCCACCTGATTCTGTTTGGGTTTGAAAATAATAAATTAGTAAATACAAAAAATACAATTAATCAAATATATGTAAATTGTAATCTTTACTTACAATTATATCAGCGATATGGTTATAGGTGAATAACCCATTCCCGTAACGATGATAGTACTCTACAATCTCCCACAGTTGGGCGGGTCTTCCTGTTTTCAATTCCTACATTTGAAGAAATGTAATATATATACTTAAAAAAATCATTTTGCTTAATATATAAAAATGTAACCTAATGAAAATGTTGAATACTTACAATTTGTCGTGCAACCTCAGCGGCTCCACGGGAACCACCTTTGTGGCAAGAATAACCCGTACCCGGACCCCCTGGCTCTGACAGTCTATTCTTCTTGCACTGCTCACTTTTTTTTATCGTGTTTGGATCGTTCCAGTGAGCAACTAACGAGTTCCACACATCGTCATCCCAAGTCGGCTGCTCATGTCTGATGAACCATTTTTTCTTAATCCCGTTCAACATATCCGTGTATCGAGAGGCTACTCTTTGACGAAATAGCATGTACACATGTTGGGAGTTCGTGACAGTCGGATCCCACCTTGTCTCATTCTGTAAAAAAATACATCATACGTCAAAACAATTAAATTATACGTACAAAAACAATTAAATCATACGTCAAAAATAATTAAATCATACCTGGAACGTCTCCCAATAACGTCGAAGTGTCGTGTCATGGATATCGGCGAACGTGTGTGCTCCAGGCTGCATGCTGTTATACATGATACGTCGTATTTTCTTGGAAACTTTAGTAGAAGGCATTAATCTGTTACACAGAATTAATAATATAATTATTTTTATATGTGTGTGTTATAATTTATAATGAAAAATTAATAAAGATACTATACTTACGTTCCTTGATAGATGAAGATAAACAAGCGAGAGTCAAATCCATCCGCGCTAGACGACGTATCAGTAGATGATGTGCCAGTCGATGTCTGCCTCAGTGGGGGAGACGGTCCATGTCTCAGTGGGAGAGATTGTGTATGCATCAATGGGGGAGACTGTGTCTGCATCAATGGGGGAGACGGTGCCTGCATCAATGGGGGAGACGGTTCCTGCATCGATGAGGGGAATCCCTGCATCGACGAGGGGAATCCCTGCATCGACGATAGGTATCCCTGCATCGAACCTGGGAATCCCTGCATCGGTGGGGGAAATCCCTGCGTGGATGGGGGAAATCCCTGCGTGGATGGGGGAAATCTCTGACTCGATGGAGTGTACCCCTCCATAGGTGAGATCATGGACATATCAGGTAAGTATACGCCTTGAAGCTGCGGTACAAGTACTGGTATATCTGGTGCTGCACTAGAAGTGGGTCGACTACTTCCTCCAGCACGAGTGCACGACCCTTAGCTCGACCCTTATCTCGGCCCTTATCTCGGCTACCGGACCCACTCATCTGTAACAACATCACAATGCAATAAATTAATTAACGTACAAACAAGATAAATATGTTTAACACTGAATAAATCAACGTGAGCAACTTAATTATAATAACACTTAATTTAATAAACACTAAACATTAACACGTGAACATCATTGTCAACATTGTAACAATTAGCAATAGTTTTAATAATAACATCAATCAATCTAATCATCTTCCTCTTCTTCGTCTTCCCCGTCTTCATCTTCCTCTTCTTCGTCATCTTCCTCGCCTTCTTCATCTTCCTCGTCTTCTTCTTCTTCTTCTTCTTCCACATCCATTAGTGCACCGGTGACATCAGTTAACATGACAACATCATCATCTCCTATCACATTAATCTGAGTCGTTATGTTATTTTCTTGAAACAGGGGGAGCTCTTGTTCACTAGAAGTACTTGATGACGAGTGTGCATCCAAATAATGCCTCGGTTTTATTTTGCAAACAGCTAGCCAATCACATCGGGGACCAGGGTACGAACAATAGTAGACTTGGATGGCTTGACTTGATAATACGAATGGATCGAAACGACCGTATCGTCCTCTCTGATGAACGTCTACAAGCTTCTAATCAGAATGAACTCTCATACCATTTCGGGATGAATCATACCATTTACACTTGAACAAAACCACCTTCTTCTCGTGGTATCCAATTCGACTACCTCCTCCAGTATCCCATAGAAGTCACTCTCATACTCGTCATAGGCTTTTCCCTTGATACAAACTCCACTATTTGCTGAAGCTTTAGATGCACCATAAGCGACAGTGTGCAATTTATAACCGTTCACGTAATACCCAGGGTACGTAACAACTTGACTAGACGGACCATTAGAAAGATCGCATATGAACCTGTTCTCGATGCGATTAATCTTCACCTATAATGGACCCAATTGATGTAAGAATAATATCGTTTAATGAAACGAGACGACGTTAACCTATAAAATGTTTAATTTCTAGATAACTTACAGTTTGTTTAAACCACGAAGCAAATTCATTTTGTAGCTTACTGTCCCGTTCAACTGCTGAGAGGTTTGGATGAACAACCTGAAGTTGCTGAAAGAAAATCCTAAAATGTACATAACACATTTAACAGTGATTAACTGTAATGTATCGAAAATGGAAATATGTGGTTGTATATGACTTACCCAACGTACGGTTGCACCTCGTCACAATTTAGTAGCACATACGTATGAGCTACTTTTTTCTCCTCATCTACAATCCATCTCTTTTTCTGTTGTCCAAATCGTCGACCGGGTGCCTTAAATATGGAAAACGTACCCTCCACGTACTTTTTCTCTCCGTCACGACCATCATAATTACGAGGTACATTGTGTATCCTTGTCAGAACATGATCCTCGAAATAATGAGAACAAAACATTGATGCCTCTCTAGTTAAATATGCATTTGCAATCGACGCTTCAACATATGCTTTGTTACCTACGCTGAGTTTTAAAGTGCGAAGATACCTAATTGAAATTTAAGGGATGTGAGTTAATATAACATAATTAGTTATAACTTATGGAGTTTTAAGTTATGGGTTACCTTTCGTACGGATACATCCATCTGTATTGTACTGGACCAGCAATTTTTGCTTCATATGCAAGGTGGACAGGTAGATGTTCCATGGAATTGAAAAAGCTGGGTGGAAATATACGTTCCAACTTGCACAAGATTAGTGGAATATTTGTTTCCAACCGGGTCATGTTGTCAAATGTAATGGTCGTAGAAGTTAAGTCCTTGAAAAATAGACTAAGCTCAGTGATTGCTTTCCACACAGAAGTCGGTAGAATATTACGAAAAACAATTGGTAGTAGTCTCTGCATAAACACGTGACAATCATGACTCTTCATTCCATACAACTTCAACTTCGTCCAGTCTATGCATCGCGACATGTTAGACACATAGTTATCGGGAAACTTCAACTCACTTATCCACTTACAAATTACATCTTTTTGCTTCTTATCAAGTGAATAGCAAGCCTTTGGATACTTTCCTGTAGCTACACATTTCTGGAGATCGGGACGACGACAATACTCATTCAATTCATCCCTAGATTTAGATGTGTCTTTTGTTTTCCCCTCCACATTCATCACTGTGTTGATCACGTTATCAAACACATTTTTCTCAATGTGCATCACATCCAAATTGTGTCGAACCAACAAGGTACTCCAGTACGGCAAATCCCAGAAAATGCTTTTTTTCTTCCACCCTCCGTCAATTTTTTTGTTGTGTGCCTCAGCACCTTCCTCTGTAACCTTTCTAAGTCCCAAATGATCAATTTCGTATAGGAGACTCGCACCTGTTCGGATAGGCGGCAGATCATCTGTGACTGCTACTCCAGCCCTGAATGCCGTCTTGTTCTTTCGCCATGTATGATCCAGTGGTAAGAACTTTCTATGGTTGTCGAACCACGATTGCTTTCGACTGAGCTTCAAAGAGAATGCATCAGTGTACTCCCCACAATATGGACAAGCAAGCCTTCCGACTGTACTCCATCCAGACAACATTGAGTATGCTGGGAAGTCACTAATGGTCCAGATCAGTGCAGCTCGCATCAAAAAGTTTTGCTTTCTAGCAACATCGTACGTTTGCACCCCATTTTCCCATAGAAATCTCAAATCTGTTATCAGTGGTTGTAAAAACACATCAAGTTTCTCCTTTGGACTTTTAGGCCCGGGCACAAGAATCGAAAGGAACATGAACTGATCCTTCATGCACAACCACGGGGGTAGATTGTACGGAGTAAGTATCACTGGCCATGACGAATATTGTTTCCCCGTCATGCCAAACGGCTGGAAACCGTCTGTGCTCAAGCCCAACCGAACATTCCTAATTTCAGAAGCGAAATCAGGATACGAACGGTCCAAATGTTTCCAAGCCAACGAGTCTGCAGGATGACGCATAACACCAGAATCGTCTGAAGTGCAAGAGGCATGCCATGTCATATCCTTTGCAGTAGTCTTGGACATATACAATCTTTGCAAACGAGGAATTATCGGAAAGTAGAACATCTCCTTAACCGGGCGTTTCTTTTTCAACCGACCATCTGCATCAAAATGACTGGGCTTATACCGTGGTCCTCCACAAACCTTACAAGAATCTAGTTCGCTGTCTGCCCCCCAAAATAATATGCAGTTACGTGCACAACAATCAATCCTCTCCACCGGAAGACCCATCCCACTCATCAGTTGTTTGGTATCGTTAAATTTCTTAGGAACCCTATTTTCTGGAGGACAAATCTCACGAATCAAGTCAACGACCTGACTGTAACCCCTTTCAGACAATCTGTTTTCGGTTTTGATGTTAAGTAATCGAGCATTGAATGACATCTGAGAATGAGATTCACAACCAGGATACAGATCTTCGTCCGCTGCACGAAGCATGTCATAAAACTGCGCAGCATTCTCATTAGGGGTTCTTCGATTTGTTGTTGATCTTCCACATTTCCAAAAGTTGGACCTCCACCGGTTAGGTCTTCTATCATATCATGGAACGAAGTAGGGCCCGTTGTTTCAAATTCGTGTGAAGTTGATGCAAATCCATCAGGGTTTTGAAATAATGGACGTGGACCCCAACTCTCCTCACCGTGCAAAATCCAATTATAATAGTTGGGGTGAAATCCATTGTTGTATAAATGTGCTTTCACCTCATTAGGATATCTAAACGTCTGATTTCGACATCTAGCTTTCGTGCAAGGACACCTAATTTTTCCTTCTCTCATCGAATTCAAATTACTAGTGGCTTTTTCAATAAACTCATCTAGTCCACTAACAAATTCAGGGTTAATAATTCCATACAACGATCTTGGACCATACATCCAACTACGTCTTGAATAATCCATCTGTTTAATATTAATAAATACTTTAGAATTAATTAATCATTTTTAAATTAATATTTAATATAATATTTTCTAAAAAATTCGGCAGAGTTTCGTCTAATGTTATTGTACATATATTTCCAAATAATCAAAATCCTAGTGCATCCATTTCCAACATGATTAAAATATAATCAAGTCAGAACGCACATTCTACAACACACAATTAACCACACCTCATCCCCTCAACTCCATTAATTAATCTTCCTAACAATAAATTTATAAATATTTATAAGAAAAAAATTATATGTAATTTCATCCTAACAACAAAAATATATCAAGTAATTTCTAACAATAATTTAAATTATATCAACAATTAATCTAAAATTAACAAATTAGAAAAATTAACATACCTATACTATATATATATATATATATATATATATATATATATATATATATATATATGCTACGGTACATGCATAACAATTGTTTAAATAAAAAAAACTACCAATTTGCAGAACAATACATGCTCTAAATTCATAATATATATATGCTTCAACACCTATATATATGTATATACATACATACTTACATAACAATATATATACATAAATTAAAATTTTTATATAACATTAAATTTATTTAATCGATTAAAACGAGAAAACTTACCGTAGAAATGACCACGTTGAAGCGTAGAACAAGAATCACGTGGAAAGGGGCTCGATCTGTTGCGCAGCGGCGGCAACCACCTGGACGGCGGCCGAAAACCTTGTTTTTTTTTTTTACAGAACCTTCTGCGATTTGGGGGAGAAGAAGATGTATTTATATTAATGTTAACGAGGGATTTTACCGAGGGCCACCAATCCCTCGGTAACAATTAATGACGTGGCCACTTACCGAGGGCAATTCCCTCGCTAACTTTAAATTAATGGGCCCCTCGCTAAGGCCCTCGTTAGTTGCCGAGGGATATTAATTCCCCTCGCCTATTTGCGAGTGTTTTACACGCCCTCGCCAATTTACTCGCCAACTGCCCCCCTCGCCTAGTCCCTCGGTAATTGTCGAGGGATTAAATGCCCTCGGTAAGTTCCCTCGCGAATTCGATTAAATTTTGTAGTGCTCGTTTTGTAAAGCCCATGCTCCCATCGAAATGATATTCACAATACGATGTCACAAAAGTGGTGGATGGTGGCAGGGCGTTGTGTCCAAAGTGGTGGATGGTGGCGACAGATTCGTTTTTCATTTTGAGGATTCTCCTCATTCATGGTATTGATATTGCTTATATATATACTATGAGAAGTTCTGCACATAATTAATGTTTTTTGTTTAAAATATAGTTCAAAAGTATTAAAATAGTAGCACTTGTGATGCACGCACGAGTCCCATGCATGTTTTTGTGTATTTATAATTAAAGTGAATGCCAAATTAATTTTCTATACATATGATCATACACAAACTATTGCGCGTATAAAAACATATGATCATACACAAATTAATTGATGTGGTTTTTGTTTGATTTTGAATTTAGCTAATCGAATTGCAAAGTTTACGGTTTTGGTGGATGCCGAAAAAACTCTTGAACGTACAAAATGGTCTCCCTCGTTTTGTAAAGCGCATGCTCCCATCGAATGTTGAGTCTGGGTTCTGGATGGTGAGTATGTAAAATGATTATCCTATTCCAACTTCGACCCGTGACAGGATAAGAAATCAAATTTGATACTATCTATATATCTCACCAATGAAATCGACTCATTCATGGTATTGATATTGCTTATATATATACAATGAGAAGTTTTGCACATAATTAATGTTTTTTGTTTAAAATATAGTTCAAAAGTATTAAAATATTAGCACGTGTGATGCACGCATCAGTCCCATGCATGTTTTTGTGTATTTATAGTTAAAGTGATGCCAAATTAATTTTCTATACATATGATCATACACAAACTATTGCGCGTATATATAAAGTGAAGTGGACATACTCCGTTAAATGCAGGGTTCTGCTGCCAGTTATTGAAATGCTCCACATGATAGCTGCAAGATCAGATTACACATTATTCAATTGAGATAACATGCAAGTTACAAAGATGTTCAGCTAGCCAGAGTATGAATTCCAACAAATACAACTGAAATAATTCTTCAGTAAAACAATATTACCTGGAACACCTCATAGCTCCCCCTACTGGTTCTTGATTCATCAGGGGACGGTTGATGGAGGCTTGAAAGGTTGTTCGACACTCGGCAACGGCCTAGGCACCTTCGTTGGACGTCCCCTCCTGATCATTTTACTGTTACACCCCAGCCTCATCACCTATTTCCTCACTTTCTACTACATCCTCGTTTTTCAGTACCACCCCAGCCTCATCACCTATATCTTCACTCTCCACCACTTTCCGTGGTCTCCCCCTTTTTCTTTTCAAGCTTTTCTCCTCTTTTTTGTCTTTCTCATCAACTACATTGCGTGGTTTTCTCCCCCTTTTTTTCCCGTTTGTCTGTTGCACCCCAGCCCCATCACCTATATCCCTCTCTCTCCCCCATCTCTTATCTTCCCACTCATAAGATTCCTCACTCAATTTCTCAAGCTTCTCTTTCGCCAACTGACATGATTTCCTCCTTGAAACTCTTCTAATACTATCTTTCCCCCCCTCTTCCTCTTCACCCAAACCCCCTTCTTCAACTACCGCCAATTTTTCCCTATCATCAGATTTACCCTCCATTTCTTCTTCATTTTCAACTTTACTATCTTCTCCTTTCTCCGTAACCTTTGGTACACCCACCATAAGTACCTCCGGAGTCACTACAAGTACACCCCCATTTTCCTGTGCCGGAAAATTCAAATCCATGTTACTCTTCTTCTTAGGGTAAAAAAACTACTTCGAAAGCTACGTTTTAATCGTACACAAATGCTTTCCTTCTATTATGGGGAGTTCTATAGATCGACTGAACACAAAAAATGTTCAAAAGGAAGCAAGAAAAGTGTACGTGGGGAGAAAATATTTTCTGGCTTTAGGAAGCAGATGGAGTTACTATCTCGGTTGATTCAGAAGAATTTCAAAGTGCTCTACTGGAGGTAATTATACAATTTATTTTTGTACAAAACTATTTCATTTTAATGTAACTGCACCTATTGTGTGATGCACGCGTCAGTCCCATGCAAGTTTTTGTGTATAATTATAATTAAAGTGAATAACAAATTAAATTCAAATCCGACCCCTTAAATTTAAAATCTATTATATTGTTTGCATATATACATACATCGATCCTTTTGTGAATTTAGGTAACTTTAATTTGCATGCCATGGGGTTGATTCTTTTCCACATTGCTATTTTATTGGATCGAAGCATCAATACTAAGTTTCTGATCAGCGCATTGAGATAAAACGCGTGAAACTCACGCGCATGTGCGGAAATTTTTATTTTTTTTCCCCAGAATAATTTATACCTGCACTATTTTATTTTCTAACAGGTATTTTATTATTATTTTCCTCTTTTTTTTTCACCCTTGACTGGATAAGAAATCAAATTTGATCCTATCTATATATATCTCACCAATTAAATCTACTCATTCATGGTATTGATATTGCTTATATATATATACAATAAGAAATTAATTTTGCACATAATTAATGTTTTTTGTTTAAAATATAGTTCAAAAGTATTAAAATAATAGCACATGTAATGCACGCATCAGTCCCATGCATGCTTTTGTGTATTTATAACAAATTAATTTTCTATACATATGATCATACACAAACAATTGTGCGCATAAAGTGGACATACTCCGTTAAATACAGGGTTCTGCTGCCTGTTATTGAAATGCTCCATATGATAGCTGCAAGATCAGATTACACATTATTCAATTATAACATGCAAGTTACATAGATGATCAGCTAGCCAGAGTATGAATTCCAACATAGTTCCACCACAAACACTCTTGACAATTCCCATGATCCACCAGAAGCAAATCAATAAAGATGTATATTTTGATTCTTATTCTCTCACGTGGCTGGTTAAGAATAATATCATATTTGATCCTATCTATATATCTCACCAATTAAATCGACTCATTCATGGTATATATTGATATTGCTTATATATATATACAATGAGAAGTTTTTCATATAATTAATATTTTTTGTTTAAAATATAGTTAAAAAATAGTAGCACGTGTGATGCACGCATCAGTCCCATGCAAGTTTTTGTGTATTTTTAATTAAAGTGAATGCCCAATTAATTTCAAATTTAAGATCTATAAATACATCTCTTTGAAAGAATTCTAAATGTGATCCAATTAAATTTAACTCTTCCAAGAATTCACAGCTCAGATGTTCCTTCAATCGGTTAATCCATCATATTTCTCGAGCAAACAACGAAAATCACTAGCAAAGGTATACACATAATAACACACACAAACAAACATAAAGATAAGAATTGCATTTATATACTGTAATGGCTCAAACAGAACAAACTAGTATCAAATCCGATATTTGATGATTGCTTGACATACACTCTCAATGAACGATAACAAATTGTTCAAAATAGGCTGCCAATTAACACTTACAAATGTAAATGAGGATCAACGATAAATGGGACAGCAGAACAATGAATGGATCTTCCAGCTGAGTAATCGACCACCTGAGATGAATAGAAATGATCTACGATTGCAATTATAAATGGAATTTAATCGGAAAATGATACGCATGTACTTAAGGAGTACGGTTGTGCGAGTGCAGGTGTTGGGGTTACTTGGGTTACTTTCCTTTGTTTACTTTCTAATGCTTTATTTTATGTTTATTAATTGTTGTAGTTGGGATTTGGGCCTGGGTTGTGTCTTTATTTGGGCCTTGGTGGGCCTATGTATTGGAGAGACTATACATACTCCATGCTTAGTAGTTTGAGGATCATTTTTTGAGAATTATGTTGTAAAGAGTAGCTGAGAAGCTTGTGACAGAAGAGATTATCCTCTCTGGGCCCTTTCGAGGGATTTATTCACGTAATTGACATTCTTGATTCTTGTTCATCCTTTCCTTCTAGTCTTCTCTATCAGAAAATGGGTAAGGATG
Organism: Galeopsis tetrahit; assembly: GCA_963675135.1. NCBI lineage: Eukaryota > Viridiplantae > Streptophyta > Magnoliopsida > Lamiales > Lamiaceae > Galeopsis > Galeopsis tetrahit. The sequence goes on along the minus strand of OY776128.1, from coordinate 42,978,199 downwards.
CGCTCCTGAAGACTATTATAGGGAAAGGATGATGCCCGTGGATGTGTGACGCGTTCCAATGAAGAGAAAAAACTTGCCCCAAAAACGTGTCACTGGTAAAATCGCTTTTTTTTATAAAAAAAGTGGCGGTATTACTTAGGGAATATATAAAAATGCCTAAAACACAATAAAAGTTGTCATTCCAATTTCATCTTTGAATTTATTCCAACAGTCATCACATATACCAGAAAAAAATACAAAGCGGTAACAGTGCGGAGGGAGGCTGCGGGGTCATGGTTTCAGATGTGAAGCAGAATAATGAAAACGAAAATACTGCAGCAAGTACATAAAAATGCATACTTACAAAATAAATGCAAATAATAGTGTATACATCTGTACATATGCATAGAAGAAAACAGAGAGAAAGTAAAACATGTTTTCTTCTATAGAACCATATTTTTCATGGGGTAAATTGAATCAAAGAGACAAGAGACGGAGAGAGGATGTTTTTAATTTTTGATATGCCTATTACTTAATTCTTTTGCATGTATATCTCATAAGTAACAAATATCGTGATAGATTTTAAATTTAAATTTAGTAAATTAATCGAATAATGTAAATTTAATTTGGCATTCACTTCAATTAATAGATACACAAAAACTTTAACGGGACTGTCGCATGCATCAAACATGTTACTCTTATATGTTTGATAGTAAATTAGTTCTCTTATTTGATCAACAGATTCCAGTATAAAAAAGATTAAGATTAATGGTATATCCACTTATTTGATTAAGGTTTACTAACATGCTTGAATCTAGTGAACTTGGAAACTATACTGTTTAATATAGAAGTATGGAAAATATATTTTCTTGATTAATTATAAAAGAGATTTACATTGGGTATTTATACAAGAGATATTTAGATCTAAAGCTAACCCTAATGGGCTTCATAAGAAAGCCCATAGGAATCTAAGGTGTGCCTATACAATAAATAGAGATAAATGCATATTTACTAATATAGGTCCAATACGCCCCCTCAAGATGAAGCACCATTGGTGATTCCAATCTTGGACATGAGAAGTTGTAGTCGTGTGCTGGAGAGAGGTTTAGTGAGAGCGTCTGCAAGTTGATCGGCAGAGGAGACATGAGACACACGTAGTTGTTTTGTCTTGATGAGACCACGGACGAAGTGGAAGTCAATGACAATGTGCTTCATTCGCGAGTGAAACACCAGATTCGAGCACAGGTAGGTGGTGCCAATGTTGTCACAATAGAGAGCTGGTGTAGGCGAGGTAGGGAATTGGAGTTCCCGGAATAAAGATTTGAGCCATTGAACTTCAGAGGCAGCAGCAGCAATAGCCCGATATTCAGGCTCAGTTGAGGAGCGAGCAACGGACTTTTGTTTCTTGGATGACCAGGAGATAGGATTAGACCCCAGAAAGACAATGTAGGCACTGGTGGAGGTTCGATCATCTGTGTCACCTGCCCAGTCAGCATCAGTGAAACAGTGAAATGATGAGGATGGACTGGAGGTGAGGGTGACTCCAACATTCCTTGTACCATTTAGGTATCTCAGCAAGCGCTTGGCAGCTCCCAGTGGGTAGTAGTGGGTGCATGCATGAATTGTGACAGCTTGTGTACTACAAAGGCAATGTCTGGCCTGGTGAGTTGAAGGTATTGTAGTGAACCAAGGACTTGTCGGTACTGGGTGGCATCTGCAGGCGAGGACCCATCCGAGATGGACAGGCGAGCAGAGGTAGGCAGTGGGGTGCGAACAGGTTTTGACGCAAGCATGTTGTATCGGGCGAGCAGGTCAGTGATATATTTGCGTTGGGAGAGAAATCACGAATTTTTAGATCGAAGGACTTCTACTCTCAGAAAATATGATAGGGGACCAAGGTCTTTGACAGAGAATTTGGCACTGAGGTCGGCAGCCACACGGGCGAGCATGGGTGGGTTGTTGCCCGTTAAGATAAGGTCGTCGACATAGACGAGGAAGTAGGCGACCACCCCAGTGTTGTTGTAGACAAACAGAGACTCATCAGAGTGAGTGGGGGTGAACCCAATTTCATTGAGAAATGAACGAAGAGCATAGTACCATGTGCGAGGAGCCTGTTTTAAGCCATAGATAGATTTGTGTAATTTGCAAACATAAGAGGGAAAGGTCTTATCTGCAAAACCAGGAGGCTGGGCCATGAAGACAGTATCTGAGAGTGTGCCATGGAGGAAGGCATTGTTGACATCGAACTGTTGGAGGGGCCACTGCCGAGTGATAGCTATGCTGAGAACTGCTCGCACAGTGGCCGGCTTGACGACCGGACTGAAGGTTTCAGTGAAGTCAACACCCGGGCGTTGATGAAAGCCTTTGGCAACTAGGCGAGCTTTGTACTTGTCCAGAGAGCCATCAGGTTTTCGTTTAATGCGAAAGACCCACTTGGAGCCGACCACATTCTGAGACGCAGTGGGAGGAACTAAGTCCCAAGTGCCATTCTGAAGAAGGGCATCAAACTCAGCAGAGATGGCTGCTCGCCAACTCTTGTCCTTGAGTGCCTGTGAGACACAGCTCGGTTCAATGTCAGAGGTGACGACAGAAGAAAGTCCATACCTCGAGTTTGGTTTGAACACAGCATTCTGAGAGCGAGTGACTATGTGGGATGTAGGAGGTCGCAGAGGAGCATTGGCCGGCATAGAGTGGTTGGTGGGTGAGTTGGTCGGCTGAGACGTGGTCGGCACAGGGTTGTTTGTTGGTGTGGTGGTCGGCAAGGGTGTGGTTGGTACAGGATTGGGTGGTTGTATGGTGGTCGGCGTTGTGGTGGTCGGCAAGGGGTTTGTTGGGCGAGGAGTAGTGTTCAACAAGGGGTCAGTCGGCGGAGGGATGGTCGGCCGAGCAATGGGTAGGAACCCAGGGGGAATGGAAGGTGTAGGAAGAGGCGGAGAGTGGACAGGGGGAGACTGCGAGGAGAATGGGAAAACATGTTCAACAAAGTGAACATGCCGGGATGTGTAGAGGCGATTAGTGGAAGGGTCAAGGCACAGATAGGCACTTTGAGTGGGTGAGTACCCCATGAATATACACGGAGTGGATCGAGGATTGAGTTTGTGGGTCGTGTAAGGGCGAAGCCAAGGATAACACAGGCAACCAAAGACACGCAGTCGGGATAGGTTGGGAGTGCGACGAAGTATGGTTTGATACGAGGAAAGCATGTTAAGGTTTTTTTTGGGTAGGCGGTTTATGAGATAGGTTGTTGTACTGACGGTATATGGCCAGTATGATAGTGGTATGGATGCATGATGTAGGAGTGCAAGAGCTGTGTCAATGACATGGCGATGACGACGTTCGGACATGCCATTGTGTTTGGGTGTATGAGGAGGAGTGGTAAGGTGGGAGATACCATGTGTTAGAAGGAATGGACGGAGAGCGATGAATTCTCCCCCATTGTCGGAGTAAAAGGTTTTGATTTTGTTTTGATAGTAGTTCTCAACGAGGCTTTTAAAGGAGGTGAAGGTAGGAAGAACGTCAGATTTACGTTTTAGTGGATAAGTCCAGATGTATTTGCTGAAATGATCAACAAATAAGACATAGTACTTAAAACCGTCGGCAGATATAACAGGTGACGACCAGATATCAGAGAAAATAATATCAAGGGGTTTGGTAGAAGTAATACTTGAATCATAGAAAGGGAGTTTGTGACTCTTGATGCAATTACAAGCATTACAATGAAAAAGTTTAGATGGTACGGATGCTAAGTTAAAGGTAGACAGGGTATGGGAAAGAATGTTGATGGATGGATGGCCAAGGCGAGCATGCCATTTGGAGGTGGTGAGATGCTGGGCGACCAGGGCTGTTGGCGAGGAGTTGGCAATGTGTGCCGGCCATACGTAAAGATTATTGATACGACTCCCAACTAGGAGAATGCTCCCCGAGCGACCATCATGCACCTGAAAGGAAGTTTCATCAAAGAAGACATTAACATTGTTATCTCGGAAAAGAGCAGAAACAGAAATGAGGTTCCTCGAGATTAGTGGCACCACTAGGACATTTAAGAATTTCAGAGATTCTAAGGCATTGAAGCTCATAGACCCAGTATGAGAAATGCATAAGCCTTTACCATCACCAATTTCCACGTTGTCGTCCCCGGTGAAGGGTGAGTGAAGAGAGAGGTCGGCCAAGCTGTTGGTGATGTGATGAGAGGCCCCCGAGTCAAGGATCCATTGACTCGATGTATGAGGTGAGGAGGCAGAATGAGCCGAGTAGGCAGGTCGATGTTCAGGCAGCTGGTTGCGGTGGAAGGTAGGAGCATAGCGACCAGATGAAGAGGAACGATGCGAGTTCAAGGATGGGTTTGGTAGTGTGGGCGAGCACGAAATTTTGGGACATGTGCGAGCAGTGTGACCAGGTGCTCGGCAGTATTGACATGTGCCAAGATAGGGTCTCTGTGAAGTTGGGCGAGAGCGAGCATCTGGAAGTTTGGGCCTCGGGTTCATTCGAGCTGGGCGAGAATGTGATCATCCGGCGACCATAGCTGAGATAGGGGCGACCACCGACGGAGGGCGAGCAGTAATTTGAACTTCAGTGCTGAGGAGCTTGTCACAGAGCTCGTCAAAGGGAATAGGTTGCTCGCGAGCTTGGATAGCATTGGAGATATCACGGTAGTCGTCATCAAGTCCTGTGAGAACCTTGAGGGTGACATCCTCAGTGTCGGTTTTGACACCGAGCAGGGCAAGTTCGTCCACCACCGAGCGAACATCCAGAAGAAAATCGGAGATTGAGCGAGTACCCTTGGAGAGACCAAGATATTTGTATTTCAAGGCAAGAATGCGACCACGGGAGGGTTTCCCATACATGGTTTCAAGGACGGACCAGGCCTCGCAGGAGGTTTTGGTGGATGCGATATGAGGGATAAGGGAAGGTTCCATGGACCCAACAATGGCAAACAGGATAAGGGTGTCCTGGCGAACCCATGTGAGATAATCTGGGTTTGGTAAGGTGGGATCAGTTGCACCTTCGGCCGGAATGAGGGGAGGAGGGCACGGATGAGTGCCAGAGACATACCCAAATAGATCGTGGCCTTGGAGAAGGAGTCTCAGTTGAAATGACCAGGCTCCATAGTTGGTGGAGGTTAGCTTCGGAGGTGTTTGAGTGAGGCCTTTGAAGGAGATAAGGGAGGATTGTGGTGATGTTGATGTGGTCATGGTGAGGCACAGAGAAACGCAAGGTGTAGCAGCGGAGTGGAGGAGGGCGGAGGCTCGTCGGAGGAGATGGCGGCGGGAGCAGAAGCTAGGGTTTTGGCGGCGGCACTTTTGAAGAAAGGCGGCGGGAGCAGAAGCTAGGGTTTTGGTGGCGGCACTTTTGAAGAAAGGCGGCGGCTAGGGTTTGGATCAGGCGTGAGCCAATAGACTCGATGATACCATATAGAAGTATGGAAAATATATTTTCTTGATTAATTATAAAAGAGATTTACATTGGGTATTTATACAAGAGATATTTAGATCTAAAGCTAACCCTAATGGGCTTCATAAGAAAGCCCATAGGAATCTAAGGTGAGCCTATACAATAAATAGAGATAAATGCATATTTACTAATATAGGTCCAATATTTAAGAGAGTCCTCTTTGCTTTACTTATTTCTCCATTAACTTTGTCACTAAGCATCATAATAAAGACATACCATATACGAAAAATAAAACAGAGGTTCCAATTTGAACACACAAACCCATAAATCATAGGTCAATGGACTGTGTAAAACAATACTATACATGCAAACTCGTGCTAATAAATACCTATGTTGTAAAAAAAAAATCTGAATTAATCACAGAATACCTAAATTAAAAAATTACCAGAACCATTATGAGTAACATGTTCAGCGACGTCGGAGTTTATCAACCGGGAAGACGAGGCGGTGGCGGAGTTCGTTCAACGGGTTTCCCGAGCTGCGACGTCGTATCCACTCTAGAGTTGCTAATTCTTCCAGTTGCTCGACGAAATGCCTGACCCATTTTGATCAAATTCAATTCAACAATCTTTGTATTCTGCACATCTCTTATATAGCCCTGAATCAAAGGTTACACTATAATTTGAAAAAATCGATGTTTATTAAATTGTTTTATCAGTAATCTTAGAACATCTTTAAAATTTACTTAAAATTGAAATTTAAAGTGGAGCTTCCACGTAAAATTTACGAAAATTCGATGGGCTGAAATTATGAGATAATGCGTGGGTTATATACCCGTCCAACTTTGTTAAATATACTCCCCCTTCCCATTTAATTATTAATTTAATATTCATGTAAAATATCAAATTTGCCCTTTTAGTAAAATATTTCATCATAGATATACTCTCAAAAAATTCAAACACACCTTAACCCTAATTGAATTAACCTTAATTTTCGACAAAAGTGCATTTTGTTGACAATAGTTTATCGATAAAATGCACTCTCGTCGACTGCATTTTGTTGAAAGAAAATAAATAAATAATATTTTTTACCATAAATGGACGATCGATGGAGTAGGGATCGGCGACGGAGGGAGGAGGCCGGAAGGTGGAGGGGCGGCGGCTATGGTGGGGAGAAGAATGAAAAATGAGAAGAGGGGAGAAAGAGAGGAATTGGAAAATTAGGGTTTATGTTGGTGGGGGTGTATTTATTTAAGAAAATTTAGAGAGAATGGGGTATTTTAGATAATTTTGGGGAGTATATCTATAATTCTTCGATTTTAGAGAGAAAGGGGTATTTTAGATAATTTGGGGGAATACATTTATAATTCTTCGATTTTAGGGGGTGCGTGTATCGAGAGAGTATATTTAACAAAGCTGGAGGGGTATACATCTATAATTATTAATGTTTAATGTTTGTTAAATTTTAAACAATTTATTATATGTGAAGAAAAATGCCACTTAGGACCGAGGGATCTACTTGAACGAGGTTATGTTCAAGTTTTTCTGTAAAGCAACATAAGAGCGGTATAAGGGTTTAATGTACGTCTGGAAAATGGCATTGCGTAACGATGGGACCACACAAAACTTGGGTAAGGACGTTGATGATGTGTTATTGTGGGATACGTTGACGGCGGCGTGGCTTGATGAGAAGTACATCCAGAATTGTCAGATTGCTCAGGCCAATCGGACATTCGACGTCGGAGGCGGGATGGCAAGGCATCGGGGGAGATCCCGGTCCGTCTTTGAGCAATTACTTGATCTCGTAAGTGTTCATTAATTTATTTAAAATTAATTTCTAGCTATTAATTTTTTTAATATATATATATATATAATACATTGGTACGTAATAGGAGCGGAAGACGGGGCGTAAACCCACCCACTTGGACCGGTTGAACATTGCCCATCCGTGTGATGAGTCTATGTAGAGGTCCACATACGGGCGCACAACTAAACTCCACGTAAGTTTAAGTTTACGTATTATGTAATTAATTAAATACATATTTTTATAATTTATTATATTAATTTGAAATTATTAAATATGTAGTTGGATGTGAACCGGAGGCTTGTCGAAACTCAGGTTGACACAACTGAGGTCGGAACCAGTGTTCCCCCTCCGGGGGTCAACGTTAACCAAATTTATTTGGAAGCTGCCCGGTCACCCGAGGACGAGTGCTTGGCTTTAGTCGGCTGAGCAACGACGTCATGTCATCGGTTCCGTCCCAGGCATCGCAGGATTCTGTTTCCTCAACTCCAGCTCCTGACGTGATGACGCATGTCAACCACTATCTCCTCCAGATGCATATGAATATGGAGTTCGGTTGGTCGAATGAGAAGATCATGGCGATATTTCAAGTTACCGTGAGTGTTCCCCCGCCTACACATGTTGTTGTTCCTCCACAAGCCTATGCCCAACCTACACAGCCCACATGTGATCACGACGACATCCTAGGTCAGCAGTTCGGTGATGGAAGTAATGTGGGCGACGACGACCTTGATATGTGGAACTTTGGTGAATGAACCCCTCCGAACAATTTCCTTTTACATTCTGTCATACTATTTATTTTTATGTCTCGTTGGACTATTTATTCTTATGGTTTTTCTACATTGTTAGGAGAGCGGAGGTAGGAGCAGTTTAGCCTCCGAACCATGCACTATACGTCTTGTGTTCTTACTTACTGCTTTTACTTTATTGTTTAATTTTAAGTAGTTATATTGCATATTGCTTATTGATTTGTTGGGTATAATAGGGTCTATCATTAATTCCACATATAAGTTGTATACTTGTTAAGATCTATTAGAATCTTTCAAAAGTATTTCTATATGACTTTGCATATAGACAACTTACCTGACTCTGATTATTTTTGTTGTTGATTATAATTTTTTTAAAAACACATACACATGGATGCTAAAATGGACTTTACAGATTTCAAAACATTTAACTTTCATAGGTCTTTGCAATTTGAATACATTCGGTTAAATTTTTTAAGTGTAGAAAATACAGGCTAGTTAACCTTATGTTGCTAAGTCTACTGAAAGTTATCCTTATGGGTTCATGGAAGTAAGTAGGTTTTCACATCATAAAAAAGGGGGAAGTTGTTGGGATATAGTTTATTGTAGAAAAAGGATTAGTCAACTATGCATAGCTGTTAATTTATTTTGTTTCTTTAAATAGAACATTAGATTGAATCTCTAATTTCTAGGAATTAGGGTGGTTCTCTGATTTTTAGGAATTGTGTTTTTTCCTTTTTTAGTGGACTGGAATTCCAGCCACTCTTGGCCTATATTAGGATGTAATTTCATCATTTGGTATATTGAAATATACGACCAGATTCTTCTTCATGGTATCAGAGCTTACCTCTGAGCCCTAATCTGATTTTCTGGCCAATTCTTCACCATGACCAATTACGGCATGGTTTTTCAATCCTCGTCCACAGGAGTTACATCTCAATCCGAGTCAAATCATCCCATAGTTCCCTCCATTCCTGATACTCATCATCTTGTTACAAATCACAAACTTCATGGCCACAATTTTCTTCAATGGTCACAATCAGTTTTCATGTATATCTGCGGCAGAGGGAAGGACGATCATCTGATTGGCGAAATTGCTGCTCCTGAAACAACAGATCCCAAATATCGATCCTGGAGAACAGATGACCATTTGGTTATGTCATGGCTGATTAATTCCATGACCACAGAGGTTGGTGAAATTTTTTTGCTTCATCCTACAGCAAAAGAAATCTGGGAAGCTGCGAGAGAGACGTATTCCAATATAGAGAATACCTCTGAACTTTTTGATATTGAAACTAGGTTGTATAACCTAAAACAGGGAGATTCAAGTGTTACTGAATATTACTTCAATGCCCTTACACATTGATGGTTGCAACTAGACCTCTATGAAATACACACTCCTGGAAGTGTTCTAATGACTCTAAATTGTATAAATTGATTGTTGAACAAAAGCGTACAATTAGATTCCTTCTTGGTCTCAATAAAGATCTTGATGACGTTAGGGGAAGAGTCATGGGAATTAAACCATTTCCTACCATTCGTGAAGCATTTGCGGAGGTTCGAAGAGAGGAAAGCAGAAAGAAGTTGATGATGACGGACACTAGCATCAATACTGTAGTTGAAGGCTCAGCTTTATACAGTTATAAGTTATCTCAGAACAATAAATCTGGGAAAGGACGTCCTTGGTGCGAGCACTGTAAATGGCCTGGTCATGTGAAGGCGACATGTTGGAAATTGCATGGTAAGCCTAAAGACTGGAAACCATCTACTAGTAGATCTGAAAACCATGCCAATGTTGCAGTAACCACTGTTGAGGCTAATCCATTCACTAAAGAGCAGATTGAGGCATTGCAGAAAATAGTTAGCCAAGCACCTTCAACCACAACCGAACATCACAGTAGTCTTCTTGCACATCAAGGTATTCAACCCTATGCTCTTAGTGTCCAAAATAACCACTCAAACCCATGGATAGTTGACTCAGGGGCCTCAGACCACATGACTGGTGATTATACTTTGATCAGCAACTTTCAGCCATGTAACAGCCATTCCGGAGTCAGAATTAAAGATGGCTCTTTCTCTCATGTGGCCGGAACAGTATCAGTTTATTTAACAAAGGATCTTCATCTTTATTCAGTCCTTTATGTCCCTAAATTGAACTGCAATTTACTTTCCATAAGTCAACTTACTCGAGACACAAATTGTATTGCTAAGTTCTACCCTAATTGTTGTGATTTTCAGGCAGTGGATTCGGGGAAGGTGATTGGCAGTGCTGATATGCATGGTGGTCTATATTTGCTGATAGAAATGGGTCTTTCAAGTAAACAAGTTCACCCATCAAGTTGTGGTCCAAAGTCTATAAAATTTGATTAAAACTCAATGTCTGTTTCCAATTCCAATTCCCATTCTGTTTCCATTGATAGACAAGTGTTGTTAGGGCATTATCGCCTTGGTCATCCTAACTTTGCTTATGTTGAGAAATTGTTTCCCCATTTGTTTATCAATAAAAAGCCCAATTTTTATTTTTGCGAATTTTGAGAATTGGCCAAACACACTAGGCAGGTCTATCCGAGGTTGTAATACAAACCCTCACAACCTTTTTCTGTGATTCATAGTGATATTTGGGGTCCCTCACGTGTGAAAAGTATCAATGGTGCTAGGTGGTTTGTCACATTCATTGATGATCATTCTAGAAGTACTTGGACATTTCTTATGAAAGAAAAATCTAAAACCACCTCCATTTTTCAGTCTTTTCATACTATGATCTCTACCCAGTTTCAATGCAATATCAAAGTCCTAAAAACTGATAATGCTAGAGACTATTTCAATTCCACTCTTGGGTCTTATTTGTCAAAACATGGGATTATCCATATAAGCTCTCATGTCAACACTCCACAACAGAATGGAGTGGCTGAGAGGAAAAACAGACACTTGCTAGCTTGAAGTAGCCCGTGCAACTATGTTTACCAATAATGTCCCTAAACATTTTTGGGGGAAGCTATTCTCACTGCCACTTATCTCATCAACAGAATGCCAAGTCGAGTCCTCAAATTCTAGTCCCCTCGTCAGGTTCTTATTAATTCATATCATCATATCCTCTCGTTTTCTACGGACCTACCATTAAAGGTCTTTTGTTGCTCATCATTTGTTCATGTCCACAACATTCACAACACCAAACTCGATCCCAAGTGTTACTCATCTAATCATAAAGGTTACAAGTGTTACTCACGTATTACTAGGAAAATGTACAATTCCATGGATGTTACCTTCCTTGAAACCCAATCTTTCTTCCCCAAATCCGAAATTCAGGGGGAGACTTCAAGGGAATGTCAGATTTGGGATCTTCTTCAAGACACCCAGCCCTATGGTAATCCATCAAATTCATCCCTTGATCTAGTTATCATCCCGAACGATGACTCTGAAACAACCTCGGTTCCCATACCTACAGAGCAAATACACCTAAATCCACCACAACTTGGCATTGATACCTCCAATCCTCCGGAACTTCATGTCTACAGAAGAAGACCAACTCAACATATAGAGGAAACTGTGCATATTCAGCATTCTCAATCACAAGAACCAAGTCCTATTGCACCCGATAATCGTGACGGTAAGGATTCCTCACCATATGATCATCCTGTTCCCATTATTGATGATTTAAATATGTCAATTGCTCATAGAAAAGGTGTGCGTGGATGTACATAATATCCAATTGAGAAGTATGTTGCATATGGAAAATTATTGCCTCTTTACAATGCTTTTGTGACAAATCTGGATGGTGTAAAGGTTCCAGATTCTATTCAAGAAGCTCTACAAATACCAGCTTGGAGAAAGGCAGTAGAAGAGGAGATTCAAGCTTTGGAAAGTAACAAGACATGGTCTCTTGCCAAGTTACCCCCAGGTAAGGATCCAGTTTTGGATGCAGATGGTTATTTAATTACTGTCAAGTATAGGGCTGATGGAAGTATCGAGAGATTCAAAGCTAGACTTGTAGCAAAAGGGTTCACTCAGTCATATGGTATTGACTATCAGGAGACATTTGCACCTGTGGCAAAACTCAAAACCATTCGAGTTCTACTTTCTATTGCAGTAAATCAAGATTGGCCATTGTATCAACTCGATGTTAAAAATGCATTTCTGCATGGAGATCTTTCAAAAGAAGTCTACATGACTATTCCTCCCGGTCTAGAAAATAAATCAAACATCGGTCTAGTTTGCAAACTAAAGAAATCTTTGTATGGCTTGAAGCAGTCTCCTCGTGCATGGTTTGAAAAATTTACTAGAACAGTGATAACCAATGGGTATCAACAGTGTCAAGCCGATCACACACTGTTTGTCAAATGTAGAAACAGAGGGAAGAAGGCGATTCTCATAGTATATGTGGATGACGTCATTTTGACAGGAGATGACTCCGAGGAGATTCTGAAGTTGAAGAAACTATTGGCAACAAATATTGATATAAAGATCTTGGAACCCTGAGGTATTTCCTAGGAATGGAGGTAGCTCGCTCGAAGAAAGGGATTGTTATATCCCAAAGAAAGTACATCTTGGATCTGTTAACTGAAACAGGGTTACGTGGATGCAAACCCGTTGATACACCTATGGATTCGACAAAGAAATTGAGCAGAAATGAAGGAAGTAGTTCGGTAGACCAGGGGAGGTACCAAAGGCTAGTTGGAAAACTCATCTATATATCTATCTCACACTAGGCCTGATATCGCATATTCAGTTAGTGTAGTCAGTCAGCACATGAACAGTCCAACTGAAGACCATCTAGAGGCAGTAAACAGAATCTTGATGTATCTAAAGATGACTCCGGGTCATGGACTACTTTTCAAGAAATCTATAAACCGAGAAGTACATGTCTACACTGATGCTCGTTGGGCAGGAGAGCAAACTGATCGTAGATCAACCACTGGTTATTTCTCTTATGTTTGGGGCAATCTTGTCAATTGTTCAACTCAGCTATATCCCTATCAAACAACAAATTGTTGATATTCTCACTAAAGCTCTTCTAAGGGGCTGTTTTGATGAGCTGGAGTCCAAGCTTGGTTTGTATAGCATATACAACCCAGCTTCAGAGGGAGTGTAGAAAAAGGATTAGTCAACTATGCATAGCTGTTAATTTATTTTGTTTCTTTAAATATAACATTAGATTGAATCTCTGATTTTCTAGGAATTAGAGTGTCTACGTGCTGGCAAAATTAGGCCCGTAAAGTTGCGATCCTCTTTTAGCAAACCCCTCTAAGTTGCGGTTCTTTAAAAAACAAATCCCATTAAAATTTATGTGAACACAATTTTGATCGAAGTTGGCGAGAGTAGAAGAGAATCGACAAGAAGAAGAATGGGAAGAAATTCAGATTAGATTCAGTTACCAAACTCAAAACTTGACCCACCAAGTCTATTAACCGGTTGATTGAATTCTTGGTGTAGGTGGAAGGGCAAGGGTGTGCTACTGAACCTACCATTTCAATCACCTAAAAAGGCCATGCATGCATATTTTGGGTTCAGCTTTCACACACTCCTATCGTGAATCGACAGTTGCCTGAAATATCAAATTTGCTCCAAGCGTGAGATAACATAGTTTTAATGCGTGCAACAGATTACTTGTTGGTTCTTAATAAAAAATATTCGACTTAAGAAATGAGATTCGTGACACAATTTCATACATACTTAATTTGATGGTAATAGGATCATGTCAAAAGGAAAGTCATACATTTTTTGGTCACAATAGAATTTTTCAAATCTAAATAGTAGCAAAAAATAATAAATGACACAAAGTCGATAAACACGTGAGTTGCACAGTTTTATTGCCTACAACTCACGCGTATATGGGATTATAGCTACCTACCAATGTGTAACATTTTCTTTGTCAATAATATTTACTAGCACAATATATTTTTTATTTCATTAACTCGATCCGTACCAACCTGTAATACTTGTACGACTGTACACATAAATAAAATGGAAGTTCTATGATAAATTCTTCGATTAATAGTATGTGGCCCATGAAATAAGTTTCTTCGTGAAGATGTTTATAATAACAATCTGGGTTCGGTTTCTATGTTGGTAGGAAACTTAAGAGCTAGAAATGAATCATCTCAACCTGGATTGCGTGTTCGTAGACGATGGAAACCGTAGTAGAGGATCCCGCATACGAATTACTAATTCGTTTTTGGTAAAAAAAAAAAAAAATTAACTTCCGCGGCTACGAGCATGATGTTTGTATCTCAAAATCCAACATTGCATGCTATGGGGTTGATTCTTTTCCACATTGCCATTTTCTTGGGTCAAAGCATCAATATAAAGTTTCTCAGTGCATGAGATAAAACGCGTGCAACTCACTCGCAGTCGTCCATATATGTATGATTTTTTATTGCCAAGTCTATTTTTATTTACTAACAAGTGTCTTTAAATTAGTATAGAGATTGCATTGATCATATTCCTATTGAGCAGTTAATTTCATCATACAATGTTGACAATAGAGGCCAACTTCGTGCATATCGTATTCGATTACAATGATGATGCGTCTGATGAGTATTTTGTTTAGATAAATGCATATCAATCATTAAAATAAGATTAAATACTACTCAGTCAATTAAAACATCTACATTCAACACAGACATTAAATGAATAATTTTTTAAAAAAGTGTAGTATAGTTGTCTTATTTAGTTCTTTATAGATAAGATAATACCATATTTATATTATTCGTTTTTTAGTAATTTAACTTTTGTTTTAACAATAAATCACCAGTTTTCACCGCCGTGGCCACCATTTTTCAGCGAATTAAGTTACGAGTGATATATCAAATCGATCGTCTCCCCAAACCTGTCAATTTTGTACATTCAACCCTTATTTCGTATGCTATAACTCTACAAATTTAACTTTGAACGATTCATTCACGTCAATTTTTCGACAACCAAAATTCCACATTTTTCTGCCGAATTGAAGGTCACACTATATATCAAATTATTAACGTTACAAGTGAATTGATCAGTTGGCTGGAATGAAATACCGATATCTATCTTCAATATGCTGACGATACTATCCTGGTAGGCGAGGCATCCACTAAAAATATATGGGCATTGAAGAATCTGCTAATTAATTTTGAACGCCTTTCGTGCCTAAAAATTAATTACTCCAAATGCAGTTTGCTCGGCATCAACATGGAAGCAGATATTCAGAGAGTGGTGGCATCCTACCTAGGCTGTGGTGTTGGGGCGATTCCTATGAACTTCCTTGGAGAGATGCCTGGAGAGATGTAATTCAGAAAATAAAACTCAGAATTAATTCATGGGCAGACCGCCAGATATCTCCTGGAGGAAGGATTACTCTACTCAATGCAGTGCTCACTTCGTTACCCATTTACTATCTATCCTTTTACTAAATCCCAAAAGAAGCCTTGTGTGAAATTATAAAAAAATGTAGAGAAATTTTGTCTGGGGAGGAGGAGAGAACTCTTCAAAAATCCCATTGGTCTCATGGAACGATGTTTGTAGAGCAAAATCGGATGGGGGTCTAGGCGTTAAAAATATTGAACTCTTTAACAACTCTCTTCTTGGCAGGTGGGCATGGAGGATTCGAACCGAACCCAACTCACTCTGGCTAAGGATTCTCGACTCCAAATATGATCTAAACTCAGCAGCAGACGGAGTCCCCTCGGTGAACAGGAACAACACATCGGCCTGGTGGATAACATCAAAAATTTGATGCTCCCAACCACGCCCAGCCACTGGTTCGGGTCAAACATGCTCAAATCTTTGGGGGACGGGAGCCTCACATCCTTCTTGAAAGATAGGTGGTTAGATGATATAATTTTACGCGAGATTATACTCTATTTGTATGAATAAGGAAGCTAGCTAGGACCAGTGATTTGGGTGAGTGGATTAATGGTATCTGGAAATGGAATATTGTGTGGAGGAGGGAATTATTCTCTTGGGAAGAAACCCTTGTCAACCACCTATACTGCTTGTTGGAAACCATTTCCTTGCAGGAACATACTCTCGACTCAGGGAAATGGAGGTTGTCCAAAGATGGAAAATACTCATCCAAATCAGGTAGAATCCCAAGAAGCCCTTCGTCGAATCTGGAACAAACGTACCCTCCCCAAGTACTCGAGTCTAGCCTGGAAGGTCATAAGAGAACGATTAGCCACACGGATGGAGCTCAAGAAAAAAATAATCCTTGGAGACAGTGACAATATCTCATGCGTACTGTGCAGTAAGGAGAATGAGTCTGTGCACCACTTATTCTTCAGCTGCTAATTCTCCGGGAGAGTGTGGCGCTTATGCTGCTCATGGTTTGACATAAATTCGGCCCTCCATTCCAAACCAATGGCGCATTTTCACCAGTTCTGTGGCCTCTTCGATACTAAGAGAAGGACTCCTATCCTTGAAAGCCTTTGGTGCATGATCGTATGGTTCATCTGGAAAGCTCGAAACGACAAGACCTTTGCGAACAAGAAACCCAAGCCTGAAAACATCTTCGATGAAATTCGCATTATGTCATGGAATATTTTCTCACAACACAGGGACTGCCCTCCTTCTTGACCCTTTAATGACTGGTGTGCATCACCCAAATTGTATCTAACCTAGCGCATTCGGATAGGTGTATCACGAATTGTATCTACCTAGTGTAAACTTCGAGTGTTTCACTCCTTTTTTAGTACCTCTGGTACTCCGATAATACAACACCGTTTTTCCTTTAAAAAAATGGTTAGGAGGTGTAAAGATGCCAACATTATTCCATTTGAATCAACCAAATCCGACATAATTAAATGTGTAATTTAAAAAATTGAGAAAATTAATGCAAATGCTTATGTAGCCTGAGCAATATCCTGGACTTGCATGATAACGGTCATGTGCCACATATGAAAAAGACTTCTACGTACATTAATTGAAATGAAAATAAAATAAGATTTTAAACCAGAAATATTCAATATCAACGGTATGTAAATTGAAAGATACATATTTAAAATTAACATTAAGTGAATAACTAAAACGAGGCATAGAGACAGGCAAACACGCTCTGCAGTCAGGCCAGGCATGAAAATGTGCATTCACGAATGCACGTTCCATATGTGAACACAACGTGGAAGAAACACGGTAAACAAATTTATTATTATTTTCCTCTTAATTCTTCACCCGTGACCAATTAAGATGTGAGCACAACGTGGAAGAAACACGGTAAGCAAATAAATTCAACATTTTTTTGTCACAATAAAAATTTCCAAATCTAAAAGCTTGAAAAAAAAAAAAAAATGACACAAAGTTGTTTAGTGCGTGAGTTGCACTATTTTTATTTCGTTAACTCCATACCAGCCTGTAATACATGCACATACAAATAGAATGGGAGGTCTATGATATATTGTCTCTGTTGATATTAATGCGGATCGATAAAGGAACAATTTGTACATTTTTTTTTGAACAGAAAAAGGGGAATTTAATTATTGAGTAACAGAGGTAATCAAGAACCAAGATTACAATGAAGATGGTAACTTGAAACCAGCTAGAGTCTAGAAGATATGAATATCAAATTTTCTTGCAACAAAATCTAGGATTATGGCACCAATCCTGAATAGAGAAATGATTAATTCCATGATCAATCTCCTCAAATGTCCTTGACCGAATGACTGTCTCACCTTTGAAAATTCTCTCGTTCCTGAATTTCCATAAGAACCAGACGGCGCCAGACCACTAGATGCACTCCTGCACGTATTTTCGTCTCTTGAAGCCCAGGATACCGAGTTGTGAAGCTGATTTGGGACTACATGACATTGGGAAGCCCTCTTTAACATGAAAAATATCCAAATAGAGAGGGATTTGGCGAGGGAAAAGCCCTCTTTAACATGAATAACGAGGGAATTTAATTTAGGTAATTGTGAAAATTAAAACATCCCAAAATTTCTTTAGGTAATTTTTTATTTATTTATTTTTAATTTGAGACTCATTCTCAAACAGAGTGAGGCCATTAGAAGAGTTAAATAAAACAAAATGACAAAAAAAAGTGTTTACAAAATTCAAAATAAGGGTGTACCATGAAATTGTCGACTTCTTTATCATCTAGCGGCTGTTGACCATGTCCGAGAACGGAATACTTAGCGACGACCTGCTGCGACTGCGCTAATTGGGCATCGATTCTGAGGAGCTGGTCGACAGGTGTAGCTATGCGGAGGCAAGAGTAGTTTTATATTCAAATTTATTTTTGAGTTTGATTTTATAACCAATAAAAACTAATAAAATTACCGTAGAAATGTTCCCTTCGAAGCGTAGAACAAGAATATACGAGTTTTGGGCTTGATCTGTGTCTCCAGTGGCGGCGGCGGCTCCGGGACTGTGCAAGGGCGCTCCCTCTTTTCCTACTCACTGTGGTCTGAGTTTTGGGCTGGAGAAGAAGGGTATGGGCCTTAAATTAATTTCTAGGCGAGCATTTAATTTCCCTCGCCAACTTAATGACGTGGCCCATGGTGAGCACGAATCCCTCACCGAGTGCCGATTCCGTCGCCCACGCTCTCGTAAATTGGCGAGTGGGACTAACTTCCCTCGCCAATTGGTGAGTGCCCTTCAATCCGTCGGCAATTCCCTCGCGAAATGTCGAGGGTTTCAACTCCCGAGCCATATTCCCTCGGCAATTCAACAAAATTTTGTTGTGTCCACACAGACTGAAGCTTATGACTGTCATCGTTGTAACCCTCGTTGAAGACAGAATTCTTTAGTAGGGCTGCCACATACGAGAACCAAGGAAGATGCACTAAACACACACTCCATGACCCATGATCTCCGGCCAATTTTGACTAAACCCCAATCTCTCCATCATAGAACTTAGAAAGGCCGAGTCCACAGAATCGAAGGCCTTAGCAAAGTCGATCTTAAAGAACAAACTTATTTACTCAATTTTTTTGGCTTCATCAGTCATCCCGTAAAGCACTAGAACAACCATCCAAGATTTGCGCTCCTTTAATAAAGGCAGATTGATTCTCTACAAAACCTTGGCAACAATTTTATAAGGGTTGTTTATCATGGTGATGAAAATTCTCGAAAAGTCTCGAAAAGTCTCATAAAATGTGTGCTTAAAACATGCCAATATTCTTTAAAAAGCGCAAAAATGTAACCGTGCGATCCCGGTGCGACTGTAATCTAAATAATATTATGACTAATTAATTTTCTCAAAGAACATTGACCTACTGGATTGGACCAAAAAAAAAAGTATCTATCTAACCCACGAAATGAAATTCGTGAAACAGTTTTGCACAAATTTTGATAAAACAAAAACTAAACTGATATATTTTGGAATAAACCAAAGTTACACGACTAAAAATAAAATTATATCGAAAATCATGGAACAATAATAATGGAGATAATAGAATTTGATGGTTTTTTTTCAAATCTGGTAATTAACTAACAAGAAACAGTAAATGAGAAAAATTACCCCATCACGCGTGAGATTGCACACTTTTAACACGTGGAACTCACGCCTATATCATCTAAAAACTGTTTTGAAACTATTTCTTTCATTGAATATTTACCTGCACTATTTTTACTTTATCAACTCATATCAACCCGTAATAATAGATCCTTTGTAAGATCGTGTCGTAAATATCATTCCGTGAAACCGTGGAGGTTCAAGTTCAATGGTGGATAGAAATTTTGACCAGAAAGCAAATTCAAGTAATTACAGGCCTCGAAATACATTTTTCCGGTCAACCCAAAAGAGGCCTTCTACCTCATGTGTTCAGCCTTTTACCTCATCTTCATGTTCAGGGTATATATATATACTTTGTTCAAATAATTATTCTCATATACCATTAAAATGTTTGTCCAAGTGATATTCATGAAACGAATTGAAAATATTACCTAAGAAAATGAATTGATTTTTCTTTGTTGTTAGGTTAGGAGGGGGTAAAGATGCCCACATTATTCCATTCAACTTAACCAAATCCGACATAATTAAATGTTAATTAATGTAGCCACATATGAAAACGACTTCTACTTTGAAACGAAAATAAAATAAGATTGAAAACAAATAATACTATTGAATATATATCAACATTCAATTGAAAAAAAAAACAATGTAAATAATTCAACTCCTTTGACATAAAAGAAAGAAAAAAACTCTTACATCGATCTATAAGAATGAGTTGGTATTGTATGAACAAATTTTCATCATTAAACTGAATCATGCACCGCATGCATCCGATTATTTTAGCAGTATTAGTGTTTTCACTCAACAGTATTAGTTATTTCAGTAAACATTAACATTAATAGTGGGAAAATTGCACTTTTAGTCCTGTAGGAATTTTTCAAAATCACTTTCAGTCATGAAGTTTATAAATGGTCCTGTTTATTGCGGATTTGGTCCTGTAAGATAGTTTTTGGATGGAAACCTTTAGTTTTTTTTTATGGAAACCATTAGTTGACCAAAAAATATTCCTAAAAAGTTAATTATAATTAAAAAATAAAAAAATATTTTTAAAACTAATAATAAATTATAGAATTAAAAAATAAATAAATTCAATACAATTTATAATATTAATTAATTTTTTAGAAGAAATCTCACTAAGTTATATAATTTGAATTTTTTTATAGAATCTAATTTTTTTTATTTCAAGAATTTTAATATAATTAAAAATCACTAAAAACATAATGTAATTTAAATTTAAATAAATTTTGAAGAAATTTCTTGTATTAAAACTAAAAAATACAAAAAAAAAAAAAAATACAAATTTAAAAGTAAATTTTGAAAGTAATTGAATCTACCAAAAAAAAATCAAATTGAAAAATTAATAGACAAAGTATATTCAAATATAATCTTCAAATTTAAATTAACTTTCAACTCCATATAATTTTGATATAATTTGAAAAAAAAAAATCAAATCAAGCTAATTAAATACTTTTTTTTTGCATTGATTTGAGACATTGTTTCAGATTTAATTGAATAATTTAATTTAATATTATATATAATTGATTGAATTTTTAGATCATAAAATTATTTTAAGTGAATTTATCGATTTTAAATAAACGGTTAAAATACATTTGATAGTTTTATAATTTTAGTGACATTTGTGTTTTTAAGAGATGCGTGACTTTCACTCAATTTTTATCCGTTAAAACAAACATAAATTTATTACGAGACTAAAAGTGTGAAAAAAGATAAACACTCAATTTTTATCCATTAAAATAAACATAAATTTATTACGAGACTAAAAGTGTGAAAAAAGATAAAAAGTGATTTAATCTCATTCTTACAGGACCAAAAGTGTATGAAAAAGGACCGAAAGGGATTTAACCTCATTCTTACAGGACCAAAATTGCAATTTTCCCATTAATAGTTTCACTGAGTGTTGAAATAGATGTATATTGCTGCATTACTTTTCCAATATTTACAACGAGAATATATACTAACACACCAATGCTCAAACCTTTTGCCACAATTTTAGTATCGAAAGAAAACCTTTTGCCACAAGCTTGACCTCCCACTTGTTCATTTGTATCGGTCCTTTGAAGAAAACCTTTTGCCACAATTTTAGTTGAATCAAATACACTTTTCAAAATAACAAAACCTCCAACCTGAAAACATTATTTCAAGAAATTACATCGTCAAATAAGTATCAACGGTGAGAGGAATACGCACATATGCTTCCATTAAACTAAAAAAAATGATCTGATCTAGGCCTAACTGCTCCAAATATACAAGACTATATAAGATATGTTAAAGAAAAACCAGTGCAAAAGCATAGCATGTACATAAAATTAAGATTAAAGTAAAGAATTTTACCCGTAGAGTTAGCTTCGTTAAAATTATCCCAGGGGGACTCTCGGGCAATGATGCTGAACCTTGAGGCTGCTGTGAAATAAATCTTTGTTGAGACAAAACTTGGGATTTTAACTCAGCCATTTGATTTTTCATTTTATCAATTTCTAATTGTTGTTCCACCAATTTACGTCTGTTTGTGTTGCGACTTGGAACCTCCCCCCATACATCTGATGCAGAAACACCGCAAATACGAACATAATCTGGTTTGTCTCGACCAGTTACTTGAGCAAATACTGGAAGTGACGGAGTGATTAATTCCTCGACTACCCCCACACTGGAAAACGGGAGGGAAGAGACTCATGCTAGGTAATATTAGACTCATTGGAGAACTATACAAAAAGTGGATGTTAACCGAGTTAATAATGCACAAATGCATTAATATATTGTTGGGTGATCAGTATCACACTCCTCGTGAAGAAAACATTGAAGCCTAGTGCAATATAATTAATGACAATGTGCTTTCACGAATGCATGTTCGCTAAGTGAACGCAACGTGGAAGAAACACGCGCGCTAAGCAAATTTATTATTATTTTTCTCTTATTCTTAACCGGTAACCGGATAAGAATAAATGGAACCGAATTTGATCCTATTTATATATCTCACCAATTAAATCCACCCATTCATGGTATTAATATTGCTTATTCATGGTTTTAATATTGCTTATATATACCAAGGATGAAGGGTTTAAATTCGTCTACTTCACTGCTAGTGTGATTCCCCTTGATTCTTCATCAAAATCCCCCAAAAAAAGTGGCAGAAAAAAATCCTTCAAAAGGAGCGGCGACAAAGATAAATCGATTTGCCTCCACGTTGAGTACCACAATTTGTTGGCTAACGACAGCGGTCTGGATCAGCTTAAAGAAAGCGTCGACATTTCCGACGTGAGGCCTGTACCGCCAGTGCAGGGGCTTTCCAAGGGTTTCGAGCTAGGAGACGTTGTTGATGCGTTTTACAAAGATGGCTGGTGGCAGGGCGTTGTGTCGAAAGTGGTGAATGGTGGCGACAGATTCGTTGTTCATTTCGAGATTTCACTGGGTGCGTCCGCAGAAACTGGTATAATGTAGCAAAATTCTCTGAATTAATCATCTCAGTTTCTAGTTTATCATAAAACTACTTTGAAGAAAAATTTCTCAACCTTGGGGCTTTTAATTGTTTTGCTTGAATGCATATTTTTTTGGAAAGATGTATACTTCGATTACACTTGTTCTTCACTCGTGGCTGGTTAAGAATAATATTATATTTGATCCTATCTATATATCTCACCAATTAAATCGGCTCATTATATATTTACAATGAGAAGTTTTGCATATATTGATTAATATTTTTTGTTTAAATATATAGTTCAAAAGTATTAAAATAGTTGCACGTGTGATGCAAGCATCAGTCCCATGCAAGTTTTTGTGTATTTATAATAAAAGTGAATGCCAAATTAATTGCAAATTCGACCCCTTTATAAATTTTAGATCTATACATACATCTCTTTGAAAGAATTCCACTTGGTCCTCCACCTTCTTCAACACGCGGGTTTCTAAACATGGAATATAAGCATGAATACAAAATTTCTCAGCGCATGAGATAAAACGCGTGCAACTCACGCGCATACACTACAAGAAAACTGCAATTTAGCCGCGAAAAAAATTGTTGCTAATTTTAATATTTTCGTCGCTAACCTGTGTTAGCGATGAAATAATTTTGTCGCAGGATTTGTTGCTATACGCCCGTCGCTAAAATATTAGCGACGAAAATTTAAGTTTCATCGCAAAATATTAGCGACGAAAATATAAGTTTCATCGCAAAATGTTTGCGAGGAAAACCAAACATTTGTCGCAAACACGTAACTCACATTAGAGACAAAAATATTACTAGAATTTTTGTTGCTAATATCTATGACATCCGATTTACGAATCATTCTCTAAACCCACTTCCGTACTCGACCAACCCAACCCGCACCCACACCCGACCCACCCCAACCGAACTAATTCAATCGTTCTCTAAACTCACTTCTGCACACTGCACTCGACCCGCCCCAACCCACACCAAGACTCAACCCGCCCCAACCCGCACCCACATACCCCCTCCCTCATTTTATTTAAATAAATATTTTATTTGGTCTTAGTGGGAATTGATCCCGGGTGGATGGGCGCCCAGATTCGGGCAGACAACTCTTTGGTTCAGTTTTTAATATTAATTATATATGTATTCAATTGTTACTAATTTAGTTATTTTTACTCATTTAATAATTTATTTCACATTTATTAATTGATTAATTTTTAACTTGTAACAACTATATATGTATATATACATGTGTATACGTAATTTTTAAAACAATTCCAATTGTATAAAATCAATGTTACTTTAACAATTTAAAAAAAATAATAAATATTAGAGCCAATCTTCATTCTCCCATCTTTAATTATGTCCATCTTCATTTGCATCATCATATTTATAAATATTTTTATAAACATTCATACTGATTTATAAGACATAAAATTTGGAGAATTATTAAACATTTAATTATATAAATCGATTTTCTTGATTTAATAAGCATAGTTGATTTAATATTAGCCACGAAATATAATTATCATTGTTGTTCTTATTATTAACAACAAAATAAAATAATTTGATAAAAGTGTAGCGATAAAATATTTTAATTTTGTTGCAAATATTAATTCCAAGAAATTAGCCACAAAAAATATATTTCATCGCAAAATAATAGCGACTAAATATAATTTTCATTGTTGCCCTAATTATTAACAACAAAATAAAAGAATTTGTTGCTAGTTTAGCGATGAAATATTTTTATTTCATCGCAAAAAGTAATTTCAATAAATTAGCCACAAAAAATTATATTTCATCGCAAAATATAATTTTCATTGTTGTTCTGATTATTAACAACAAAATGCAGCAATACGTTGCTAGTATAGCGATAAAATATTTTAATTTCATCGCAAAATTAATTTCATTAAATTAGCCACAAAAAAATCTATTTCATCGTAAAATATTAGTGATGAAATATAATTTTCATTGTTGTTCTGATTATTAACAACAAAATGAAGCAATTTGTTGCTAATATAGCAATGAAATATATAAATTTTGTTGCAAAAATTAATTTCAAGAAATTAGCCACAAAATTTTCAATTTCATCGCAAAATATTAGCAAGAAAATATAATTGTCATTGTTGCTCTGATTATTAACAACAAAATGATGCAGTTTGTTGCTAATAGAGTGATGAAATATATAAATTTTGGTGCAAAAATTAATTTCAAGAAATTAGCCACAAAAATTTCAATTTCATCGCAAAATATTAGCAACGAAATATAATTTTCATTTTTGTTCTGATTATTAACAACAAAATGAAGCAATTTTCTGCTAATATAGCGATGAAATATATAAATTTTGTTGCAAAAATTAATTTCAAAAAATTAGCCACGAAAATTTCTATTTCATCGCAAAATATTAGCAACGAAATATAATTTTCATAGTTTTTCTGATTATTAACAACAAAATGAAGCAAATTGTTGTTAATATAGCGATGAAATATATAAATTTTGTTGTAAAAAATAATTTCAAGAAATTAGCCACGAAAATTTCTATTTCATCACAAAATATTAGCGACGAAATTTAATTTTTCATTGTTGTTTTAATTATTAACAACAAAATGAAACAATTTGTTGCTAATATAGCGATGAAATATATATATTTTGTTGCAAATATTAAATCTAACAATTTAGCAACGAAAATTTATATTTCGTTGCTAAAAATTGATTTTAGCGATGAAATTTAGATTTGTCGCAAAATTTTCGTCGCTATTCCCCCCATTTCTTGTAGTGATATGTTAAACTTTTTTTCCCATCATAACTTAAGAGCAAATTATGTCAGATTGTTTCGAAGAAATCAGGAAATGTAAACTATATATATTTTGGACTCTATTTTTCACATGCTTCCGTTTGAATTGTTGAAATAATACTAATTTTTGTGGTATGAATCGCGAAGAAACAATGGAGGAAAGAAGGGCACTGAGTCTTGGGACGACTATAAAATAGCTAAGTTTACGGTTTTGGTGGATGCCGAAAAAACTCTTGAGCGTTTACAAAATGGTGCCCCTCGTTTTGTAAAGCGCATGCTCCCATCGGCTCATTCACGGTACGTATTTATATTGATCCACTGTTTCCTCGCGATTCATACCACAAGAATTAGTATTATTTCACCAATTAAATCGGCTCATTCATGGTACGTATTTATATTGCTTATATATTTACAATGAGATGTTTTGCATATATTGATTAATATTTTTTGTTTAAATATATAGTTCAAAAGTATTAAAATAGTTGCACGTGTGATGTACGCATCAGTCCCATGCAAGTTTTTCTGTATTTATAATAAAAGTGAATGCCAAATTAATTTCAAATTCGACCCCTTTATAAATTTAAATCTATACATACATCTCTTTGAAAGAATTCCACTTGGTCCTCCACCTTCTTCAACACGCGGGTTTCTAAACATGGAACTTAAAGCATCAATACAATATTTCTCAGCGCATGAGATAAAACGCGTGCAACTCACGCGCATATGTTAAAAAAAAAAATTCCCATCCTAACTTAAGAGCAAATTATGTCAGATTGTTTCGAAGGAATCAGGAAATGTAAACTATATATATTTTGGACTCTATTTTTCACATGCTTCCGTTTGAATTGTTGAAATAATACTAATTTTTGTGGTATGAATCGCGAAGAAAGAGTGGAGGAAAGAAGGGGACTGAGTCTTGGGATGACTATAAAATAGCTAAGTTTACGGTTTTGGTGGATGCCGAAAAAACTCTTGAACGTTTACAAAATGGTGTCCCTCGTTTTGTAAAGCGCATGCTCCCATCGAACGTGGAGTCTGGGTTACACGAAAAGTGTTCGTATTTTTAAAATGATACTATTATCATCAAAAATTTTGTGAATTTGTTTCACGAATCTCTTTTTTTTTTTTTGAATTCTTGAGTACCTCTTTTTTTTTTGAAGGAAAAAGAGATGTATTACTGGAGTACTAGAGGTACTCAAAAGAGTGAATCAGTCAGAGTTACACGAGATAAGGAACTGAAAGGCAGCTAAACAACATAAACACCAAATCAAAACCACAAAGAGCAGTTAAAACAAAAAGAGCAGTTAAACACACACAAGTCTTGGTGCTGCACACCAGTCATGAAAAGAGGCATCGACTGGACAGACTTTGTGTCACATCCCAATTTTAGGGCCTAGATGAAAACACCATATTTTTACTTTTTGAAGGCCAGCTAAATAAAATACTGTCTTATCTTAATTTTCAAAGGCATATGTAGATAAATTTATTAATTAACAAAAATATTTGCACCGGAAGTAAATATTAAAATAATGACAATTTAAAAAAAAAACGTTAACATCAATCACTCAAAATCTTTACAATATTATAAAAGAAATCTCACAACTGAATTACTAAAAATTCAAATAAACGAGTTCATAAAGATTCTTAATTATTAGTAAATAATGTAACTAACTTACATCCATCGCCACTCCCGCCGCCAACTCCTAGTCAATCTGAAATGTTTAAATGAAGGGTGAGCAAACCACAGCTCAGTGGGGACAAATTTGTCAAAACTAAATACAATAAGCAATTAAATCATCAATTCACATTAACATGTATAATTTCATAACAATTCAATAACATCACCTCGTTTATAAAAGTCAAATGTTATATCCTCGTTTATAAAGGTCAGAAGATCTATCCTCGTTTATAAAAGTCAAATGACCTATCCTCGTTTATAAAGGTCAAATGACCTATCCTCGTTTATAAAGGTCAAAAGACCTATCCTCGTTTATAAAGGTCAAATGACCTATCCTCGTATATCTTCCAGATGAATATCAATATAATCACAATTACATTTAATAGTGACAATATAAATTAGAAATCGTAATTTCACATGAATATCAAAATAATCACATATCGCATTTAATAATGACAAACAAGTTAAGATAGAAATCCCCACCTCTGAATGAACATCGTAGAAGAAATTGATGCAACCCTCCTTAGTTTACTTCTCACAATTACTGTTACCTAACACAACATTAAATCTACTTAGAAAATAAATCCCAGAAAATAAATCCCATTACCAATTATTATTCCATAAAACATCAAGCGTAAGTTCTGGCTAGCGCAAATAATAGAACACTTGCATTACAATCGATATATCTTAACCTCAATCCATTTATATAATAAGGCTTGCAAACCAAATATCCATCCATATATGCCTCTGACGTTGAGTTATATAAACAACTTAATACATATTAATTAGGTTTTAATTATGGAGGTCTATATATATTGTAAACACTAAACTGGAATCTAGCATAAACTAAATAATAATGGAGGTCTATATATATTGTAAACACTAAGATGTTGGAACCCCTATGCTATTAAAATTGACACGTGATTTTACCAACACGTTCCCCTCAAGTATAAGAGGTTCGTATGTAATAAAAGCAAGGCCCGGTTAAATTATTGATTTGTGGGACTAGATTGATCAAGTAGCCTTATTGTGTATGTTGTTCTTTGAATATAATGAAAAGTCATGTTTTGTGCCAGGAAATGTAAATGAAACTCACAAATAACAACTAATGATAAGCAATAACTAAAGAGATAATGATAGAAATCAAGTTGAGAGAGGTAGTGTTCGGGTGTTCGTCCTTGTGTGGAATCGATGTTAATAGTCGATCGAATTCTATGTGTAATTCATTGGATGGAATTTGGTAGAAGCAATCACTAAGCATATATCGAGTAAAGCACCTAGGATCGAGAGGATGAATAGAGGCTTTCTTACCCGGGTAATCACACGACTAGAGGGTTCGACTCTACCTAAATTATACTAAACTAATCCCTAGTTATGCTTTTCCACTTGAATACTAACAACCAAGCTCTTATGGCCTTCTCACTAATCACTCAAATGTTAATTAAAGCAATTAATGTAGATAAATGGGGTTCTAATGAAATTTACCCAACTGTCGTTGCGATAAACCAATATTAACTCATTCACTCGATTCCCAACCCTCGATTATACTATCTACCCCGATTAACCAACTCTCGTTGCATTAATTGAGTTTCCAATACAACCTATTAATTGAGTTCTAGTAAATGATCTATCAAAACCCATAAACCTAACCAATGAACCTACCAATGAATTCCACAATCAAAATCAAGCTAAAACATGAATTCCATCACAATTATACAACACCCAAACACCAATATGCTTAGCCCATGGCTAATTTAGGGAAATTGAGGAAGATAAGTGAGAAAACAAACATACCCATGCTTAATAATAACAAAATACTCAAATTAAATTAAGATATCACCTCTTCTCTTGCAAATATGAAATAAACCTTCAAAACATCAACACAATCTTCAATCTCTACCTTGGAAATGAAATTACAACCTCAAAGATAAACTAGCTATGGAAATTCACTAAGTTCTATGGCTAAAACTAAGTAAAATGAGCAAATGATGGTGAAATTTGGATTTGGGGAGCTTGAGAACTTTTCTAATGGCTGCCTCCTCTTCAAAAACGAATTGGTGGTATTTTATACTCTTCCCATTAAGCTTGGCACGTGTCCCTAGGTCAAATTTGGGAGTGGGAAAAAATTGCTCTGTGACTTGGCCGAGTCATTCTACTCGGCCGAGTGGACTAAGTGAAAAAACGTGTTACGCTTTTATCCAACAGTGACTCGGCCGAGTGGGCTCACTCGGCCGAGTGCTCAGAAATTTTGAAACTCTCTGTCTCGGCCGAGTCTGAGCACTCGACCGAGTGTTCAAAAAAATCGAGAATTGCAGAGTGTCACTCGGCCGAGTGACACTCTGTCCTTGTTTTTGCTTTGGGCGTAACTTTTGATCCGGAGGACCGATCGGCTCGATTCTTGTCTCATTACGACCCTCTCCTCGATGCCTTCCATGTGGTTGAATCTTTTTTATTGATCCAACGGCTGGATTTTTCGTGGTTTGCTTCAAAACACCCAATTTACCTAGAAATCAAGCAAGAATGTTCGTGTATCAAAATTTCGAGAATTAACTCACAATTACACGATTCTTGCAAGAATAAGTTGATATTTGAAGCATAATTCATCACAAATTCGAGCGATCTCAAGACAAATCACCCCCCCAAACTTAAAGTGTTGCTCGTCCTCGAGCAACGAAAGAAAATAAAACAAGTCGGAGAATTGTGAAGAAATTCAAATTAGATGCAATGTAAATCATATGAATGATCAAGCAACTCTTCAAATCATGATTCATCAAATCTCGAAATCATCTACCATGTCAAGCAAATTATGATCCCAACCAAGACAAATTCAAACACTTACTCCACCACCCTCTCAAGAAGTGTTTCACTCACACTCAAGTGTATATATGGACATGTTTGCTCTCTAAGGTCAATGCACAAAAATGCACAATCCATAAGCTTGCTCTTAAACTCAATTCTCCACTTTTTATTCAAGCAACAATCATCAATCAAGGAGGACTTCAAAGGGTTGTAATGTAGGCTTTTTGGACATGGTGGGGTAAATTTGGAAGTGGTGACTCTATTAACTTGTAGAGCAACAATTGTTGGTGTTATTCACAATCATCACTCCAATTTCACACCACAATTGCATCTCTTTCTTTTCTCTTCTTTTCACAAAGTTTCACCCAACTTACTTGCCAATTTTGAAGCCATTTTTTCTCTTGAGCTTCTAGGGAATTTTTTTTCCCCTCTTTATTTTTCACAACCTTTTTTTTTTTTTAGCTCCAATTGTTTCTCCCCTTCCTTTTTTTTTTCAACCCTTTTTCTTTCTTTCTTTTTTGCTTTTGACATTGGTCAATCTAAATCCACTCTTCAAGAAGTTTACTACCAATTCACCAACAATGAAACTCCACAAGTTAATTGGGACAATTAAGGCTTAAAAAGAATGGTGTCATGGTTACATTTTGTAGCTTGCCAAAGAAAATCGGTTTTACGGCTCAACGGGGCTAACTACGGAAATGCGTCTTTTGGTGGGATTTATTTTAAGCCAAGTGACTAGTATTCAAAGAATTACCTCCTATCATTTTTGACAACTTCACTCAAATCAAGTTTCAAATAAGTTCAAGAGCAAGTTCTAGTATACACAATTATGAATGACTCACTCAAGAAAAATTGAACCGAATTGATTCTTCGATTCAAAAGGCTCAACACTCACCGGCTCAATGTGGTGGGTATAAGTGCTTTCCTAAGTCTAGTTACTCACACAAATTGCAATCAAGTGATACAATCATTCAAGAATTGACTCACCACTCATATCCAAGTCACAAAATCACCTATAAAAGAATCATGCATCCAAAATTCAAATCCATCTCAATACATCCATCTTTCACCAACAATTAAATTCATGTGCTTGGGTGCAAATTTACTTTTAAAAACGACATCCCCCCAAACTTTTTCATTGCTATGCAATAAAAAGTTTGGAAACAAGTGATAAAATTAAATTGCAACCAAGCACTACACAATAGCTCCAATCCAACACATATGACAAATGAATTAACCATCATGAAAAACAATCAAACACACACCATTCAATATTATAAGAAAATACTAATCACCAATGGCATGTGCTCATATGAAAAATAAGCCAAGTACAAAAAATTAAAGAAAAATTTCCCTACCCCCCCCCCCCAAACTTGAGCATTGCTAAGCAATCCAAGTTTGGGAAAGGGTGTACCTTCCATGATGGCTATCACCTCCTTTCTCTTTCTCAATCCATTTCTTCAAATGATTCCACTTTGATTTCTTTCTTCGCCCATTAGACCACACGTCCATACGAATGTACATACAATAATCAAGCTCACCCATCATCAAAAGCATTATCTACTAACATAAAAGACACAACTACACTATGAAAGCAAGTAAAAATGGGTTGCCTCCCATTTAGCGCTAAGTTTAACGTCTTCAAGCCGGACGGAACTTATAGAGTTCAAACTTCCTCTTTCATCTTGACATCGACAACTTCTTTTGAAGAAGAAGCATAGTGGTTCTTCTTTGCTTTGTTCTTCATTTTCTTCTTCTTGTCATACCAATCCTTCACTTTCTTCTATAGAATTTTTGAACTTGGATCAACTCTTTTCTTAACTTTTCTTCCTAGGCCACAAAGAAAGTTAATATTAGTCACACAAGATTTGTTAAAACAATGTGAATCATTAAGAATTTGAGAAGTGGAGAGTATAGCATTGCTTATGCTTGAGTTTGAGGAATTTTTCATATCCTTCATTACAAATGTCACTTCTTCCTCCTCCACTTTCAACTTGATCTCTCCATCGTTCACATCAATTGTTGCTCCCCCCGTAGCTAAGAATGGTCTCCCCAAAATCAAAGGAATTCTGGGGTCCTCTTCCATATTCATCACCACAAAATCGGCATGAAAGTTAAATTTGTCCACTTTCACCACTACATCTTCTACAACCCATTCCAGGTAAACTATGGAACGATCCGCCAATTGTAGAGTCATGTTGGTTGGCTTCATACTTCCAAGCTTCAAACGATCATACATTGAGAGGGGCATCAAATTTATGCTAGCTCCAAGATCACAAAGAGCTTTCTTCTTTTCTCCATTGCCCAACTCACATACCAATGTGAAGCTACCGGGGTCTTTCAACTTTTGAGGGAGACTCTTTTGGATTAAAGCACTACATTCCATAGGAAGATTCACCGTCTCACATTCTTCCACTTTTCTTTTCTTTGAAAGAATCTCTTTCATAAATTTTGCATAAGTGGGCATCTCCTCAAGAGCCTCCAAGAAGGGTATATTAACGGTGACTTTATTGAAACTTTCAAGAAACTTTCCAAATTTCTCATCGAGCTTCTTTCTCATAAACCGTTGGGGAAATGGTGGTGGAACAAGTGTTTTTGGAACTCCCCACCCATCACACTCTATCTTCTCTTCATGCTTTGCTTCTCTTGCTTCCTTAGCTTTCTTCCACTTCGGTATCCTTTCTTCTTTCTTTTCTTCTTTCTTCTCTTCTTTCTCCATCTCTTCTCTTATCCTCATTTCTCCATATTCGTCTTTATTTGGCATGCTTGGTCCCTCGTATTGAGTGCCACTACAAAGATTAATTGCCATACAATTCTCTCTAGGATTTGCTTCCGTAGTAGAAGGGAACTTGCATTTTTGATTTTCACCGCTTGAAGAAGCAATTTGGCTCATGTGAAACTCCATGTTCTTCATTTGCTTGTCCATTGAGAGCATTTGTTCATCCAGCCTATCTATCTTTTGATTTTGTTGAGCCGTCGTTTGATTATTTTGAGCTATGAAAGTGGTCAACAAGTCTTCCAAATGTGGTCTTCCCTCATTGTTTGGTGCACGAGCACCCGGATCAAATCCCGGAGGGAGTGTGAGAGCGGCTTTAGGATTTCCATAAGAGAAGTTTTCATGCTTCCGAGCATTTGGGTTGTAAGGAGGATTTCCTTGGAATTGGGCTTGGGCATGTTGTTGGAAACGATTTTGATTAGGAGCTTGGTTTGGGAATGGTTGGTGAAAATTCCCTTGTTGGTATTGGGGCCTCCCCATGTAGTTAACATCTTCCACTTGGTTCAACATGTTAGGCATTTCCATTCCCCCACCAAAATTTTCTCTCCTTTGATTGTTCTCCATTAACTCAACCTTGTCCAAGAGCATCCTTATTGTATCACCCAATGATGTGGAGTTATTCCCAATTTGAGCAACTCTATTGGGTCTATTTCCATCCATAGGCCAATGGTAGGTGTTTGTAGCAATTGCTTCAATGATTTCCTTTGCTACTCTTGCACTCTTTGCAAACAATTGCCCACCCGCGGATGCATCAATGTATTGCCTTGAAGAAAGCCCCAATCCATTGTAGAAGAAGCTAATCGTTTGCTCTTCCGCAAACCCATGTTGAGGACACCTTCTCAAAAGGCTTTGGAATCTCTCCCATGCACTATAAATGCTTTCATTCTCCCTTTGGAGAAATTGAGTAATCTCGGTTTTGCATTGAAGAGTCTTGGATGGAGGGAAGAACTTCAATAAGAACCTTTTGCTAAGCTCATCCCATGTGGTTACTCGGTTGTTGATCATTGAGGTAAGCCATTCCTTAGCTTTATCTTTCAAGGTGAAAGAAAAGAGCCTCATCTTCAAAGTATCCTCATGTACACCATTGATCTTGACCGTATCCGCATACTCCAAGAATCGGGACAAGTGTTGATTGGGATCTTCAAGTGGCTCACCTCCAAATTGCCTTTTCTCTAGCATTCGAATTAGACTCGAGCTAATTTCGAAGTTGTTGGGCGCAATCGGAGGGCGCTCGATCCCATCATAGTACCTTTGAACCGGGGGTTCAAAGTAATCCCGAATGGTTCTCTCCTCCTCATTACCGACTCCACCCTCATTCCCCGCTCCAATGACTCGGTTGTCAACCGGAGGGTGAATGATGTTTTGATTGTTGTTGTTTCCTTGGTTCTCCGCCATTGCTCTCTCTTGTTCAAGTCTTTGATTCCGATCTCGATTTCTTCTTCTAGCGGTAGCTTCAATTTCCAAATCAATAGGAATTGGGTCGATCCCACTTCAGCTTGTGTTCATGCACCTATAGAATCAACCAAGTATCAATTTCCAAAGACAAGAAAACACAAAGAACTTACTAACAAGAAAAATAAAATCACTAGTACTCAAGACCAACAAACACTAAGTTACTTAAAAACAAAACTAGTCCCCGGCAGCGGCGCCAAAAACTTGACACATGATTTTACCAACACGTTCCCCTCAAGTATAAGAGGTTCGTATGTAATAAAAGTAAAGCCCGGTTAAATTATCGATTCGTGGGACTAGATTGATCAAGTAGCCTTAGTGTGTATGTTGTTCTTTGAATATAATGAAAAGTCATGTTTTGTGCCAGGAAATGTAAATGAAACTCACAAATAACAACTAATGATAAGCAATAACTAAAGAGATAATGATAGAAATCAAGTTGAGAGAGGTAGTGTTCGGGTGTTCGTCCTTGTGTGGAATCGATGTTAATAGTTGATCGAATTCTATGTGTAATTCATTGGATGGAATTTGGTAGAAGCAATCACTAAGCATATATCGAGTAAAGCACCTAGGATCGAGAGGATGAATAGAGGCTTTCTTACCCGGGTAATCACACGACTAGAGGGTTCGACTCTACCTAAAGATAAGTGAGAAAACAAACATACCCATGCTTAATAATAACAAAATACTCAAATTAAATTAAGATATCACCTCTTGTCTTGCAAATATGAAATAAACTTTCAAAACATCAACACAATCTTCAATCTCTACCTTGGAAATGAAATTACAACCTCAAAGATAAACTAGTTATGGAAATTCACTAAGTTATATGGCTAAAACTAAGTAAAATGAGCAAATGATGGTGAAATTTGGATTTGGGGAGCTTGAGAACTTTTCCAATGGCTGCCTCCTCTTCAAAAACGAATTTGTGGTCTTTTATACTCTTCCCATTAAGCTTGGCACGTGTCCCTAGGTCAAATTTGGGAGTGGGCAAAAATTGCTATGTGACTCGGCCGAGTGGACTAAGTGAAAAAACGTGTTACGCTTTTATCCAACAGTGACTCGGTCGAGTGCTCAGAAATTTTGAAACTCTCTGTCTCGGCCGAGTCTGCGCACTTGACCGAGTGTTCAAAAAAATCGAGAATTGCAGTTTTTGGCCCGACTCGGCCGAGTTGGTCTCACTCGGCCTAGTGACACTCTGTCCTTGTTTTTGCTTTGAGCATAACTTTTGATCCGGAGGTCCGATCGGCTCGATTCTTGTCTCATTAAAACCCTATCCTCGATGCCTTCCATGTGGTTGAATCTTTTTTATTGATCCAACGGCTGGATTTTTCGTGGTTTGCTTCAAAACACCCCATTTACCAAGAAATCAAGCAAGAATGTTCGTGTATCAAAATTTCGAGAATTAACTCACAATTACACGATTCTTGCAAGAATAAGTTGATATTTGAAGCATAATTCATTACAAATTCGAGCAATCTCAAGACAAATCAAAAATCAAATTCGGCAAACATTTATGTTTGGCTAATCAAATATTTTTGATACATAGGGAATAAAACATTTGACTATTAATTTTCCAAAACCAAAGAACATTATAGTAATCACTCAACGTCTCACGTCGTAAATATGTTGATTAAACTTCTTTAAAGAGAGTAGGAAGAAATATTATTTATAGGGTTTCAGAGTTCTCCTATGAGCTGTAAAAGCTTGTTTGTGTGTATAGAAAAAATGAGATATCATTGAGAAAGTATAAGAAACTGAGTGACCGAAGAATAATTTAGTTGAGAGAATTTTGGGAGTTATTTGTTGTTATCTACTCAACAAACGTGGGTGAGAGAAACTTAAGGGAAAAGTTACCAGATTTAAACAGTTCTATATATATATATATATATATATATATATATATATATATTATTTTTAAATTGATTTATAAATAAATGAATATATATATATATATGTATTACCTCTTAATCTAAAATAAAGATAATATCTCATATAATATCATTAAAATTTTATGGTGTTACATCCTATCCCATTAATAAAAATTTCGTCCTCGAAATTACACTCAAATTTAATATGAATGTTGGCATCAAACTTGTAACACATGAAAACACACATTGAATTCTAAATTATTTTCATACCTAGATACGACGAATGTGCATGTTCATTATCTTGACGAATCAAAGAGTAGACTCGTGCTTTCCCTCCTGAAGTGTTTGTCTTTGATCCCGATCCCTGATTGAGTTTAGGGCAATTGTGTGTTGTGTGCCCCGGTTCACGACATTTGTAACACTTTCCTTGTCCTAACAAACACTCTCCTTTGTGATTCTTCCCACAATTTACACAAAGTGGCGTGGTAGGTTGAACATTCGCACCCATAGTATCTTGATTTTTATTTATTGTTGTATTACCCTGAAATCTTTCTTGCTGGTTTTGGTTGTCCTTTTGATCTTCTCGTTTCCTTTTTCCAAAGTTTTCAGTTGTCTTTTGATTGGTTCTCTCAGGTTCTTGACTTGCAACAATTTCTCCCGCTCTCCTTACCATGTCACTGAAAGGCATATCCCCATGACTTGCAAGGATACTACGCACTTCAGAGTGCAACCCTTTCTTAAATTTTTGGGTTTTCTTTCGTTCGGTATCTACCATGTGTGGGGCGAAGCGGGCCAATCGACAAAACTCTCTCTCATACTCCTCCACACTCAAGTCGCCCTGTTGAAATTCAAAGAAATCAGACTCCATTCGTTCCCTATAGGTGTCGGGGAAAAACTTTTCCATAACTATCTCTTTAAATTCATCCCATGCCACCCCATTACATTCATCGTCGGTCCTCGATCTCCAGTAGCCTTCCCACCAATGGTCTGCGTCCTCCACTAGTTGAAACTCAGCGCAAGTCACACATTGGTGAGTCATGCATCTGATGAGGCGGAAGATGCGCTCGAGAGCTCGAAACCACTCCTCAACGGTAGTGGGACCATCTCGTCCATTGAAAGTGGGTGGCTTATAGTGATCGACGAAACTGCTTCACGATGGTAGCATTATTCTGAAAGTTTTGAGCTTCATTGTTGACTTGATTCCGATTGGGAGCATTTTGTGCTCGTAACATCTCCGCTAATGGAACATTTTCATCGTTCTCCTGATTTTGATTTTCCCTTGCTTGATCTCGATTAGGTCGTCGGCGCGGCGGCATCTAGCTTATCTGTCTCTACTAGTCATTATCAATATAAAAATATATATATATATTATTATGTTCAATAAAACTTTAGAAAATATTTGTCCCGGTAAGATACAATGCTAATTTCTCATACTCAATATCAACATATCAAACAATATTCCATATCATACCTTATTGAAGTTGTAGCGGTGGGCGATGGTGGATGTCGTAACTTACACAACAATACATAATTTAAATTCATTTGTAGAATTATTTTATTTTAACAAGTCTACAAGAACGTAGACCTGCTCTGATACCACTTCTTTGAGCCATAGGTCTTTGATAACTTTGAATTTCCTCTATTGCCCTAGAGGATCTCTTCAAAGAAGACATCTTTCATTTCAGGCTCTCTTCACTTGATTTCAGAATATCATACTCATGTGAGAGGTTTTCAAATTTTGCTTGAAGAATTTTTAGTTCAAAGTCTTTTCTCTTCTGAGTAAGCAGTTGTTCATCAATCTGCTGTTGTTGGTCAACTATCCTGAGAGTGGCTTCATCAAGCTCTCTCATGACTTCTTGATACAACTCAGTAGACTTGACATCAACTACTGACTCAAAGTTTTTAGCAAGCTCTATTGACAACCTTTCATTCTCTCTCACACAGTTGTCATGAAATTCTTGTAACATAGTGAAATCTTCCAAGAGAAAGTTTCAGGTTGACTTCACTAGTGTTTTGTGATATGAATGATGGTGAGCTAGAAGTAGAGGATACCTCATCATCCTCAATGGCCATGTTGCACACATCATCATCATCTTCAGTGTTTGAGAACAGTCCATCAGAAGAGTTGAAGCTTTCAGCACTATCAGATTCTTCACCAGCCATCATGGCTTTCCTGTTGGTGAATTTCCTATCTCTTTTAGCTTGCCTTTCTCTTCTCTCCTTAGAGCTGAGTTCAGGGCAGTCATACTGGAAGTGCCCTTT
Source organism: Galeopsis tetrahit (assembly GCA_963675135.1). Taxonomy (NCBI): domain Eukaryota; kingdom Viridiplantae; phylum Streptophyta; class Magnoliopsida; order Lamiales; family Lamiaceae; genus Galeopsis; species Galeopsis tetrahit. The sequence goes on along the minus strand of OY776128.1, from coordinate 42,939,784 downwards.
CTTCTTGCAATTATAGCACATGTCTTCATCATCATCTTTCTTTGGCTCATCTCTTCTTCTAGATGATGAAGGCTTAGCTCTGCTGGACTTTCTCCTATCAGAGTACTTGCCCTCTGATCTTCTTTCTTCAGGCCTTTTGTCCTCGGCCTTGGCTTCAGGAGAATTGTATCTTCTCCTGACCTTGTTGTCTTGGTAGAATTTCTTGTATCTACCAAACCTTGAGTTAAGCTTGTCAAACCTTGAGTTAAGCTTGTCAAACCAAGGGTTTCGAGCTAGGAGACACTGTTGATGCGTTTTACAAAGACGGCTGGTGGCAGGGCGTTGTGTCCAAAGTGGTGGATGGGGGCGTCAGATTCGTTGTTCATTTTGAGGATTCTCCTCATTCATGGTATTGATATTGCTTATATATATACAATGAGAAGTTTTGCACATAATTACTGTTTTTTGTTTAAAATATAGCTCAAAAGTATTAAAATATTTGCACGTGTGATGCACGCATCAGTCCCATGCATGTTTTTGTGTATTTATAATTAAAGTGAATGCCAAATTAATTTCAAATTCCACCCCTTTATAAATTTAAGATCTATACATACATCTCTTTGAAAGAATTCCACTTGGTCCTCCACCTTCTTCAACACGCGGGTTTCTAAACATGGAACATTAGCATCTTTTTCTGAATTTTGGTATATATGCTATTTTCTTGGATTGAAGCATCAATACAAAGTTTCTCAGCGCATGAAATAAAATACGTGCAACTCACGCGCATATGTTAAACTTTTTTTCAAATAATATTTTATAACAGTTGAATTCTCATTTGAACAGTCATTATCGATTTCCCACTGCAACCAATATCTTGGTTCTTTCCTCCAACACAGGGTCTGCATTTCTCTTCTAAAGGTTTGACATTTTTTGGACTCTGTCACCTTTCTATGTTGTTCTGATTCCTTATCAGTTCTTGTTTTTATATTTTTTTTAAACGATCAAAATTGGACAAAAGAGGACCAAAGTTTGCCAATTGGCTAGAAGTCCCAATTCTTCGATGCAGGCGAGCCACACATAGGAATATTTTGATAAAAGAAACTTAACCGATTTATTTTGGACCAGGACTAACAATGAAAATTATCTTGATAATCGTGGAACGATAATTATGGAGATAATGGAATTGTGTCAAAAAGAAAAATCTGAGGTTTTAAGATAAAAATGCATATTCCGAATCTGAAAAAACTAACAAGAAATAGTAAATGGGAATTTAAATTACCCCATGACGCGTGAGATTGCGCACTTTTAACAAATGGAACTCATCCCTATATCAACCCATAATAATAAGAGATCTTTTGTGATATCGTATTGTAAATATCATTTCATGTGACTATATACTAATTAATATTTGACAAAAACATTTGTGAAGTGAATTTTTTTCATCAAGACTGGGTCAATATATATATTGGCCCAGCCATCACTTGGTTCAAATAGTTGTTCTCACTAGGCAATTAAAAACGGCCTTAATGCTTCTGTACGTGCAACCATTTACCTGTAAAATGGGATCGCACAACCTAGTAGAAAATGTTCACTACAAGAAACAGGGAGCAACAAAAATTTTGCAACAAATCTAAATTTCATCGTTAAAATCAATTTTTTAGCAACAAAATAAAAAAAATTGTCGCTAAATTCTTAGATTTAATATTTCCAACAAAAATTATATTTTTCATCACTATACTAGCAACAAATAGCTTCATTTTGTTGTTAATAATGAGAACAACAATGAAAATTATATTTTGTCGCTAATATTTTGCGATGAAATAAAAAAATTTGTGGCTAATTTCTTGAAATTAATATTTGCGATGAAATATTTTAATTTCATCGCTACATTTGCAACAAATTATTTTATTTTGTTGTTAATAATAAGAACAACAATAAAAATTACATTTCGTCGCTAATATTTTGCTATGAAAAAGGAAAATTTTATGGATTTAATTTTGACGACGAAATTAAAATATTTTGTCGCTACACTAACAAAAAAAATATATTTTATTTTGTTGTTAATAATTAATTAGAACAACCATAAAAATTATATTTCATCGCCAAAATATTAACGACGAAATACAATTTTTTGTGGATTTAATTTTTACGACGAAATTAAAATATTTCATCGCTAAACTAGCAACAAATTATTTTATTTTTTTGTTAATAATCAGAACAACAATGAAAATTATATTTCATCGTTAATATTTTGCTATAAAAACAAAATTTTGTGCCTAGTTTCTTAGAATTAATATTTGCGACGAAATTAAAATATTTTACCGTTATACTAGTAACAAACTGTTTTATTTTGTTGTTAATAACCAGAACTACAATGAAAATTATATTTCGTCGATAATATTTTGCGATGAAATTGAAATTTTTGTTGCTAATTTCTTGGGATTATTATTTGCGGTGAAACTAAAATATTTCATGGCTACACTAGCAACAAATTATTTTATTTTGCTGTTAATAATCAGGACAAAAATGAAAATTATATTTAGTCGCTATAATTTTGCGATGAAATATAATTTTCATGTTTAATTTCTTGGAATTAATATTTGCGACAAACATTATTCCATTCGAGTCAAACATTATTGCTTATATAATGAGAAGTTTTGCACATAATTAATGTTTTTTGTTTAAAATTTAGCACGTGTGATGCACGCACCCGTCCCATGCATGTTTTTGTGTATTTATAATTAAAGTGAATGCCAAATTAATTTCAAATTCGACCCCATAAATTTAAGATCTATACTTATATCTCTTTGAAAGAATTCCACTTTGAAAGTGTGCGTGGGGTGGTATCTAGTGTTTAAGTAAAAAAACAGAACAATGTTACACTGAATGTTGTGACAATTAGTGTAGCATTAACTCTAACAGAATGTGAATAAGTAAACACAGTACACAACGGAAGTCTAAAACACTAAAACACAATACGAACACAATGGAATAATTTTTAACATAGATTTTATTAATAACAAAACCTATGCTAAGCCTTACGGCGAAAAGTAACTTAGTTCCTAAGTTATACAAAAAAGTGTCGTGTGAAATGTCTCAGCAATTACTTCAACATTCCACAAACAGAAACTACAATCGAGGCAGGTGCCTGAATCCGCAAACAGACTTAAGTGTAAAACACTGTCTAAAGAACTAATCTAATCTGTGATTCACTCTCACTCGATTCAAGACTAGAACTAAGTACACTGGAAGGTGTGGTATCCCTCGGCGTACGTTAAAAGACACAACTACTGACCATAACTCCTAACTAGGGTTGAACGCTCAAGGAGGTGTTACTCGAATAGTGCATACTTTGAAATGAGAGGCTCTTGCGGTATTTATAGAGAAATACTCAGCTTCTAGATCCTTCCATTATGAGATCCTATTTTTTAGGACCTCAACCTCCATGATCTTTCTAGAACATTCTGCCATCTTCCAGGTCGTTCTACAATGCTCTAAACTCTTCTAGCACGTTCTCCAACCTTCTAGAATCTTCCAGGTTCCAGACTCTTGTAGAAGCTTCTAGAATCGTTCCTGAATGTGAGAGCATTTAGTACAACATTTAATGTAACATTTCAGAAAAGACTTAGAATAAATCAAGGAAGGTCAAATTAAGATGTTGTTGATAATGTTAAAGCATTTAAGAGTTAACAACATCTACAATCTCCCCCAATTTGACCTTTCGACTACAACACACCCGATGCACATATATTTCTATACATACTCAGTATTATGTATTTAGGTATGTTGAACATCAAAGCTAAATACTAGTCAAGACAATACCTGTTGTAACCGTTGGATCAAATCAAAAGAAGATCAAGAATAATTTTACTAAGATCCGTGCCATAAGATCAAAGTAATCTTATTCAAAACCAAAACAAGTATAAACAGTACACTTGTTTACAAAAACATATAACTTTACAAAAATCAAAGATTAAATCAGAGCATATAAGGGTATATACCAGATTAGTTCTAAGACTTATGTAAGACTCAAAACCAAACAAACAAAAACAAACAAGGACTAAACAATATAATCAGAGCAAAAACTATGAAAAATAACTAAACTAAACAGGGCATATTTATCATGCAGTAAGCAATTAATGATAGGAAAACAAATTAAGCAATAAGCAGTAATCAAAAATCATTAGTGCAAACTAATTTAAGCAAGATAAATATAGACATCCTATCAACTAGAAATAGTAAATATTGTATCAGAATAAACAGAATTTTAACTTAAACACAACAGAATAACAAAAACAAAAGTAGGACTGAAAAATGGCATGAATTGCTATAACAATAGCAGCAGTATCAAGGTCCTGCACATGTGTCATCTGTACTTCAGTACTCCCCCTGTCTTGCATCATCTGTTCTAGATATCAGCATAGAGGATTTCCATATCCTCATCATCTTCAGCAGCATCTGCAAACTTGTCTTCATCAGCCTCCTCTGGTTCCTCAATGAACCAAGTTGATGCAAAGAGTGCAACAACATTGTTAGCAGCAGCAGTTCCTCCATTCTCTGTAGCAGCAGCAGCATCAGGTACACCTCCAACATCTTCAGGATTCAGCTCTTCAATAACAACTCCAGAAGCTCTAGCTGAAGTGGAAGGTGGTACTCCCCCTGTTGTAGTGGAAAGTAGCCTGGTCCACTTGTCTTTGATGAACTGGAGCTCATCAATCTGGTCATGTAAGTGCTGTAACTGCAATAATATAAAAGATCTGGGAACAGAAAAAGTGGTGTCAGTGTTACCACCAATGTTCTCAGCATCTGGTGCAGCATTAGGTGCAGCTGTGTTCTGTTCAGGTCTCTGTGCTGGTTGAGGTTGGGGTTGAGGTTGAGCAGGAGCTGGTCTTTGAGAAGAACTTCCAGGATTGTGCAAGGGCAGATCTTTCACTCTTTCACCAATGAGCAAAGCAGGTGAAATGGTGTATAAAAGAACCTTACCTCTAAGAACTTCAGTCTTCTTAGGGCTAAAACCATGCATCTTCAGATAAGAACAAATAAGCACAGGGTATGGAAGGTTTCCTTTATCAGAAATATCACCACTAAACTTCATCATGTGGTGGAAAATAGTCAATCCCAAATTAAACTTCCTCAAAACCACTATCCTATAAAGCAAGATTGCTTGATCCTTTGTCACTTTGGTAGAGTTGGTGGAGGGTATCCAATTATAAACAATCAATTTGTGCAACACAGAATAAAGAGAAGTACGGTCCTTGGCCAACATTCCATTCCTCCATCTAGTCAACAAACCACCAGTCATAGAAGCAGTAACAACATCCAAATCAGGTTCATCATCATCAAGTACTGGTTCTATGCCTAAGAAATCATTGATCAATTCTGGTGTAAATGGAACTATACTCCCCCTAAACTGTACATTCCCATACCAACGGGGACTCCTCCTACCATTACTCTTTCTCAGACATGCATAAAATTCATACACCCAATTAGAAACAAAAGAATCACACAAGTTCAGAGCTTTCATCAACTTTCTATCCTCTAAGAATTGAATCAAATTCTTATTCTCAAAATCAGAAATATGAATTCCCCTTTCCATCAATAGTTTACTCCTAGACAACCTAGTTATCTTATCAACCAATCCATCAATATCAGATTCTACTTCAGTTTCAGAATTACCTTCCTCAGAAGTAGTGTCCTTTGAGCTTGGTTCTTTCACCTCTTCAGAGCTTGATTCCCCTTCTTTTTCAGAGCTTTTGTCCGAAGCTGCACTGCTTGAATCACCTCCATCATCTGGTTCAGGTGCTGGAGCACTGGATTCAGCATGTGAGGCAGCATTCTTCTTCAGGGCTTGCTGCATGTCCTTGAGACAAACCTCCATTTCAGAATCAGAATCAGGTTCTGGTTCTTCAGGGATTGTTCGAACTGCATCCACCTTTGCCTTTCCCTTCCCCTTTGGATCAGCCTTCTTCTTGGTTGGCTTCTCAATCACCACTTCTTCATCAGATTCAGAGAATACCTGAATTGGTTCAGCAACATCACCACCTAGCTTCTTCTTCTTCCTCAAAGAGTCAGAATAATCAACTCGAGTGAAAACTCGGTTTGATCGTCTCCTTTGCACTGGGCTCCTCTTTCTCTTCCCTTTCTCAACATTCCTCTTGAAAGGAATCGATTCAGAGTCCGACTTTGAGACATCAGAGTCAGTTTTGTCGGAATTTTCACTTTCTTCAGCATCCTCCATGTGAGCGTCCTCACTGTCGGATGTCTCCGCATTCGACGGCTCCTTTGACTCAGCAACAGGGGATTCTTCAATCTCCTTCTCCATCTCCCCCATAGAGGCAGCAGTCGGGGCCTCTGTTTCAGCGTTAGGGCTCGGAATTTGGGGCTTTTCGGCTGTGGATGAAGAAGGTGCAGTGGTGATCACTTCTTGGGTGCGCAAGTAGTGAGAGATGTCAATAGACATATCACCGATCGTGAGGATGGGTGGATTAGACGATCTCATCGATTGAGAGAAATTCTCAACTGCCTGGTTAAGCTCGGAGAGTGTAGCTTGGTTTGATATGTGTATGGTTGTTGGAGTAGCTGGTGTGGGTGCGACGGTTGCGGCAGTTGGGGGTGAGTTCTCGTGTGAAGCAGCCATGGAAGCTAAGGTATGCAGATTAGAGAGAGATGGAGACGAAGGTTGTGAGTTGGGAGAGTTTGGTTTCTGTGAGTGAGGTTTCTTGTTTCCTGCCATTTAAAACTCAAGAATTCGAAAAGAACCAACACAATAATCGAGACACACAGTTAGCTTATAACAAATCTGCAAAATTAATACTCAACTTACTCAATTAATTACAAAGCTTAGAACAAACATGAAATAGGAGTATTTATATAGAGATAGCTTAGTAGTTGGAATAATGTACGTGTGATTAAGGCTTGACTTAAAGAAAATTCTAGATTGAATGGATAATGCTCCACAAATTCAGCCACAAGTAAATCATGGGTGAGTTAGTGGGGTAAAATCTTAATTAATAAATTAATTAAATTAAGAATATTCTAGAATTAATTAAAAATAAAAATGTGTATAATCTGAAATAATAAAAGGAACGTGGTTAGTATAATTATAAATAAATAAAATAAATTCCCACAATTAATTAAATAATTACAACTTATAAAAATATAATTAAATCATGTAATGTTGTGCTCAAGGATTTGACATACACCTCAACATTGGTTTTTCACAGGTTTTACCTATCCAATGTAGCCAATTTTTCAGCATTTTTTCTTTTCATTGCTTTTCTTCTTTTTGTGCTACAACATCTAATTCGTATTGATCCATTGTTCCTGTAGAGTACATCGTAGTAGCGAACTCCGTGCCCCATACTTACTTAATGGATTACGAACCTCTTGATGTTTTTACCAAAATTCACCTTTTGAAAAGAAGGCATCGTAGTAGCGAACTCCGTGCTCCATAGTTACTCAGTGAATTTGGTACATCTTTTAGTATGCTGTAACATTCTCATTTTTTCAGGCTTTTGAGAGGTGTAGTACATGCCTATTTTTGCACAAACAAATTTCAGATTCAAGAATATTTTACAAAGGAATTATTCAACGAAAATAAGAAATAAATCAAATCTATAATAACTATACCACCTTAGGCTGTTGTCCCAAATGCTACCGCATTTGTGACAACATCCTCTCAAGAATTATTCAGATATTACACATACCAAGAGATTTCCTCAAAAATGAGAATCTCTCATGGTCAAGAGCCTTAGTAAATATATCAGCATTTTGATTTTCAGTAGGCACATATTCCAACTTAACTATGTTCTTCTCCACTAAATCTCTCATAAAATGATGTCTAATGCTAATGTGCTTAGTGAGTGAGTGTTGTACCGGATTTTTAGATATGTTAATAGCACTTGTGTTATCACAGAAAATTGTGAGGATATTGTTTTCAATTCCATAGTCATGAAACATCTTACTTAACCACAATAGCTGTGTGCAACAACTTCCTGCAGCTATGTACTCAGACTCGGTAGTGGACTGAGAAACACAATTTTGTTTCTTGCTATGCCAAGACACAAGATTGTTCCCCATGTAGAAACATCCTCCACTTGTACTCTTTCTGTCATCAATATCTCCAGCCCAATCCGCATCACTGTATCCAATCAATGTGTTGTTGGTGTCATTAGTGTACCATATCCCTAGTTCACTTGTACCTGAAACGTATCTGATAATCCTTTTCACTTCATTCAGGTGAGATTCCTTTGGATTAGCTTGGTACCTGGCACAAACACACACACTATACATAATGTCAGGTCTACTAGAGGTTAGATAAAGTAAACTACCTATCATGGATCTATACAATGTTGGATCAACATCCTTTCCACCATTGTCTTTGCAAAGTTTCAAAGTAGAACCCATAGGTGTTTTCATTACTTTTGAGTTTCAAGACCAAACCGTTTGACTAAGTTTTTAGCATACTTACCTTGAGAGAAGAAAATACCATCCTTACATTGTTTGATTTGAAGACCTAAAAAATAATTCAAGTCTCCAACCATACTCATCTCAAATGTGGCTGTCATTGCTTCAACAAATCTGTTCAGCATTTTATCACAGGTTGAACCAAACACAATGTCATCAACATATATTTGAGCAATAAGTAAATCTTCTCCAGTGTTCTTAATAAACAAAGTCATATCGGCTTCTCCTCTTATAAATCCATACTCTAAAAGAAAGTCCGTAAGTCTACCATACCATGCTCTAGGAGCTTGTTTTAGACCATACAATGCTTTCTTTAGTTTGTACACATGATCCGGGTATTGTGGATCTTCAAAACCTTTAGGTTGTTCAACATATGCTTCTTCATTCAATATGCCATTTAAGAATGCAGCTTTTACATCCATTTGATGTAGTTTAATATCAATAAAACATGCAATTGCTAGTAATAATCTAATAGATTCTATCCTAGCAACGGGTGCAAAAGTTTCATCAAAATCAACACCTTCAACTTGGGTGTAACCTTGTGCAACTAACCTAGCTTTGTTCCTAACAATGTTTCCAGACTCATCAGTTTTATTCTTATAAATCCACTTTGTTCCAATGACATTAGTATGACTAGGTCTTGGAACAAGTGTCCAAACTTCATTTCTTTCAAACTGATTAAGTTCCTCATGCATAGCATTTATCCAATTTTCATCAGTTAATGCTTCATTTACATTTTTAGGTTCAATTTCAGAATAGTAACACTCAGCATTCACAACATTGCAAATAGAAGACATGCATATTGTTCTTACCACATCTATCTTATTTGATCTTATTCTTCCTCTTGTTTGCACTCCAACTGTAGTATCGCCTATGATATGGTCAGAAGGATGACTTTTACCCATTCTTGAAGAAGGATTCGTTTTGGGAACATACTGATCATTCTGTGGAATTACAACTGTCTGTTCTGTAGATGTTGCTCCAGATGTGTTAGCATTTGGTGCAACATTATCAGACTTCAGTGTATTCTCAGAATTGTCAGTGACTTGTGATACATCTTCTTCATCTTTATCATCTGTAAGACCTTTATCATCATCAAACACAACATTAACAGATTCTTGAACGGTGTTAGTCCTAAGGTTATAAACTCTATAAGCTTTACTATTTCTAGAATAGCCTAAAAAGAAACCTTTATCACTTTTAGAATCAAACTTGTGAAGTTGATCCCTATCATTCAGAATATAACACACACAACCAAATACATGAAAATATTTCACACTTGGTTTTCTAACATTCAGAATCTCATAAGGTGTTTGATTAGTACCAGATCGAATATAAACTCTATTAATAATATGACATGCTGTATTCAATGCTTCAGCCCAAAATCTTTTAGAAAGACTTTTAGATAATAGCATGACTCTTGCCATTTCTTGTAAATTTATATTCTTTCTTTCAACAATTCCATTTTGTTGTGGAGTTTTAGGAGATGAATATTCTTGCAAGATACCTTTCTTATCACAGAAATCATTAAACATGCTATTCTCAAATTCCCTACCATGATCAGTTCTAATACGACCAACTTTCAAGTTAAACACATTTTTGAACCTTTTATAGAGAACTTTAAAAGCAGCAAATGTTTCAGATTTATCTCTTAAAAACTCAATCCAAGTATATCTAGAAAAATCATCTACCACAACTAAGGAATATCTCTTACCTCCAATGCTTTCAGTTCCCATAGGACCCATCAAATCCATGTGCAACAATTCGAAACATCGATGTGTAGAACAATGTGACAGCATTCTATGCGGCACTCTTACCTGTTTACCTTTCTGGCATGATCCACATACAGTGGTATTCTGGAAACTTAGTTTAGGTAGTCCTTTGATTGCATCTGATGTGATTAGTTTCTTCAATGCCCTGTAATTTACATGTCCTAATCTTTGGTGCCATAAGACATTCTCATCATGTTTTGACAGAATCAGTACCAGTCATTACACATTAGTTCCAATAAGAAACAGTTATCTGCAGACCTAGTACCAGTCATTACACAATCATCATCTTCATTAAGAACATAGCAAGACTCTTTGTCAAATTTTACATGCAAATTATCATCACAAAGTTGACTAATACTAATCAGATTAGCAAGTAAGCCATCAACATGCAAAACATTTTTAAGCTTAGGAAAACCTTTAACATTCAAAGTTCCTTTTCCTATTATCTTTCCTTTTGATCCACCACCATATGTAACATTACCACCATTCAAGGTCACATAATCAGATAAGTAGTCTATATGTCCTGTCACATGTCTAGAACAACCACTATCAAAATACCATAGACCAGGTAAACATGCTTTCAAGGATGTGTGAACAACGTTACAGGTAACTTTTGATTTCCATGCAGATTTCACAGAATGTTTCCTAGGATGTGAAGACATTCTGGATGGCATAAACTCTGTTCTCAAATCTTTAAACATTTTCAAGCAGAAGGGACGAATATGACCATATCTAAAGCAATAATGACAAATATACTTCCTTTCAAACTTGTGAGAATCTGTTTGTGCAGATGTTACACCAGATGTGCTAGCATTTGCCTTCACAAATTTCACAGGTTTTCTAAAATTTTCAGAAATAGAAGCAGTTTCACCATCATAACCTAAACCATAATTATTAGATTTACCAGTACCTATAGCATCATTTACTTTAGAAGCACTCTTGGAAAATTTTTTGAAACTTAAAGTAGAGGTGATCCGTTTCTCCTTTAGTTTACAAACTTCAAGATCTCTTCTGGTAAGTAAGACTTCTAGCTTAGTGATTGTGTCTTTCAGATCCTCATTCTCTTTATTCAAAGAATTCAGAAAGAGTTTCTGAGAGTTCCAATCATCTAACAATTTCTGATATGTTTCATCATCAATCCTTTTTCCTGCATCATCAACAAAACCATTAAAACAGTTCAAATCTGGGTGACTCTGTTTTGATGTTACTGTAGTTGTGAAGACATCAGGTGCAACATCAGAATCTGTATCATCCAGATCATCATCTGAGGAATCATTATAATCAATTCTGGTAAAATGAGCATGTTCATTTTCATTAAATTCATCAAAATCATCATTATCAGATTCATCACTCAAGGTAGCACTAAAATTCAGTTTTTGCTTCAGTCTGGTATTGGCACACTCATTTGCATAGTGTCCATAACCAGAACATGCATTGCATTGAACTGATTTTCTAAATTCAGGATCATACCTTGGTTTACCTTCACTCTTTGATGGTCTTGGTGTGAATTGACTCTTCCTCCTTTCTGGTTATGGTGTTGATGTGTTGATTTGGATCTTAGGTTGAATGTTCCCTTTAGATTTATGCATATACTTCTTAAGAAATTTATTAAAATGCTTTGTAAGAAGGGCAATGTTGTCAGGATTGCTAAGGCATTCATCAACCAATTCTTCATCCGAATCAACCTCAGTAATGATAGGCTGAATCTCAGATTTGTTTGATGTCTCTCCTTTAAAAACAACAACTTTCTTATCATCTTTAGCTTCATCAGTTTGATTAGTGTTTATTTCATAGGTTCTAAGAATACTCACTAATTCATTTTGACTCAACTTATCAGTATCTTTTGCCTCTTCAATAGCACAAATTTTAGCATCAAATCTTTTAGGAATAGACCTTAATATCTTATGTACTACTCTAACATTAGAAATAGGGTCACCAAGAGAATGCGATTCATTAATAATCTCACTTAACCTTTCATTGTAGGATGAAATTGTTTCATCTTCCCTCATTCGGAGATTCTCAAACTTTGTCCCCAACATTCGAAGCTTTGTCCTTCGAACACTATCGGAACCTTCACAATGCTCTTGTAACCTGTCCCATGCATCTTTAGAAGTAGAACAGTTAGATATAATTTTAAACATAGAGGTATCAACAGAGGTAAAAATAGCATTTAAGGCTTTAGAATTATATCCTGCTGTTGTTATCTCATCGGCCGTCCAATCAACTTCTCTCTTAAGTTGGATTTCACCATCGGCATCTGCTGGATTCTTTGGTATATCCCAACCTGTAAGAACAGTCCTCCAAGCACGTTCATCAATTGACTTGATGTACATACGCATCTTAGGCTTCCAATAAGCATAATTTGAACCATCTAAAACGGGTGGCCTAAGTGCTGTGGATATGTGATGTGTTTCCATTGCTAACATAAACTAAAACACACTTTAAGCAAGGATCTAAACCTAGTGTCGTCAGGTATCAGCTCTGATACCAACTGAAAGTGTGCGTGGGGTGGTATCTAGTGTTTAAGTAAAAAAACAGAACAATGTTACACTGAATGTTGTGACAATTAGTGTAGCATTAACTCTAACAAAATGTGAATAAGTAAACACAGTACACAGCGGAAGTCTAAAACACTAAAACACAATACGAACACAATGGAATAATTTTTAACATAGATTTTATTAATAACAAAACCTATGCTAAGCCTTACGGCGAAAAGTAACTTAGTTCCTAAGTTATACAAAAAAGTGTCGTGTGAAATGTCTCAGCAATTACTTCAACATTCCACAAACAGACTTAAGTGTAAAACACTGTCTAAAGAACTAATCTAATCTGTGATTCACTCTCACTCGATTCAAGACTAGAACTAAGTACACTGGAAGGTGTGGTATCCCTCGGCGTACGTTAAAAGACACAACTACTGACCATAACTCCTAACTAGGGTTGAACGCTCAAGGAGGTGTTACTCGAATAGTGCATACTTTGAAATGAGAGGCTCTTGCGGTATTTATAGAGAAATACTCAGCTTCTAGATCCTTCCATTATGAGATCCTATTTTTTAGGACCTCAACCTCCATGATCTTTCTAGAACATTCTGCCATCTTCCAGGTCTTTCTACAATGCTCTAAACTCTTCTAGCACGTTCTCCAACCTTCTGGAATCTTCCAGGTTCCAGACTCTTGTAGAAGCTTCTAGAATCGTTCCTGAATGTGAGAGCATTTAGTACAACATTTAATGTAACATTTCAGAAAAGACTTAGAATAAATCAAGGAAGGTCAAATTAAGATGTTGTTGATAATGTTAAAGCATTTAAGAGTTAACAACATCTACACACTTGGTCCTCCACCTTCTTCAATATGCGGGTTTCTAGATATGGAACATTAGCATAATTTTCTGAATTTTTGTATGTTATTTTCTTGGATTGAAGCATCAATACAAAGTTTCTCAGCGCATGAGATGAAACACGTATACAACTCACGCGCATATATATGTTTTTTTCCAAGAATGTTTTATACCTACAAACAGGTGTCTTTAAATCAGTGTGAAGATTGCATTGATCATATTCTTATTGAGCAAATACACGAATTAGGGTTTCTTACCAGGTTCTATAAATAGCCTCTCAACATTCACACAAATCACCTAACAACATGACGCGTATTGCTCTCTTTCGTATATTTTATTATTTAGATTCGTGGTTTGGAACTGAGAGAGCTTCAACACCTCAAAAAACCCCTCTTTGTTGTTCATCAGTAACCTCAAATGCCCAAAGACTGAATTTTGTAAATTACAGGTGCCGGGAAAATGGAGAGCAAAAATACGTCAGGAAGCATCAAAACCAACAAAGCTGATCATATTGTTCATTTTCCTCAAAAAATTATTGAAGGCATATTGTTAAGGCTTCCGGTAAAATCCCTCATGAAATTCAGGTGCGTATCAAAATCATGGCGTTCTTTAATAGGCATTGAAGGTTTCATCAAAGGCCTTCTTAAAAATTAAAGAGAAAAAACAAGTCTTTCCCACCACAGGATCATTTTAAACCCTATGGTCCCTGATATAGAGTACTAAGAAGAGAGGCAAGAGAAGAGACTAATTAGTGGATGTTTACCGAGTTAATAATGCAAGAAATACATTAATAAATTAATGGGTGATCAGTATTAGACTCGTGATGAAGAAAACATTGAAGCCTTGTGCAATTTAATTAAAGAAAATGTGCATTCAAGAATGCACGTTTCATATGTGAACACCACTTGGAAGGAACACGCTAAGCAAATTTAGTATTATTTACCTCTCATTCTTCACCTGCAGTAACCAGTTAAGATGTGAACATACACAACATGTTTCTAACACAATAAGTAAATTTATTATTATTTTCCTCTTTTTTTTTCACCCTTGACCGGATAAGAAATCAAATTTTATCCTATCTATATATTGATATTGCTTATATATATACATGATGAGAAGTTTTGCACATAATTAATGTTTTTTGTTTAAAATATAGTTCAAAAGTATTAAAATAGTAGCACATTGTGATGCACGCATCAGTCCCATGCATGTTTTTGTGTATTTATAATTAAAGTGAATGCCAAATTAATTAATTTTCTATACATATGATCATACACAAACTATTGCGCGTATAAAGTGGACATACTCCGTTAAATGAGACGAATGACTGTTTCACTTGTAAAATTATAACATGCAAGTTACATAGCTAGCCAGAGTATGAATTCCAACATAGTTCCACAAATACAACTGAAATAATTCTTCAGTAAAACATTACCTGGAACTCCCCATAGCTCCCCCTACTGGTTCTTGATTCATCAAGGGACAGTTGATGGAGGCTTGAAAGGTTGTTCGACACTCGGCAACGGCCTAGGCTCCTTCGTTGGACGTCCCCTCCTTCTCCTGGGTTGAAGAAGCTCAAAGAGGTGCATCTAGTAGTGCCAACACAAACACTCAATTCTCATGATCCACCAGAAGCAAACAACGAAACAAGGTATGTATTTTTGCTCTTTAAAATCAATAAAGATGTATACTTTGATTACTCTTATTCTTCGCACATGGCTGGTTAAGAATAATATCATATTTGATCCTATCTATAAATCGACCCATTCATGGTATTGATATTGCTTATATATATACAATGAAAAGTTTTGCAGATGATTAATGTTTTTTGTTTAAGATATAGCTCAAAAGTATTAAAATATTAGCACGTGCGGGTCCCATGCATGTTTTTTTGTATTTATAATTAAAGTGAATACCAACATAATTTCAAAATTATTGATTTTCTTATCAGTTCTTATTTTTATATAAAAAAAATTAAAATATAAATACATTTAAATGATCAAAATTGGACAAAAGAGGACCAAAATTTGTCGATTGGCCGGAAGTCCCAATTCCTTCGATGCATGCGAGCCACTCATAGGAATTTTTTAATAAAAAACTTAACCGATTAATTTTGGGAGAATCACTCCAAGATGGGAATTACAGTGATTAGGTAAAATGAACAGGTAAGATGTGAACACAATGTGTTACAGTAAGTAAATTTATTATTATTTTCCTCTTATTCTTTCACACGTGAGCGGACAAGAATAAAATCAAATTTGATCCTATCTATATATATATCTGACATTTAAATTCACTCATTCATGTTATTAATATTGTTGTTTAAATATATACAATGGGAAGTTTTGCATGAGACAATCATATTCACAAAATATAATATTAATTTTGTTTAAAATATTTCAAAAGTGTTAAAATAGTAGCACGTGTTATGTACGTGTCAGTCCCATGCAAGTTTTTTTATGCATTTATAGTTAAAGATAAATCCAAATCAAATTGGACCCGGGCCTTAAAATTAAGATCTATATATTATCTATATATATATACATCTCTATGAAAGAATTTCACATGGGGTTTCTAAACATGGAACATTAGAACCCTTTTGTGAATTTTTGTAACTTTTGCATGCCATGGGGTTGATTCTTTTCCGCATTGCAACTTTCTTGGATCGAAGCACAAATACAAAGTTTCTCAGCGCAAGAAATAAAATCGTGCAACTCACGCGCATAGTTTCACGCGCAGATGCGATTTTATATATTTGTTGCCAAGAATATTTTATACCTACACTATTTTAATTTACTAATATCATTAACAAGTGTCTTTAAAACATCATATTCCTATTGAACAGTTAATTTCATCAGAAAATGTTGAAAGTGGAGGCCATACGGGAAGTTTTGTGTGAGACCATCGTATACACTAAATATAAAAAAAAAAATCGGTTTAAAATGTAGTTAAAAAGTATTACAACGGTAGCACGTGTGATGCACACGCCAGTCCATGCAAATTTTTGTGTATGTATAAACAAAATGAATGCCAAATTAAATTTAAAAGGAGTATTATTTTCATGGAATCTAGTGTTGTCTTGCGAAATCAACTTATTTCCTCATTTGAATTTGTCTTTGTTTGTGTTTTTGCCTGCACATTTCTTCATCGCGTGTTGAAGCTATTGGTACTGCTATAGATCGTGTGAACATAAAAAATGGTCAAAAGGAAGCAAGAAAAGTGTACTGTTGGAGAAAATATTTTCTGGCTTAAGGAAGCAGAAGTTACTGTCTCGGTTGATTCAGAGAGTGCCAGAAGAATTTCAAAGTGCTCTACTGGAGGTAATTATACAATTTATTTTTGCACAAAACTATTTCATTTTAATGTAACTGTAGCTATTGTGTTTCGTTTCAATGCCTTCATCTAGAAATTGATTTTATGTTTCTTTGGTAGGTCTTTACTAATTTCGGAGAGCACAAAATGTTGTTTAAAGACTTCATCGCGACTTTAAAGGCCTTGGTCAGGATGAACACCCTTGTAGAAGCTGTGGGTATTGGGAAAGGTAAACAAGACATCACCGAAATGGTGTTGGAGCGTCCGAAGGCTAACCATGCATGCCCAGAGATTCCTGCTGGAAAAGCATGCTCGTCTCTCACAACCACAGAGATTGAAAATATAAAAAATAAAATGGTTCCGATTTTTTTGCATAGTAATATATATGGATGTTGTTGTAGCCTGCACTCAACTGTTAGCTGTGGAGATGCGCGTGCACTCCACGTGCATTAATTGCAGTCACCATTACACATGTTTTGATGATAATTAAATAATGACAAAATTTGATATTTGATAATTTTACCTCAAAATATAATATTCCAAATCTAAAAACTCTATACCAAAAAAGAATAAAGGATAAAATTAATTAAATCTGCTCGGCGCGTGAGGTAACATAGTTTTAACGCGTGCAACTTACCTGCAGAATGGGTTTATGGCCACCTAACACTCATATTTTTTTTGCCATGAGTATTTTATATCCACTACTTTTGTTTAATTAAATGCATATAATTTAAAAAAAAATGAAGATAAGATTAAATACTATTAGTCAATTAAAGGATGTACATTCAGCAGAACGAGATGGCTTCATTTCTTGGTTGTAGTGTGGGTGCACTGCCAATAAACTTTCTGGGTATCCAAGTAGGACTAAACCACCAAAAAGTAGAGGAATGGAAGGAGGTGATTCAAAAGATAAAAAATAGAATAAAATTATGGGAAGATCGACAAATCTCCTTTGGGGGCAGGATTACACTCGTCAATGCGGTGCTCGGCCGGATGCCCATTTATTATCTATCCTTGTACTGTTTACCAAAAAAAGCTTTGAGTGAAATCACAAAATTACAACGTAATTTTTTTTTTGGGTGGGGGAGTGAATTCTACAAAAATCCCATGGATCTCATTGAATGATGTTTGTAGACCAAAAACTGATGGGGGCCTTGGTGTTAAAAATCTTGATTTCTTTAACAAATCTCTTTTTGGCAGGTGGGCATGGAGGATTAGAACCGAACCCAATTCATTATGGGTACGGGTCCTTGATTCCAAATATGAATTTTCGGCAGCAGCGAACCCAGTAAACCCGACAAACAGGAGCAGTGCCTCAATTTTTTTTATTTTTTTTTTAAAAGAAAAAGATTATTATTGATGTAGTAGAGTACCAGTAGTACTCAAAATGGAGTTTGTTGAGTTACATCTTAGAATCACTTCAAAAAAGTGAGGAACAGAAAACACCTGGCAAAATTTAACAAAAGGCAATGCATTTTTCTAGATGCTAATGGATCTTGGATTTGCGCACCAGTCGTTAAAAGTTGCTGTTGTCGAGCAGCCTTTCTGTAAGTAGAAAATATTCCAAGCTTTGGCTCTGACTTCATCGAAAATTCTCTCCGGTTTTGGATCTTCGTTTGCGAATATCTTCCTGTTTCGGGCGCCCCAAATGAACCACACAGTCATACTCCAAATGCATTCCAAAATGTACCTTTTGCGCTTATCTCCGAGGATGCCACAAAATTGGTGGAAATGAGCAGCAGGCCATGATTGGAGAGGCGAACTGCTATTAAACCATTTTTTGAGCAACCTCCATATGGTGTACGAGAAAGGGCAGTCGAAGAACAAGTGGTGGTGGGATTCCTCTACTGCGCCACATAGAGGGCAAGATAAATCATCATCGTCTCTTAAAATACTCCTCTTTTGCAGTTCCAGTCGGGTGGCGATCCGGCCCCTAATCACCTTCCAAGCCAAACCTGAGTACTTGGTGGGTGTCACTTTATTCCATATCAGCCTACAGGCCGAAAGAACTTCTTCAGCTAAGGGTTGGGTTCGAGCCGGCAGTTCTTGGCCTCCGTAAGCTGATTTCGCGTTGTATATGCCATCTCCCGTGAGTTTCCACCACCAAATATCAGAGGTAAGGGGCTACAGTTGAATGGCTTCGAGCGAGCTAAGGAGTTCTGCAGCAAGGGATTGTTCTCGTGTGAAGAGGCTCCGTCTCCATGGTATACTCCAGGTCCAAGTGTTGTCCACCCATTCACCTGAGTCACTGACCCTTGCATCGGTGTTTGAGCAAACTGTGAAGAGCCTGGGGAACCGTTCCTTCAAAGTGGGTTCGTCCGACCAGCGATCGTGTCAGAGGAGCGTGCTACTGCGATCGCCTAGAACTTTTTATGTGTTCTGAGTAAACCAGGGGCTGGACGAATCAACAAAGAATAAGTCCCGAATCGAATTCCACCAGCACGATGCGGTGTTCCTGTTCGCCGACCCTGAAATTGTTCCTGTTGAGAAAAGATCATATTTAGAGTCCAAGATTTTTACCCACAGTGCGTTTGGTTCCGTCCGTATTCTCCATGCCCACCTGCCAAGAAGAGATTTGTTAAATAAATCAAGGTTACGAGCGCCAAGTCCCCCGACTGACTTAGGTCTACAAGGTTTTCTTTGGAATTCGATAAAAGGATAGATAATAAATGGGCAACGAGACGAGAACCGCATTGAGAAGGGTAATTCTACCGCCGAAGGAAATCTGTCTATCCTCCCAAGAATTAATTTTGTTTTTAATCTTCTGTACCACCTCTTTCCAGGCTTCTGTCTTGCTGTGGTTGATTCCCACCTGAATACCAAGGAAGTTCATTGGAAGTTCTCCGACCCGACATCCGAGAAAGGTTGCTGCCTCTTGCACTACTTCTGCATCCACATTAATTCCAAGTAGACTACATTTGAAAAAATTGATTTTCAAACCGGAGAGTTGTTCGAAGTTCACTAATAAGCATTTGAGTGCCCAAATGTTTTTCGTAGTTGCTTCACCGACCAAAATTGTATCATCCGCGTATTGTAGATGTGAGATGGGAATACGCTTTCTTCCAACTACTGCCGTATCGTATAGGCCAGCTGAAATGGCTTTGTTAATTAATACGCTAAGACCCTCGGCAGCGATAATAAACAGTAGTGGTGAGAGGGGATCCCCTTGCCTTAAGCCGCGTTCCAATTTGAACTCCATAGAAGGGCTGCCGTTTACGAGTACGGAAGCAGAAGCCGAAGTGACGCACTCTCGAATCCATTTTCACCATAGTGGTGCAAATCCCATACATCGCATCATATCGTCTAAGAAATTCCAGTCGACCGAGTCAAAGGCCTTGGCGAAGTCGATTTTAAATAGCAGCCTCTCCTCCTTCTTCTTTTTTGCCTCGTCTATAATTTCATTGAGGGCAAGCACTCCGTCTAATATCTGTCTCCCCTGAATGAAACCTGTTTGGGATTCCGAGATCACTGAGCCGATAATTAACTTTGGATAATCTTCTGGCCAGGAGTTTAGCGATGACTTTGTAGTAACTGTTGATCATAGAAATCGGCCTAAAGTCGCCAATGGTTGTGGGGCTCTCCTTCTTTGGGATCAATGCGATAAAGGATGGATTAAATCCTTTGACGAATTTCCCATTTGAGTGAAATTCATTGAAGAGATTTTGAAAGTCATCTTTTAGTATCTCCCAATTAGCCTTGATGAAGGCTAAGGAGAATCCATTGGGTCCTGGCGATTTCGAAGACTCGCAACTCCAGAGTGCCTCCTTGATTTCTGTGCCTGTGAAAGGTCCTGTGAGGAAGAGGTTATCTACTGTTTTGATGGTGTGGAGAGCAAAGCCATATGGGATGGTAGGTCGTGGCGACGATGAGGCTTGGAAGTGTTGCTTGAAATGCACTTCAATGGCTGATTTTATTTCCGATGGAGTAGATAGCCATGCTCCGTCGAAACACAGGTTTGAGAGATCGTTGGCTTTGCGCCGAGCATTGATGCATTTGTGGAAAAAATTTGTATTTGCGTCGCCCTCCTTGATCCATTGATTTTTTTCCTTTTGACTTAACATCTTATGCCTTATCTCGCATCCTGAGTATATGTCGTTCAAGATCTTTCTCCTTTGCTCAATTTCTTCTTTATCCAATCCCAGCGCATTATCTGTGAGGTCAAGTTCTAGAAGTTTTTGTTGATTTTCTTCAATCTGGTGTTCCAGGTCTCCATATTTCCTTTTGTTCCAGTCCCGGAAGAAAGCTTTGGCCGCTTTAAATTTTTCCTTGATGATAAAACTGTATCTTCCTTCAATCTGTAAATTTCCCCAGAATTCTTTCATATCGTCTTTAAAGGAGGGGTGATTTAGCCAAGCATTGAAAAAGAGAAAGGGTATCGGGCCCCAATTTAAGGGATGGTCTTCCAGTACTAGGGGGCAGTGATCTGAGATGGATCTCGGCAGTCCTTTGAGGCGTGATGGGGGGTCAGCGAGGATCCAATCTTCATTGAGCAAAACTCTGTCCAGTTTACTCTTACATGTTCCGTCGAGTCGGTACCATGTGAAGCTTCGTCCAAAAAGAGGGATTTCGAAGAGATTGTTGGCTGTGATAAAGAGTTCGAAATCCTCCATCTCCCTTTTGTTGTTGCATCATGTTCTCCCTACTCTCTCGTTCAATTGTCTAACCGCATTGAAGTCCCCTGCCAAACAGATTTGCTTACCCCTGTTTTGTTGGATTACAAGGCTAAGTGTGTCCCAGAGGATTCTCTTTTCTCGGGTATGACATGGAGCGTAGATGTTTATTAAGCAGATATCCGCTGAGTCTTTCTTTCGGATGGCGTTGACGGCTAGAAGTCCGTTTGTGTGCCAGGCACTAACACACTGGAGGTATTCGTCGTCCCACAGCGTGGCGATACCACCTGAGCGTCCTTTGGAGGGGCGAGATACAAAACCACACTTCTTGGTACCCCATAATCCTCCGCTCAAAGAATCATCGATGACCTCCAATTTTGTTTCTTGTAGAAAGCAAACTTCAATCCTGTTTCTTGTGATCAATTCTCTAACATTATTTCGTTTAACTCCACTACCAAGACCCCGTGTATTATAACTGAGTAATCGCATAAAAACAAGTTGTATGCACCTAGGACCGAGGCCGCTCTCGAGACTCAACGTATTGTGCTACTGTCCTCTGACTCGGGTGTTCTGTTCTTGAGACACAGTCTGAGGCCGAAATTACGGATGCGTTGAAGGGATTGACCTTCATCGAGGTCAGCCATGTCTTTGGAGAAAGCTTCCCATTCCGCTTTTAACAATTTCTTCTTCTTACTAGGGGGGATCTTTGGTTTCTTGGGGGGGCGGATGGGTCTAGGAGGGGCGAGAGGGGGAAGAGGTGCGTTGGAAGAGGTGGGAGACAGATTGGGAGGGAGGAAAGGTACCTGAATCGAAGGGGGAGAGAGGAGGAGGGCGGGAGGCTCGGGTAGGGTGGGGAGGGAGAATCTTGGAGAGGAGGGGGTGATGGGGGAGGCGAGGTATCGGAGGGGGCAGGGTGTAAAGGGGAGGGTGGGTGGAACATAGGGGGTGTATGGAAGGGGGTGGATAAATCAGGGTGAGGTTGTTAAGGCCTTCTTCTTCAGGGGGAAAAGACTCATTAATTGCACCATGAGAAGTGGGTGGGTGTGCGCCACTGTTTAAATTCACAATTAAGTTTATGTTTCTTGAATCTTCAACCGCCTCTTCCAATTGAATGTTGGCATTCAATTCACCCGAGTCATCGTGTTTACAGGGGAATGTTTCTTCTTCCAAAGGGTCGGGCACAATAGGCGATGGTGCAGTAAATGCTTTGGATGTATGGTCCCCACCCGAGGAGTTAATCTCCTCTTCCAAATCACGCGTGACGTCATTTTTCGAGGGGGATGTTTCTGCAATCAATGACTCGGGCACAAAGGACGATAGAGCAGTAAATGCATTGGAGAGTTGGGCCCCAAACGAAGAATTAATCTCCCCTCCCTCCAATTCGTCGATGGATGCGTCGCCGGCGGGCGGTTCTTGTGCAGAGGGCACTCTTACCCCCGAGAAAGCCGGTTCAGCCTCAACTCTTTCCCATATTTCGTCCGAGTCAGTTTCCGAATACTCCGAATCAGAGGACGTCTCCATATTGTAGGGGATTAGTATTTCTGGTTCTTAAAAAATACGTATGTGGAACATCGTATCATCAATGGGGGGGGGAGATGCGGACATTGGTGAGGTTTGGGCCCGCCGCGAGGATACGAATTCTCGCGAAACCGAAACTAGCCTTCGAATCCGTGTTATGATCGATCTCCACTAGGCTTCCAAATAGTAGGGCCAGGCGTTTGAAAAATCTTCTGTTCCAGGCGTGTAATGGAACGCCATACAACCTGATCCAAACCGATCTTTGAATGCTAACATCGGTATTTTCCCATGGGGTAATGGAATCGAACCAATGGTCCGACCATTCTTCGAGCCCAACCAACACCGTATCAAGGGGGGCAATAGTGGTAGGCTTAAGGAGGACCAGCCTACCGCCCATGTGAATGAGCCTGATATTTTGTCCACATTCGCCAGAAATCTCCTCCATGTGTGAGTCCCAGTCGAAACTAAGTTTCAGTTGGCCTGTGAGGCAGCCCTCTGTCCAGGCCCGCTCGTCAGAGGAGGAGTGAAACACGAAACGCACTGGGGGCCTCTCTCCCCCGTGGGGAAAGGTATCGGGGGGAGGGGAGTTTGGAGGCCGTGATGTACGCGAGGGGAGTGGAAGACTGCTGGCAAGAGGGATTCCACTTTTAGCCCTGTCCAGGTACGACACCCCCAATTGTGTTCTGTTTGGAGAGGAGATCACGAACCTTTGTGGCGGGTTGCACGGTCTTTTGCTTCCGTTTCTTGAAAATTTTGACAAGTTTGCCCGGAGTTTGAAGGAGTCAAACCAGATTGCATTCAGACCTTCTTCGATCCTTCGACATTCCCCATTTTTGGAGAATCTGACGAAACCGAAAGGCTCCCCCCTTTGATTCTATTTCTTGGAGATGTAAATGTCCTTCACAAGTCCAAAGCGGCTGAATTTCTCTAATAGTGATGGAATGGTGACTGATGAGGGGAAATTTCAGAAGAAAAAGGTGAAGGTGGAGGATTCAATCCTCTTAACCCACGCCGGAGCACTGCCTCTGTTCTTCGATAAAACACCACCACTCAACTTGGAATCTCGAATAGGAGCCCGGTTATCATCTATCCTATGGTAGTTAGGTTCTTTCTGCCTCACCGGAAAGCGCTCGGGAAGGTGTGTGTGGCTAATCCTAGGATCTACCCCTCTCCTCCTTACCCACTCCACTCCCTTTCTCTCTCTAGCTCTCATTCTCTTACGTTAGATAATTGAATTCCAGCAGTGCCTCAATTTGGTGGAAGAACCTGTATGATCTCTTCTTTTCGAGCCCAAACAACCGCTGGTTTGAAGACGGGAGTTGCTCCTCTCTTTGGAGACAAACAAACCAATCCTAAGTGAACGGTACCCCAGACTTTACTCTAATTTCATTAATGGTTGGATGGCACTTGGATATGGAATATTTTATGGAGGCGTACACTTTTCTCATGGGAAGATACTCTTGCCCATCAACTTCTAGCTTCTTTGGATTGTGTAAAACTGCAGGAACATATCCCGGACACATGGAAATGGAAATTGTCCAGCGACGGGAAATATTCTTCCAAAACAGCATACACTTGCCAAGGAATGACTCCACCATCTCAAACTCGATCTTCAAGACGACGTCCAAGCTGCCCTTCGGTCAATCTGGAACAAGTTAACCCCATCCAACTTTTCAGGTCTGGCTTGGAAAGTTATTAGAGGAAGACTTGCAACCCGTACTGAACTTAGAAAAAGAAACATCCTTGGAAATGACGATGATCTGTCATGCGCCCTATGCGGGCTTGAAGAGGAGTCAATCCAGCACCTATTCTTCGAATGCAGGTGGTATAGCAAGCTGTGGCAATTATGTTTTTCATGGTTTAACACTAACTCAGCAACACACCACAATCCCGCTGCTCACTTCTATCAATTTTGTGGCCTTCTTGGACTCAAAAGGAAGAAACACATTATGGAATGCCTCTGGAGTATGTTCGTATGGCACATTTGGAAAGCTAGAAATGGGAAAGTCTTCGCGAACGAGGAATCCAAGCCGGAAAAAACGTTTGATGAAGTCCGTGCCAAAGCCTGGAGTATTCTATTCCAACACAAACAATGCCCCGCCTCGGCCTCCTTTCATGACTGGTGCGCGACACCTAGGCTTTTATCCGTTTAATTAATTTTTGTCTATAACCTGGCGTCTTTGCAGTTTACTTTGTTACTTTGATTATAAATAAACGCCTTTTTTCCTTAAAAAAAAAAAACATTCAGCACAGACATTAAATGAATAATTTGAAAGAAAAATGGAGAAAAGGAGCAAATGTTATCAAGAAATAAATTAAAAGACCAAAAAATAATATACAAACAAATCCCTGATTTCGTATACTACAAATCCACGAATTTAAGTTTGAACAATTCATTCACATTAAATTTTCGGCAACCAAAATTTGACCCTTTTTTGTCGAATCGAAGGTCAAGCTGTATATCAAATGGTTCATCTATCCACGTTCATCATTTTGATATATGGTCATCATTTTTCATTCAACTAAAAAAAAATTAGAAATTGGTCAGGAAAGTACGTATTGTATTGTTTTTGTTTAAAATATAGTTAAAAAGTATTAAAATAGTTGCACGTGTGATGCACGCATCAGTCCTACGCATATTTTTGTGTATTTATAATTAAAGTGAATGCCAAATTAATTTTCTATACATATGATCATACACAAACTATTGCGCGTATATATAAAGTGAAGTGGACATACTCCGTTAAATGCAGGGTTCTGCTGCAAGTTATTGAAATGCTCCATATGATAGCTGCAAGATCAGATTACACATTATTCAATTGAGATAATTAACATGCAAGTTACACAGATGTTCAGCTAGCCAGAGTATGAATTCCAACAAATACAACTGAAATAATTCTTCAGTAAAACAATATTACCTGGAACTCCCCATAGCTCCCACTACTGGTTCTTGATTCATCAAACTCCCCATTGCAGGCCAGGGGACGGTTGATGGAGGCCTGAAAGGTTTTTCGACGCTCGGCAACGGCCTAGGCACTTTCGTTGGACGTCCCCTAGCCTCCTTCTCCTGGTTGAAGAAGCTCAAAGAGGTGCATCTAGTAGTGCCACCACAAACACTCTTGACAATTCTCATGATCCACCACACTACTACACATTTGGCTTTGGAGAGCTGCACTTGGAGAGCTCTTGTTTCGAAAAGCTCTCCAAGATAGCACTTGGAGAGCTCTTTTTTCGAAAAGCTCTCCAATTTAGCACTTGGAGAGAGGTTTTTTAAAAAAAAAAAAACTTAGAGAGCGGTTCAAAACCGCTGTCCAAGTGAAGCGGTTGAGAACCGCATTGCAAGTAGAACTTATACAGCGGTTTAGAATCGCTCTCCAAGTATTCACTTGGAAAGCGGTTCATAACCGCTCTCCAATCTCAAAACCTTGGTCAAAGCCCTAAATCCCCAAAATCAATTAATTTATTCGACGCGTTTAATTTCTGTCGAAGCTCTCCCTCCCCCAAACAAATTAAACGCGTTTTCTCCTCCAAACTTCCCTCTGTAAAATCGAAGCTTGGTTTCTCCCTCCCCCAATCATCATCCAATCCCACGAAATCCACCTCCAATTGATGAGAATACGTCCTTCTCTGCTGCAGTCGTCTCCGCGAAACTGGATTAGGGCTTCCGCGCTGTCGCGGTTTGATGTTTCGAACGCGTAAATCTGATTCTAGGGCAGATACTTTAGCTTCAATCAGTTAAATTTTAGGCTCGAGATGGTGAAGACTTACATATTCCTTAAACAGAGAAGTGTATTTTTTTTCAGGTGCTTCCTTCCTTGATTGAAGAAATGGCCACAAGCAGAAGATCTTCGATACCGTACGAAATTTCTCGGGTTTCCCCAATCCAATTACGGATTCCATCGTCGATTTCCTGCCTTGCATCTGCAATTTCTAATATGGAATTCAATTGTCGCAGTTTCATTTGGATCACTTCGATTCGCCCTCGCAATTCTGGTGAGTTTTTTCCATTGTATGTATGTATATATATATTAATTAGTATATTCAGTAGTGTATATATATATTAATTAGTATATTCAGTACTGTATATATATATATATATATATATATATATTAATATGTATATTAATTATATATACCACTCACCACATTGATAGTATTGAATCTATTACTTACTGATGCATATCCCTCTGAAACTAGATGACCAAGTTTAGTGCCTGCTTAATGTTTTGACTTTGAGAATAAATTGAGCTATCAGATTATATAAGTAATGAGATGCTTTCGCATGTTTCTTACCTGTAGGTGTTCCTTGTTGATCAACTGATCATCTAGAAGATATAGATATATCAATCACTTTTTGTTTCCAAGAGATGTTATACTTATATATTATTTATGATGAAATACTGAGACTTGGATTGGCTTCTTTACATGTTACTGTTATCTGTAATCTTTTGCTTGAATTTTCTTTTACTGAAATTCAAAAGCAGATGGCAACTTTTACGATTTCTACTGCACTACTACACATTTGGCTTTGTAGAGCTTTAAAAAATGGTCTTGTAGAGCTTTTAAACGAGCTCTCCAAGTGGGAGCTATGCAAGTGAAATTGCACTTGGAGAGCTCTTTTTAAAGGCTGTGCAAGAGAGGTCATAGACAGCGGTTTTGAACCGCTGTCTATGTGTATTTTTTTTTTTTTTGTTTTTTGACTTGGACAATGAACCGCTGTCTAAGTGATTTTTTTTTTTTAAAACGCATGGGCTTGGACAGCGGTTATGAACCGCTGTCTAAGTCAATTTTTTTTTTTTTTAAATAATTATTTTATATTTTAAAAATCAATTTTATACAAAACCAAATTTATTTATATACCAATAAATAAATTTTATATTTTAAAAATCCATTTTATACACGTCAAATACCAAAAAATTAAATAAATAAACGTACACTAACGTACGTTCAATTAATATAAACACAAAAAAACATTAAATATCATCACAAATGTATAAGTTAATATATTAAATGCAACAAAAGTTATACTAGCTACTTAAATTAAACCTATACAAAAATCGATTGTACAGGTACCCGATCCAATCTTTTTTCCATTTGTCCATTCTTTTGTCTTTGTAAGAGTTGAGCGGACGGGCATAGACAAACTGCAAACAACGATCAATCAATATAGTTAGATATATAGTATATGAATTTTTATTCAATCAATAATAATTTAAATAAATCAATAAATTGACTTACAGTCTTAGGATTAATCTCCAATCCAGAAAAATTGATTATATCCTCAATATAACAACATACAAAATGTCCACAATGGTCTCCATCATGTTGCCTCGCAACCTGTTATGATTAGCAATTATAAGCATGCGTGCATTACAATTATGATTATTTTATAGGTATTGCAGGGTAAGATGTATTGGGTTTTTATAAAAATTGAATTCTAAAATCCCCAAAGTAAAATCAAGTTTAGATTTTGAGATCCCAAGTCCAGTATTGTAATCCCAAAATCAAACATACCATAAGTGGATCTTATATGCAAGTTTGTAAGACCAAAAATAGATTAAAAAATGAGATGGAGTTCACACGCGAAGCAAGTTCACACAAGTGTAACTCTAAATCACGAGAAGTGCAACTATTAACACCCACTGAATTGGTTTATACACACATATGTACAACATTTTTTTAGCTACTTGTACATTCAAACAAAGCTATAAAGAGGGTGCATAAGTAATTCTGTGAGTGTATTGTGGTATTAGGTTACACAACTTACTGATTCATAGAGTTGGAAGTCCCTTCTACCACCTTCGATGGCAACGACTATTGGTTGGTGAGCAGCAGCCTTCTGTAGAGCCTTTTCGTTGTTTGCAGGTACATCTTCGTAGCCATCAATGGATACAACTTTAGCATTTTTCTGCATACCATTTATCAAACACAACGTTAAATGCAAAATTCATTTTTTGACAAAGCTAATATGTCAGCATTGCTCAAAGACAGACACATGAAGAAAGAATCAGAACTCACTCTGTTTTGGTCGCATCTGCCATCTTTCCCAGTGTAAGGATAATCTTCCTCAGTATCAAGGCCCCCATTCTTGATAATGAACTCAAATGCATAGTCCATAAGGCCACCATTACACCCTTGATTATACGATGTATCGCAATCCACCAGCTCTTGCTCAGAAAGTGAGATCAAACTTCCTGTGGCTATCTGATTTATTCCTTCAACAGCTACGATTGTAGAGAATGCCCAGCAACTCCCAACAAAAGTTCAATAATACATGAATACATCAATTTCAAGACACTACTAAAATAACCTCATTATAGTGACGCTTAGTTAATGACCCTCTTAAATTAGGGTCACAAAATATGGACATAGTGACCCAATCACAATTTATTTAGTTCTAATGACGCCTTAATTAGGCCGCCTTAGTTCATTCCTTTCTAAAATAAAAAAGTTGCCTTAGTTCTCTCTAAAAAAAAATTAAGTCGTTCTAATTTTAATTTAAGAAGTAATTCTCTAGTTTCTTTTCATCACTAAACCCTTCATCACAATCACGTCTTCTCTTCAGCCTTAATAATTCATGAATCCTTCATCACAAGTCACAACGCATCTCTTCTTCAGCCCTAATAATTCATGAAATCCTCTTCAAGCCGCAATCTTCTCAAGTCCTTCGTCACACGAAATCTTCTTCTCAATCAGTTCCCGAAGCCCTCGTCACACGATATTGCTGTCATCCATGGATTCCTAGATTTATTTCACCATCCGTGAAGCGTGCCCTCATCTGTGTAAGATGAAAATAGTTTTTCAGTAATTTTTCATCCATGGATTCCTAGATTTATTTCTCTGAATTGGATTATTGATGGGCAAGGTTCGAATTAGTCGCTCAATAGAGCTTTCTATAATGTTCTGTTCGAAATGGAATACTTGACTTCCCAGTTCAGGTGCAGATTTCAGGTATTTGGTAAATCAAAATCGAAGATTGATTTATCTGTACCGAAGATAAAAATTGTTGAGGGATCAAGCAGAAGTTCTTCTATTGAAGCAAAGAACAGATATGCTCCAGATGTATCTAAAATGGTATGTATGAGAAAAATTGCACCTCTTTTCTTCATGATTTAGGGCCCGTTTGGCTCAGCTTATAAGCTACTTAAAACAGCTTATAAGTTGTTTAAGAGCTTATAAGCTGTGTAAATGTGTTTGGCAAATTTATTTTTTAAACATCTTATAAGTTGTATAAATAAGCTACTTGAAGCTTATAAGCTCCAAAATAAAGTAGGACAACCCCAACTTATTTTTTAGAAACTTATAAGATATATGTAAATTACAAAAATATCCCTAATACTTTTAATTATTTACATTAATATTAATACAAAAAATAACAATTTCATTAATCATAATTTTTTTTATTTTCTCTCTCCTCTCTCTCTCCTCACGATCTCTCTCCCCCTTTTCTCCCTTCTCTGTCGCGATGCTTCTCTCTCAAAACTCTAATCCCCAATCGCAGGTCTCTCTCCACCCTAATTGAACGAGAGAATTGCAGGAGAAGATTTGGATCTCCATATCTCCTTAATCGCAAGAGAAGATTTGATCGTAAGTTTTTTTT
Organism: Galeopsis tetrahit; assembly: GCA_963675135.1. Taxonomy (NCBI): domain Eukaryota; kingdom Viridiplantae; phylum Streptophyta; class Magnoliopsida; order Lamiales; family Lamiaceae; genus Galeopsis; species Galeopsis tetrahit. Next base: position 42,909,185 of record OY776128.1, on the reverse strand, counting down.
TTATAGGTGAATATTGATATTTTTACAATTTTTTTTGATCTCCCTATCCCCAATCGCACGTTTCGTATAATTTTCGTATGAAGTTTGAATTGAACAAGCTAACGCCAAAATTAAGAGAGAGAGAGAGGGATGAGAGAGAGAGAGAGAGAGTCTCCTCACAACCTATGAGCGGAAGCTTCGCCCCCAAATTTCAAATGCTCCTAGTTGTAAGATTCTATTTCTTCTCGTTTTCTGCTGATGTTCTTTATTTTAATTCGTTATTATATAGTCAAATCTGGAATAAGTATAAGCATATGCTTCTAGTTGATATATGTATGAATTGAATCATTCTGATATATGTTTTCGATCGGAAATTACTAATTAGGGATTTGATTTTGTACGTTTATGTTTTTTGGTTTGCGGCTTGTTATTAGATGCAATTCTGAATTATTTTAATTTTGTGGATTGCGTGTTCAATTTTGTAGTTATGAGGAGACAATGTTGTCCAATTTGGATTGCGGAAAGAAAGCTGATGAGATTTCAGGAGCTGAGAAGCTTATAAATGACATTGAAACCATAGGTAAAATCTTGTATACAGACAAGTCTCTACCACCGAGGCTTCCTCCTAGTTCTGTGGCTAACAATGGATCCAAATCTGTTGGGAAATCCGATTTATCGAAGCCCCAAAAGAAGCCAAAGGATGCTAAGAACAACAAGAAAGATCCACCTGACAAAGAAAAGAAGCCTTCAATTTGGGGCTGGAAACGTCTAAAGGCATTGACCAATGCCCGAAACCGTAGGTTCAATTGTTGTTTCTCACTCGTAGTTCACTCCATTGGGGGTTTACCACCCCTTTTTGATGATGTTTGTGTGGTTGTGCATTGGAAGAGACGTGATATTGAGCAGAAAACGTGCCCGGTTAGGGTTAATCAAGGAGTTGCTGAGTTTGAGGAACAGCTAATACATTCTAGTTCTGTAAATTGCAGTAGGAGAGGTCCTCGTCAGTTGGCTAAGTATGGTTTCTACTTCCTATGGTGTTTACTTATGATGTTCTTTTCTATGCAGAATATCTTTAGCTGCTGCCTTTTTTGTGGAGTTTCTGATTTTTTCGTTCTGAGAATTTGCGATCAAGATACGAGTAGAGGTAATGATATTAACAAGTAGGTTATTCATATGTGTTGGGATCCTCGCAGCATTGGTAGCTGGACTGCCTTTGGCAGGGAATCCTTTGTGGTATTTAACCCTTTCAAATTGTGTTCTTGGGACTTGTCATAAAGACTATATCTAATACTTTGCTGGAAATGAAAGAATATGTCGTCCATGATTTAGAGCCATTTTGGTTTAATTTGTGCGTGGAAATTTATCAACTTTGGGTCCAAGGGAGGAGTTATTCATAAATTGAAGAAGTTTTTCAGTTCGATTGCATTGGTTCCTGAGGATTTTGGTTAAATTTAAAAAGTTTCAGAGACAACCATAATCAAATAGAGTTCACATCCTCCTGCAGTTTTGAGACTGAATGAGGATTGGCAATAGAAGTCTTAATCTAATGTTCCGATTTAATTCAGTTTATGTAATGCAACACATAATACGCCCCATAAAACCACCAAGTTTTCAAGGTGTAACTGAAAATGAAAAAATTGATAGTACCAATAAAGAATGCTATCATTGCCTTCCAGTTTGACCTTCTGGCTGTTCATCACCTTTTGTGCATTCTGTTTCTCTAAATACAAAGTATTTTCTATATCCCCTCTCCCCTTCTTTGATGAGCCAAACTGTGTCTGTATTTTTCATTTTTGATCAACTTGGGAAAACAAAACAAAATATTGTTCCTTTTTATTTGTGCTTTAACGTTGCCTTCAGTGCAGTATAACTTAATAGATGAGCTCATGTGCGATATAATTTTTCTCAGCCTTGTGAATTTATCTTGATTGTATGTTATCTCATATTATTGTCTCTGTTGTTTATAGGTGGAGGACCATGTTTACTGTTGCACTCGTTCCATCTGTGTTATTGGCAATTGGAATGTCTTTCTCTCCTGAAAGTCCACGATGGCTTTATCAGGTTTCATTGTGAACTTCATCTCAATGCCTGTTTTTTCCAGCTAGCACGTACACTTGATTTATTAATTTATATTTTTTGATGGGATCCTACAATGAAAATATGTTAAATGAGGCATGTTTCTATTGAAGCAAGGGAGAATCGATGAAGCTGAAGTGTCCATAAAAAGGCTATATGGGAAAGAAAGAGTTGCTGAGGTTATGAGTGATTTGGATGCAGCAAGTCAAGGTTCCTCTGAACCTGAAGCTGGATGGTTTGATCTTTTTAGCAGCCGCTACTCAAAAGGTATATATTTTTTGTGAAGAGTTTTTATGAGATTGGGATTGCAAAAGATTCATTCATCAAACGAGTTTCTTTTACACAAAGCAGGACCCTTTAGCCAATTGTTTAATGATGACCCGACCTGTTCTGTCTTCAATTGCCACTTTTACTAATGTTGATTTTTTATAAAATTGCCCTTCTATTGGCAGTTTGAACATGATTAGTAAATTATTTGGTTCATTATGTCGTAGAATTAGGTTAGGATGATAGAGAAATTATTCATCAAGCCATATTAGTTGGTGCATATACGCTGATTAATTATATTTATGAATTGATCCATAAGTATGACCTACAACCAACAAGAGGAATGTCTACCCATGAGGAAGTGGGCATTTTTTTGATGACTTGTGCACATGGTGTTGACAATAGATTGTTGCAGGAAATATTCAATCATTCGGGTGAAACGATCTCAAGACACTTTCATAGGGTCCTAAAGGCTATTGGTAAGTTGGCCAATGATATTATTGCACCTCATCCTGAGTACAATGAGGGGAAAGGGTATCATAAGCCTCAACACCAACGATACATGCCATTCTTTAAGGTGAGTGTATATAAAAGTACTTATATATAGTAGGCTACTCGAGTAGTTCAGGATTATATATAGTAGGCTGCGGTGGTAATATGTGTTAATATGCATTTTGATGGACTACATATGGAACAATAGATGTGAAGTACTTTTGAATTCGAGCATGTTGGAACATCTGTGGGAGCTTCTAATGTAGAAGACGTAATTGGTCATCAGAACACCTACTGGATGGCAGTGCGAGATTCAATTGCTGTGGAAATTGCTAAGCAAAGTTGATAATCTTGAATTCGATTAATAGGTGATGGTAATTATTATTTAGTATTTGAAGAATTTGGTTTAACAAAGTTTATGTGCTTGCGCGTTGTAAAGATTTTTTTTGTTGAATTTAATATATTTTTAGCACTATTTTAATCAAAGTAAATAGTTTTTGCTTTTTTTTAATTATTATTTTGGTTTAGATAAAATAAAAAAATCAAATTTGAATTTATTGAATTTATATTTTAAGATTTTGTTAAGTAGTAACAAAAAAAATCCAAATTTAAAAAATTAAAAGATTAGATTTTAAATTGTTTAGTAGTATTTATTTAAAAAAACAAGAATGATAATAAATTCAAAAAAAGTTGCGTTAACAAATTTTGTTTAAAAAAAAAAAGACTATTTGCATTTTTTGAGAAAAGAAAAAATGAAAAGACTATCTAAAATTATTGCGTTAACAGATTTTGTTTAAAAAAAAATGCATTAACAAAAACATGGAGTAAACATGTCCTTTTTGGTAATTACAATACTAAAAATAGCTTATAATGCCTAACACATCATCATCTTATAAGATTGTATAAGAACTTATAAGTTCCATTAGCCAAACACTTTTATAACTTATAAGCTACTTAAAAATTACATCTTATAAGTTGTTTTAAGAGCTTATAAGATGTTATAGCTTATAAGCAATTTAAAATAAGTTGGGCCAAACACCCTCTTAATTACTGTTTTTCTATTTCAGATTCTCTGTGCTCTGCTGTCAATCTGTAAATGAAATCTAGGTTCCCATTAGCCACGATTGGTGCTCTTTAGTTATATTTTAAATTCAATTATTGGCTTTTTGAGTTTGATTGTATTTTTAAATGGGCTATGAATATCTTTAAAGGTTGTTCTATTTAGCTATAGAATTTGTAATTCTGTTTCTTACTCTTTCCACAATGGTGGATCTCGGTGCTCTGTTGTTAATCTGTTGCTGAAATCTAGGTTCCCATTCGCAATTAGTGTTTGCATAAGCATGAAAAGTATGTGGTTATGCAAGTGGTGCATACAATTTGGTGAATTTACTTGATAAATTAGTCTTGCATAGTTAGATCAAATGAGATTAAGGGAATTGATCAGTAGTTTGGACTTGTTGCAGTGGAAAAATATATAATCGATATGTTATATACATATATCCTTGGGGCAAAGTCTATGGAGGAAATTTTAAACAACAATTAGCTGTTTTATTGAAAAAATGATGTGGAGGAAAGTTTAAACAGATTATTGGGGTTGCCGTGGAGGGGACGTTGGATGCAATACATGCCAATCGAAATTTTGTATCCTGCTATGTCATGTTATTACTTGCATTCAGAGTTGATCTATTTCTATTTTAGGTGTTATCACATCTCTACAAACAAGTTTTTAAACTTATTTTGTTTGAAATCAAGGATTTATTAAATGGGCTTTGAGTGTTTATTTACTTACTTATTTCAGCTGCAAAGTTTTCACAAGATATATGCATGCTTGGTTAACCTTCAAATGCCTTATAAAATTGGGATGTGACAGTGTGATTACTCGTATTATGAAGAGGTCAGTGTGCTTCTGTTTTAACTTTATTTTACCATCATTGTCATTTTTTCTTAAATTTGTTCATTTGGGAGCCGAATGAATTATATATGAAACTGAAGAGAATTTTGTGGAACTTGGGTACGTTGTTGATCTGGTGATATGGAAGTAACATCTGGCTCGGGTAGGAAACATTATCATATCAATCTGATACGTGGATTGTCACTTGACTAAAAAGAGTCTTCCATTTCTAGTCGTAATTATTACAAAAAGTTTCTTGGTTTTGTGTGTTTTAATAATGATCCTAAAGATGATATATTTTAACACTTAAACTGTAGTAGTTAACCCCTGTTTAATGCCCTCTTTTACAATCTTGGTGATTATCTGAAAATTTCTCTTCCTTTTGTATCTTTATGCGGTTGAATACGAATCTAAACTTTAAAAAAAAATAGTGTGTCCCGCATGGCTGGTTATTAGAGTTAGGGACTGAAACTTTTCCATCTTTTTCATTATTTCCCTAGCCTAAGGGGGGAATATGAGTCTGGATGATAGGAAAGGAAAATTCTTGTGGAGAATCGTTGTGGCTGCCTTATTATGGTCTATCTGGCTAGAAAGAAATAAGAGAATTTTTTGAGGATATTAGTGAGTCCATGGGAAAATATTAAATACAGAGTGGCGTTATGGGCAGTGAGTCATAATGTTTTCAAGGGGATATCCTTATCAGATTTTTCTAGGGGTTGGCGTTATGGCTTGTAGACCTTGAGCTTTAAGTCTGAGTCGTTTTGACGGTCTATAAGTCTGAATTTAGATATGGATAGTGTCTATATCTGCACAAATTGCTGTACTCAATAGGTATTTCTCGTCCCTAATGTTTTGAGCAATAAAATTGTTATTTCTTATAAAAAAAAAGTCTGGATAATAGACCAGCCATATGGGTTTGACAGTCCAGATCAGAGTAACATTGCTTGAAAAAATTGGTAATGCAACAGTAACCATGTATATATGATTTGAATATTAGTATTTCATTCTGAACTTGATGATCTCATTTCTTGTGACAAATAACTCATAATTTTCAGCGTGTTATAAATTGCAAGTTAATTTCCATTCAAAGTAGAATGGATTTTGGCATAACCTAATAAAAGAGATGAGCTTCCCTTTAGCATAAAATCTCATTTTCCATTTCTTGGTTCAAATTTTTATTGGTCTTCAAACCGTGCAGGGACAAATTTAGTGGGGGATCATCCGTCTTATGTAACTTTTTTTACTCACACCTTTCTTTTATTTGAGATTGGCCCCCTTGAATTGAAAATATACATGATATTATAATATAAAGATTTTCTCCCCTGTTTGAAGTAAAATTCTAGATCCATTCTTATGTGTGTTCTCGTATTGTTAGGAGCAAGGCAGAATGTTTCTTTCGTGAGTTGTCCCGTAAAAGGACATGATTCTGATCTATATTTATATGTGTATGAGTTAATAGAATATTGTTTGCACTAAAATTGAGTGGAATCAAATTGAAGATGAAAGACACAGTAGAAAATCAACTTGATAATTAATGTTTGTTGTGGAAAAGATCACCTAGGTGAGAAAATGTTATCTCAACGGATGTTCTGTAGCATTAATAAGATAGTTATACTTATATACCACGACAATTCATTCTAACACATATTGCTTCCCGATGAATATCTTGCAAAGAAAAGACTCTGATTGTTAACATGGTAAAAAATACAATTAGTGCCCTATTTGCAGTTTCTAATTCTAATGATGGGTTGATCTTGTGTCTTTGTAAAGTGTGGAAGAATGACATATGTAACGTGTGATTGCAGAAAAATGGTAAAGGGGAAAGCTATTACTATAAATGATCTTCTACCAAGGCTAGTGTGATTGCAGAAAAATGGTAAAGGGGAAAGCTATTACAATAAATGATCTTCTACCAAGGCTAGAGAACGAAAAAGTGTCCATGTGAATAGCTAAAGGATGTTGTCTTTATCTTTAGATGAGGCTGTTGAGAAACATCACCGTCGTTGAGGTATCATACATCACTTTTTATACTACTTATTTGTCCTTTTCAAGGTTATCTTAATACTTACTTGAAGTCTTTGGTCAATCTTTACTATATTTTAAAGATAATATTATGTCATTGACGCGAGGACAAAGAATTGTTGCGGATCATAGTTATTTCCAAAGCACTAAATACGAGGAATAATTAATCAAAAAATTTGGAGGTGTTAAAGTGTGGACAAGTTATAGGACGTAGTATTACTTCACCAGAGAATCTAGTAAGTTTCGTTTGATATTAATATTTCTTTTATGTTTTTAGCTAGTTTTTTTTTTTTTTTCAATTTCAAGTATTAATAGTTTTTTCTTTTGTTCATTATTATAGGTTCAAGTTCTTGAAGATGCAAGATAGCAAAATTGATTGTTACACTTAGTTTAGGTGCAATTTATCTTTGAACAAATTTTTTATTTTTTTTATTTGGAATATTGGGCTTGATAGTTATGTGGTTGATGGAGTTGAGATGTTTTAAATTTCGGTGGTTTTTGTTTTAGAAGTGTGATGACATTTTATTGTTAAAATTTTTGTTGTTTCTATTTAGATGTGTGATGATATTTTAAGGGTAACAATATTATGTGACATTAATAAGCGTCTCCAAATTTGGATGTTAAATTAGTTATAATTTTTTTTTGTGACGTGAGTAAACGTCACTAAACAAGGTAGTTAAGTTAGTTATAAATTTATTTGTGATGCAAAAAAACGTCTCTAAAGCACACCTTTGTAACATCGTTTAACGTCACCAAATAATGTTACTATGACGCATAAAAGGGTCACTAAATGAGTTGGTTAAGTTAGTTATACCTTTTTCGTGACGTGAGAAACCATCACTAAAGCAGTCCGTTGTGACGTCAATGAGCGTCACCAAATAATGTTTACTATGACGCGTAAAACATCACAATGATCTTCTGTGGTGACGCTATCAAGCGTCACGATAATTTCCTATAGAAATGCCAAATTAGGTGACGTTTTGCCAAAGCGTCACTATAGCAAAAGCGTCACTACAAGATACGTTTAGTGACACTTTTGAGCGTCTCTAAAGTCTGTTTTTGTAGTAGTGAGAATGCTGATCATGTCTTTGCATTGAACTTTTCATTCTTTTATTTGAAGTACTACAGAATTGTGAACAATAAAGGTTGAAGTTAAAAGGCAGCATACTAAATACTAGACATAGCCAATTAATGTATGTGTTTATGTTCACTATAAGTAATTTGTCTCCCAAGCAGAGTAGAGTACTGTATCCTAACAAAAATAATTTCACAACAAATTTTGTCTGCACTATCTTATGAACAATCTCACATCCAAGCTATCAAAAATGCTCAAAGCATCTTGAATATCAAAAACAGAAACAAAAATGCTCAAAGCATCTTAAATATCAAGAACAGAAACATTAAAATTGCAACATGACGATGCCTAAAGAAATCAAAATCCTTCATATAATGCATTCATATATATATACAGTAGATACGTCCATTTTCTTTTCTTCTATTTCATATGCAGGGGCAATTTTACAAGAACACAAATAACGTATATGCTTCATATATATATATACATATACAAGCTTAGAGTAGGTACGTACCTACAACTGTGGGAGTGGGACGTCGACGGCGACGGCAACGGCGACGTCTGGAGAGGAAGTCGACGACGACGGCGACGTCTGGAGAGGACGGCGACGGCTGGAGAGGAGGTCGACGGCGCGAGGAGGGAGAAGGAGGGAGGCGACGGCGCGAGGAGGGAGAGGAAGGGAGGCGACGGCGCGACGAGAGAGAGGGAGGTAGGCGACGGCGCGAGGAAGGAGGCGACTGACGGCGACGGCGGATTTGGCTTCACAAATTTTTTTTTTTTTTTTTTGAATTTTAGGTTAAACGCGTTTGTGGGATTTGGGGGAGAAGACAAGACTTCAATTCGCGTAGTGGTGAATTAATATTAAATGGGGGATTAATTGAATTAATTAATATTATATTTGAGAAACTCTCTTGCAGAGCGGTTAAGAACCGCTGTCTAATTCGGGCTTGTAATGCGGTTCTCAACCGCTGTCCAAGTGCTTCACTTGGACAGCGGTTTTGAACCGCTCTCTAAGTGTTTTTTTTTTTTGTTTAAAACCGCTCTCCAAGTGTTAAATTGGAGAGTTTTTCGAAAAAAGAGCTCTCCAAGTGCTATCTTGGATAGCTTTTCGACACAAGAGCTCTCCTAGTGCAGCTCTCCAAAGCCAAATGTGTAGTAGTGCTGTTTTGACCATTGGGTATAGAATTGTGGGAAATGTGGGTGATCAATGGAGTGATTTAGTTGGTGAAAATGTCGGAAGCCGGACGTTCAAAGTGCCTGATCCTATGTACTACATTGGCTGATTAATGATTTACTAGTATATGTTATTTTTAATTCTATGTAATTTTGATTAAAATTGTGTCTTGGAATTATCCAATATGATGAGATATACTAGTATATGTTATGGAATTGATAAATGGTAGCAATGTTTTGGTCCAATTAAGACTCTTGTTTGCTTCTAGTTCATTGGAGCTTGCAAAGAACCTATAATGGTAATAGTAACCGAGCTTCTGCTCGGTGGGACGTTGCGAAAATACTTGATTAACTTGCGTCCGAGGAGCCTGGATTCGCGCGTTGCTGTTGGTTTTGCTCTTGATATTGCTCGTGCAATGAAATGTTTAAACTCACATGGAATCATACATCGTGATCTCAAACCTGGTAGATTTCTTTTCCAAGTTTTTAGGCTTATTATATAAACTTGCTGCTGGAGTTTGAGCTCTTGATTATTATACTATGGAGTTTGCTTATTTTTTTTTTTTTTTAAATTTACAGGTCTGTTGTTGTATTTGCTTTTGAATAATACCAACTGGATTTAAACAAGGGTTGATTGGAATGTCGTCTCTTAGTAGAGAATTGGTATTCCTGATCTTACCGTTCCTTGATGAAGAAAAGTTCAAAGAATATGCTTGTGTGTTGCTATATTGAAGATATAATGTAAGTCAATTTATCGATTTATTTAAATTATTATTGATTGAATAAAAATTCATATACTATATATCTAACTATATTGATTGATCGTTGTTTGCAGTTTGTCTATGACCGTCCGCTCAACACTTACAAAGACAAAAGAATGGACAAATGGAAAAAAATATTGGATCGGGTACATGTACAATCGATTTTTGTATAGGTATAATTTAAGTAGCTAGTATAACTTTTGTTGCATGTAATATATTAACTTATACATTTGTGATGATATTTAATGTTTTTTGGTGTATATTGAATGTATGTTAGTGTACGTTTATTTAATTATTTTTTTGGTATTTGACGTGTATAAAATGGATTTGTATAAAATGGATTTTTAAAATATAAAATTTATTTATTGGCATATAAATAAATTTGGTTTTGTATAAAATTGATTTTTAAAATATAAAATAATTATTTAAAAAAAAAATTGACTTAGGCAGCGGTTCATAACCGTTGTCCAAGCCCATGCGTTTTAAAAAAAAAAAGTCACTTAGACAGCGTTTATGAACCGCTGTCCAAGTCAAAAAAAAAAATATACACATAGACAGCGGTTATGAACCGCTGTCCAAGTGACTTTACTTGGACAGCGGTTCAAAACCGCTGTCTAAGACCTCTCATGCACAGCCTTTAAAAAGAGCTCTCCAAGTGCAATTTAACTTGCATAGCTCCCACTTGGAGAGCTCGTTTAAAAGCTCTCCAAGACCCTTTTTTAAACCTCTCCAAAGCCAAATGTGTAGTAGTGCCAGAAGCAAACAACGAAACAAGGTATGTATTTTTGCTCTTTAAAATCAATAAAGATGTATACTTTGATTACTCTTATTCTTCGCACATGGCTGGTTAAGAATAATATCATATTTGATCCTATCTATATATCTCATTCATGGTATTGATATTGCTTATATATATACAATGAGGACTTTTGCACATGATTAATGTTTTTTGTTTAGTATGTAGTTCAAAAGTATTAAAATAGCGTGATGCACCGCGTCAGTCCTATGCAAGTTTTTGTTTATTTATAATTAAAGTGAATGCCTAATTAATTTCAAATTCGACCCCTTAAATTTAAGATCTATACATACATCTCTTTGAAAGAATTCCACCTTCTTCAACACGCAGGTTTCTAAACATGGAACATTAGCATCTTTTTCTGAATTTTGGTATGCTATTTTCTTGGATTGAAGCATCAAAACGCATGAGATAAAACGCGTGCAACTCACCACATATGTTAAAACTTTTTTTCCAATAATATTTTATACCTGCACTATTTTTATTTACGATTGCATGCATTGATCATATTCCTATTGAGCAGTTCATTTCATCGGCCAACTTCGTGTATATCGTATACGATTGTGATGATGATGAATCTGAAGAGTAGCCAGTTTCACCTCAAATTGGAGATGCTTAATTATCAGGCTGAACTTTCTCCACTTACTGGAGAGCCAAATCACATGTCCGAATCAGAATATATATTTTAATGATCTAGAATATATTATCGATTTTCCCAGTGCAACCACTATCTTGGTTTGTCACCTTTCTATGTTGTTCCGATTCCTTATCAGTTCTTATTTTTATAATTTTTTAAATTATCTAATTGAACAAAAGAGGACCAAAATTTGCCAATTGGCCAGAAGTCCCAATTCTTCGATGCGTGCGAGCCACACATAGGATTTTTTTTTTGATAAAAGAAACTTAACTGATTTATTTTGGACCAGGCCTAACAATGAAAATTATCTCGATAATCGTGGAATGATAATTATGGAGATAATGTAATTGTGTCAAAAAGAGATCAAAGTCTGAGGTTTTTCCATAAAAATGCATATTCCAAATCTGAAAAAACTAACAAGAAATAGTAAATAAGAATTTAAATTACCATGACACGTGTTGCACACTTTTATCACATGGAACTCACGCCTATATCAACCCGTAATAATAAGAGATCTTTTGTGACATCGTATTGTAAATATCATTTCGTGCGACTATATACTAATTAATATTTGACAAAAAATATATTTGTGAACCCAGGCATCACTTGGTTCAAATAGTTCTTCTCGTTAGGCAATTAAAAAGGGCCTTAATGCTTCTGTGCAGTCATTTACCTGTAAAATACGATCGCACAACCTAGTAGAAAATGTTGGTAACTGAATCTAATATGAATTTGTCCCCATATATTCTTCTTCTTCTTCTTCCCGATTCTCTTTTCTCGCCAACTTCCACATTGTGTTCACATATATCTTAACTAGTCACGATTGAAGAATAAGACGAAAAGAAAGAAAAACCAATTCATTTCCTTAGGTAAGATTTTTCAATACGTTTCACTTGGACCAACATTAGAAAGGTAATAAATAGAGTCCAAAAAAAAGCAAATCTTCAGAAGAGAACCATTATTGTGAATTAAACTGTGAATGGCTTATCCTCGTCTGCTGAAAAATCTATTCGTGATTGACAATTGTTCATAAGGTATATCAACATTTGTTTAACAAAATATATAATCCATCACAAATAGGGAATTTTCATCAGTTTTATAGAAAAGTTGTATGTGTCATGAGGTGTTTATGGGGTGGTAGAATTAAATGCCATCCGCGTACACCAACTGTAAAATGCCATCCGCGTATACCTACTGTCAAAATTCCATCCGCGTACAATTTCACGCGCTAAGCAACCTTGTCCAGTGTACACCAACTTTAATTATAAATGCCATCCGCGTACACCAACTTGTTTTTACAGTGCCAAGGTGCACTCTACTTCTTCTTCTCCTCTTCTCTTGATTTCTTACAACCTTCTCTCGTTGCAATACTCTTAACACTTCTACGAACTCAAACGATACTCTCAAACTATCTCTCAAGGTGAAAGTAGGGTTTTGTTCTTGTACCAACTAAGTGTGATATCCTTTACAGTTTAAGAACGAATGTAAAGGCTAGGATATCACTATCTAGGCTTCGGATAATAACACAGTAAGCTTTCCTAGTGGGGACTAAAGATAACACTCACAAATGAATATGCTTAAAAGCTTTTATGTCTCGAGTGTTTTGAATACTTTCGAATGCTAAAATATTGCTAGAATGTGTATGGCTTGTGTGTCTTGTTGTGTGTCCCGTTATCTCGAAATGATTCAAGATATGGCCTATTTATAGATGAAGCAAAACTATCCGTTGGTGGAGATAGCAAACTTATCCATAAATTTGAACTTTCAAATTGTCAAGGGGCCTGCATGCAAATAGTACATGCATTCACGTCCATTCTGCATTTTGCATTTCATTCTCAGAATTTGTTATGCGCAGTGACAGGTGGCACTAATTCTTTGGCTGTTTTGGAATAATTTTGTCCTTCCCGCTAACGACCTCATACTGGGTAAAATGCCTCGTCATTCATCGTCTTTGACCATAAGTGTGCCAAGTCCAAACTATATGAATATCCAGATTCATCATACTTGACTTTTCTCATTCAGCCTTCTTGTCTTCATGAGTCCTTGCCACTTTTTCATAACACTTCAGCTTCTTATCTTCAACGCTACTTGTCTTCATGTGCTTTGTGCTTTCAGGTCATTTGTCATAGATTCAAAGAATAATCTATCTAAGAAACACTACAAGAAAACTGCGAAATTCCAACAGAAAAATTCCAATGGATTTTTTAGTTTTTTCCGTTGGAATCAACAATTCCAACGAAAATACGACCATTGGAAAAGTGGGCGTTGGAATTGCAAAATTCCAATGAAAAATCCAACGGAAAAATATTCCAACGGTACATTCCAACGGATTGTGCGCGTTGGAATTTTCACCTATTGAATTCTCTTCCAACGTAAATTCCATCAATAAATCCAACAGTAATTTTCCGTTGGAATTTTTTCCAACGAATTTTAGCCTATGGAATTTTAGTTGTTGGAAATTATAATCGTAAATTCCTACGCTAATTCCAACCACAAAAGAAGTCGTAGGAATTTTTATTCCAACGGATATGTACTGTTGGAATATTCAGCTATTGTAATTCCAACCAAAAAATCAAAACTATTGGCGACAATGAATGGCGAAAATGAAGAGAAGTGATCAAAACTAAAATTGAAAATGTTAAACAAGACAACAAGCAATAACTTTAATATTGGCGACAACAGCAACAACGGAGTTATATTAAAACTAAGTGATGTAGATATATTAAAACTAAGTGATGTAGAATTTGAACCGAGAAAGACTAAGGCAAGTAGAAACAAAGAAATAGTGAAAAAATCATTTATATACTACTCAACAAACATAAATACAAACACTCATATAAAGTATTGCACATATCACGATCTTTAGTCTTTACAATATAACTATTTCTTTTGTGATCGCTTCAGTCTCTTTGTGTTGCTTCCACTTTCTTGTTCGTTATCTCTTCTTCACGTTTTTATGGTAGATTCTTCTTGCTCAACGGATCTGTTGATTTATCTTGTTGAATTTAAAGTAGATTCTTCTTATATTTTTCTTTCTTCAAACCACTCCTTCTCCATGTTGCCCGATTCGTGCTTTGATTTTATCTGTTTTTTTTTTTTTTTCTTTTTCTTTTTCTTTTTCTTATTCTATTATTCATGTCTTTTGAAATATATACTCCTGTTTCACCATTTTTTTACTTGTTCATCATATTGTAATACAACAAATATTTTTATAGTATCACATATTTGCTCAAATAGTAACATAGTTTCACACCTTCTTCAAACTATTTCTTTTTCATGTTTTCAATCTTTACTCCACTTTAAGCCTGTTTTTTTTTTTTTTGGGGTTTTTTTATTATATTTTTCAAGTCTTTAAAATCATAGTTTTTTTTTTTTAACTTATAATTACAAATTGCAATTATATTGTTTTATATTTTTTTGCACATATTTTAAAAATAATTCACATTTTAACTATAAATTAGATATGTGGGATAACTAGTAAAAGAGTATTATTGATAACTCATCAACTCTGTTAATAAAGTAGAAAAAAATACTTAAACTATTTAAATAGAATGAGTATATTCGTTGTGAACAAAGAAATAGAATCGAACACACTTTTAATGTAGGGAGGGAGTATTATTTATATGGGCTAGTCTTGGGTGAGACCGTCTCACAGAATGAGATCTGTGAGACGGCCCTTATATATAAAAAGTGATAATGTTTGAGTAAAAAGTGATAGTGTTTAAGTAAAAAATGACAGTCACTTTTGTTAAAAATATTATCACTTTTCACTTAAACATTATCACTTTTTTTACAAATCAAAATCTAAAAAAAAATATATGGATTATCCTACCAAAAAATTTGAAATATGGATTAAAATGGATCCGTCTCACAGAAAAAGATCCGTGAGACGGTCTTATACAAGTTTTTGTCTATTTATATTATTTGAATAAATAAAATATTTTTTGTATATAGTATTTGACCAAATGCATATAAATTAGTTGGGATTGACATGAAAATAAAATAAGTAGGCGCCAGCCTCCCTCCCCTACTCCAAATGTTACCGCCAATTTTCTCCTCTTACTCCTAAATATTACCGCCAATTTCCAATATCTCAATTCTTTTCTTGCTCCCTAGGTCATTAGGTTTCAATTGTTTTGACCCCACAAAATATCGTCTCTCTAAAAACTTTTTGCAAACTCTCTCCCTCTTTCATCCCCCCATTAACCTATTACACCATAAACACAAATACACAAATCAACCAAGTTCTAAGATTTTCTTTCACCCTTTTTTTGCTCTCACTCACATTAAACACCTCTTTAAAGCACCACGAGGATGGTAGAATTATGAAGTTGTTGATTTAATGCTTTACTGGTATCTTGGGAATTTCTTCTTCCCGTTTTAATAGGAAATTTCAGAAAGAAAGTCGCCTTTCATGAATTAAATTTTTAGGCGTCAATTTTATGTGACCATACGTAGAAATGTGTAGATTTGTTAATTTCAAACTTTAATTTAGATATTGAATGTTGTAGCTTTAATTTATTTTCTTTTTTGTTCTTAGTATAAGTAGACAAAAGCAAGTGGTTTTGTGATTTTTATGTGGGAATCTTGTATTTATGCCTTCTGATAATTAGTTTGGTGTTGAATTTTTCTTTGCAAAATTTCATAAATCGTGTGAGATGCGATGCAGGGTTATGTTGTTCTCAAGGATATTTTGGGTTATTTTGTTCACAAGGATATTTTGGGTTAGTTTGCTTATCCCTGTTTCAGAATTTTTGCGCCTGTTAATTTTCTTCTTATTTCTCATGGCTATGCCTACTATAATTAGGGTGAAAATGATAACCAGATCTCGACAAAAGAGAAAGAAAAGGAGCATGATCTTCATTGTAAAATTTTGCACTACACTAGTTTGGGAATCTTGAAAGTTATTATGGCATGCCTTCAATTTTGTCTACATGCTACTTTGTTATTGGTGATAGGTGCTAGAAGCATACCATTCCATTATGCTACATGTCGTTGTAATGCACAGTGTTCTTAGGTTAGTTGATTTGGTGACTAAATAAACATTATTGTCTGCATATGTTTATTTAATATATATGACTTCTATATGTCAATTATTCACTTTTTGATTGACGAAGGTGCCACTCTTACCCCAAAGAACACAAATGAATAGTTGATATCAATGTCTTCTTCTTGTGTTTGAATCTGTTGGGGGTGAAGGAAGTAGCATGGTAATGAACTTGACACGGTAAGTGGGATAATGGAAACTGTATTTTGTTGATTATAAGTGACATTGTATTAGTATTATTTTAGTTTATTTCTTATGGAAAAGATACTTAGGACAAGGTAGAGGGAGCGTCGAATTGGGACGTCGGACTACATTGACTTGGCCGAGAGATATCTTGTTTTTTAGCAAACTGGATTGAAATACGGGTTTCAGATGCTGGAAATGGATGCAAAGGGTTTGTATGGTTAGTTAAAATTGATATTTTAATAGTTGCAAAATTATTGACTGAAGAAGTAGTTAGTGAATTTAACTGTTTTTTTGGAGTATGATTTAGTGAGATTTATAATTCTTTATTTATTTTTTTGTGTAATTAGTCGTATAAGAGTAAAAGATTTAAACATTTTATTTTATGATCGTCCTTTTTTCAGATTTTCGTTGTTTATTTGTGTAATAGTTTTTGCAATATATACATGGATGATACGTTTTAGTTTATTCATTTATATTAATTAGAAGTATTTTATATGTTAATCCCTTCACTAAATAATCTTGCTCCGCTTCTAATCAAGAGTATGTTTAAAAAAATTCAAAATTATTGATGAGGTAGCTCTGATGCTCTATTATCAAAATTTTCAGCTTTCTCAAAGATGGGCCTTCACAAGATAGTGGACTTTGATTTTCTCTGTCCAACTATAAGCTATTTGACACAGTATTGAGTCCTTAGTTTATGATTAAGACAACTTCTATAAAATTGTATTGAGGATTCACTTTTTTTTTAAATTTCTATTGTTAAAGATGTTTGAGAATTTTAGTGATTGCCTCCTTTCCATGGTATTGCAAAGGTTTGAGTGGAAGTTAGTACTTTTAGAACTCATATGGTTCCTATAACTATTTCAAGTGTTCCCCTAATATGCAAGCATTCCACAGAATGTGATGAACCAGAATCAGGTATATTTATATTTTTTGCTCATCAATTATGTGATCATGCCCGTGTTTTAGACATTTGATTTGATACTCAATCTCAGCATCCATGTTGAATAATCTTCAAGTTTATGAATTGAGGAAGGTGTTGACTAAGGTAAACCTATGAAGCTTTGTAGAGTAGTTTCCTTACATTACTTTACTTTTGTGGTTTAATAATTCCCCTGCTGATAACATTTACTATATGAAGACAGGGGTTTAGTTTAGATGCATTTCTATTTGAATTTGTCAGAAAATGACATTTCGAAAGCTCAAAGGTGAAATCATCTGGTGAGTTCTGCATCCCTGCTGCAAGTTTGTTGTTATGTGTTGCAAAATTGCAAGTACCTAGAGTCTCATTATATCACAGGTCTCCGAGGATGATATGTATTCGTGTTTAATTCAATCTCTTCTTTACAAAATGTTTCATGCTCAACTTTTGAGGTATGTATGATTATTAGAGATATATTTCTTGGTCATGGAACTTTTGCCATTAAATATGGGGTAAAACTTTTCACACATCATTCTGTTAAATGTTGTTAAATGTGTGATATATGGATGTCATATGAATTCTTTTCCACTTTAATAATTTTTTATAATGTTCTACTAATTTTATCAACGACTTTCAACTTAGTTTTCTGTCAACAAGTAATCACGTGTTGTTTTATATTTTGCAGGTGACTCCTAATCTTTATGGGAATCTAGTTACAAATATAGAGGTTGGAACTGAAAATTCTATCAGATAAAAATCTTGAACATAAAAATACATTTCTTTACCACAACTAATAACCAAAGTTAAATACTATTAATATTTGGCAAACATTTCAAAAATTGAGGTGCTAAATTTTAATGATGGACTAAATTTTATATCTATTATTAATGGACTAAATTGTTAGAAATATCTATTATTAATGATGGACCAAACCAACGTTCTAGCATTGTTGAAATTTTTTGTTGGAATAATTAATAAAAGAAAATCTAAGGATATTAGTATGTTGGAAAGTTGGAATTATATATAAAATATAATTTGATATAGGAAAATCATTTCAACGGGCTAGCATCAATGAAATTTTTGTTGGAATAAATAATGAAAAATTCGTCGATAACATATTGTTGGAAATTTTGTTGGAATTAAATATAAAAATATCATTTAGTTTAGGGAAATTATTCCAACCGATTAGTGTCATTGGAATTTTTGTTGGAATAATTTTTAAAAATTCCAACGATATCATGTGGTTGGAATTTTTGTTGGAATTAGATACAATCATACTATTTTATTTAATAAAACCATTCCAACTGTCTGGTGTCGTTGGAATGTTCGTTGGAATCATTTAAAAAAAAAATTCAATGCATTTTCCAACGATAAACTCCAACGGTTTCTATAAGGTGTTGGAATATCTGTTGGATTTTTCCAACGGTTATTTATGTCGTTGGAAAAACTGTTGGAATTTAAAAAATTCCAACGGTTTATTTCTCCGTTGAAATTTTCCATTGGAATTTCACTGTTTTCTTGTAGTGAAAAATTAAAGCTCCCTAACATATATGAGCTTTTCTAACCTGAAAATCTAGACTTGGCAAATCATCATACTTGGGGTTTTACTTAGGGTTTTGGTATCTAATCAAAATCAAATTTTCTTTTATTAATATAAACCATATCCCAACAATTTTCCCCTTCCTTGTTCTTTTGTTAGCATGGATCTGTTTTGGGTGTGACAAGCAGTATTAATTGCTTCTGCCCAAAACCTCTTTGGAATCTTTACTTTTGCTATCATGGTTCTTCCAGCTTCCTTGAGTGTTCTAACTCTCCTTTCTGCTACACCATTTTATTGAGGTGTTCTAGTTGATGAAGTCTCATGAGTGATTCCATTTGCTTGACAATACTCATTTATGTATGAGTTGATGAATTTTGTTCCTTTGTCTGATCTGATCTTCACAATGCTCAAGCCTTTCTCATTTGTAATTTTATTCATAAGTTCTGGCAGCTTCTGTTGAGTTTCCTTCTTCTTTAGCAAGAATATTACCCAAGTGTATCTTGAGAAGTCATCCAATACTATTAGTGTATACTTCTTTCCACTGATGCTCACAGGGGTAATGGGTCCAAATAAATCCATATGTAGTAATTGCAGTACTCTTGCAGTTGAGATGGCAGCCTTTGTTTTGAAGGATGCTTTGACCAGCTTTCCTTCTTGACATGCTTGACAGACATGTTCTTTTGTGAATACTTCATTCGGTAGGCCATCTTGCTAGTTTGTTCAAAGTCTTAAAGTTCAGATGATTTAGCCTTTTATGCCATAGCCAACTGAGATCTTTAGAGCTTTTTGCAATCAAGCAAATATCTTCAGGGGATTTGTTCCAATCGCAAGATAAACATTACCTTTCCTTGACCCAGTTAGTAGTAACTGTTGATTTGATTTGTTCTTAATATAACATAAGTTACTAGAAAACTCAACATTAAAACCTTTATCACAAAATTGACTTATTGAGAATAGATTGTGTTTCAGACCATAGACATATGAAACATTTGAAATACTTACAGTACCAATTTTGAGAGTTTCCATAACCTTTGGTGGTTCCTTGTGAGTTGTCACCAAAAGTTACTTGTGGTCCATCTTGTTCAACAAAATCAGTTAAAAGCTTCTTATTTCCAGTCATATGTCTTGAACACCCACTGTCCAAGTACCATGATAGTTCTTTAGGACTTCTTTTCTTTGTCAATATATGCCACCACTGGAACCTGTTATAAATCAAAACTTAGGTACCCTTTGAAAGTTGGGTCCTAGAGGGTTAGATATACCTTTTGGAACCCAAACTTGCCTTATTTTCATTACTTGAAAAGGGTTAATTTATTTTCCATAAACATCTAAATACACAATCTTCCTTTTAAATGTCTTATGTTGAGATTGGGTATTAGTGTGAATCTTGGATGATTTAGAAGAGTTATAACTATTCTTGTGAATATATCTGCTAAATCTATCTTTTGATTCATGTGCAGCATGCTTGAATCTTTGTGGATAGACGTTCATATTACTTGATGTCCTTGGCATGTAGGATTCAAGTCTTCTGTACTCATTGTACTTAGGCTGGAAATCCCTTTGATAATTCATTGTAGGCCTTCTCATTTGAGTTGGTCTTCTTTGAATACCTTGTGGTTTTCTTGCCTGAGTTTGAGAGTTTTTCAGCTGAGTTGTCTTCCATTGACTTTTATCCATCTGAATTGTCTCAGTCTTCTGAATTCCTGTCTTATGTCTTACAACCTTTGACTTGTGATTCAGGATTGTTGGTACAATGGGTTGTTTACCTTTGTCCATTTTCTGTAGCAGCTTTGGTTCAACAATTTCAGTCTGAGCCACAGATTTTACAAAGACTCTCTTAGTAATACTTGTTGAAGTATCACTGAGGCATGGTGAAGATGTTTTATCTGGATTGTAACCAAGTCCAGATTTTTAAGTCATAGGCCTTTGCATTCCTTGTAGTTCATCTATTGAATTAGATGATTTATACAGGGCAGCCCGTTTAAGTTTCAGACTCTCTTCACTTGATTTAAGACATTCATGTTCCTTTAAAAGATGTTTAAACTTAGCCATCAATGCTTGGTAGTCCGAGTCCTTACTCTCATGAAGCTTAACTTGTTCTTCCAACTTATTAAGTTGTTCAGATGACTTGTCCTTCAGAGTATTCAACTCCTTAGTTAAGTTATTGCACAACTCATTAGTTCTCAGATCATGTTCAGCTTCAACCTGAGTAATTCTTTCAATCTTAGCATTCAAGACTTTGTTTTCTTCTAAGGTTTGATCATGAATCTCTTGAAGTCTCATGAAGTCTTCCATCAACTTACCAAAGGTAAGTTTCAGGTTGTCTTCATTTGACATCATCGTGTTACTAGAATTGACATAACTAGAAATAGATTGTACCTCATCATTGTCTTCAATAGCCAAGAGACACTCTTCATCACTCCTGTCAGTAAACATTTCAGATGATTTCTTCTTCAGCTTTCAATGCTTTCCTTTTTCCATACTTCTTGTCCCTCTTAGCTTGTCTTTCCTTCCTTTCCTTGGAAGTCAGCTCTGGACAATCATATTGGAAATGTCCTGTCTTCTTGCAGTTGTAGCATGCATCCTTATCTTCATCTTTCTTCTTTTCAGCATCTCTCTTCTTAGTTGATGAAGATGGATCTTCTTTGGAGTTGTCTCTTCTGGATCTCCTTTCATCATTTTTCTTCTCAGTTGAGTTGTATCTTCTTCTTCTATCTTGGTAATACCTCTTGTATTTACCAAACCTAGAATTTAATTTTTCAAATCTTCTAGCCATCAATGTCAACTCATCTGTAATGTCAGCTTTGGAAGCTCCTTTTCCACTTTTGCTTGATCTGCTGGCTTTCTTGGAATCAGGTTCATTGGATTTGGCCTTCAGTGTAATTCCTTTGCTTTCAGGTTCCTTAGTGTTGTTCTTTCTGTTCAAGTCATATTCATATGCCTTGAGTTTTGAGAACACCTGTTGCATTGGTATTGTTGACAGATCCTTCGTATTTTGCATCATGACAGCATACACATTCCATTTGGATGTCAAGTTCCTAAGAATCTTCAAGGCCACTTCTCTCTTGGAGTATTCCTTTCCAAGTGAGTTGATCTCATTCATGACGTCTGTGAACCTTCCATCCAGTTGATCAATGTTTTCATCAGACTTCATTGTAAATTGCTCATACTTTTGAACAGCAACTTGAAGTTTGTTTTCCTTGATCTTGTTAGTTCCTTCACACATTAGAGCTAATGTGTCCCAAATATCCTTTGCAGTTGTGCAGTGGAACACCCTACCCATTATAGCATCTGGAATGGTTTGATATAGTGTGTTCAATGCCACAAAGTTGAGATTCTGCTTCTTTCTTTCTTCAGGAGTGAGCTCATCATCATCTTTTGGAATTTCTTGTGCTCCAGTTTCTCTTTAGGCTTCTGTAACATTTGTGTTAGGTTTCATGAACACAAATGGACCTTTAGTGATTACCCTTAGCATATCATCATGGAGACAAGCCAAGTGAGCTCTCATCCTTATCTTGCAGAAGTCATAATTCTCAATAGAGAACATAGGCAGTTTCTGGTAAGATATCTTGTTGATGGGGTTGGTTCCCATAACAGTAGGTGGTGGAACAGCAAGACCAAAATTCTCAGAAGAAGACGTGTTAGGCATAGTGATTAATAAAGATAATAAATATCACAGAAAGTGCACAAGTAGATCAGTTTAGGTAACCAAAGTTGATCCTCAAAGCAGTGGTCTTTAAACCCCTGCTTTGATACCACTTGTTGGTCCCAAAAGGAGTGTGACACGTGTATGTGGGGGGAATACACGTGTATGTGTTTTTCAAAATCTTTTGCAATTAAAACAACACAAATAATCAGAGTCAAATAAGTTACACAGTATGTCAAGTCCTATGAAAATACCAAATCGAATATTCTAACAGAACTTAACAGTAGGCAACTTGTATGCAGAATAAATGATAGGCCCTATTATACTCCTTGAATAAAATGCACTTAAGTACTAAGTTATCAAATAACAATAAGCAAGTATAACAACACAAAAGCTTAAGCAAGAAGATAAATGCAGTAAATAAGAACACAAGACGTATAGTGGTTCGGAGGCTAAACTGCTCCTACGTCCACTCTCTTAATTCAATAGGATAATTCCTTAATCACTTGGAATTAACTTGCTTTTACAGTGCCAAGGTGCACTCTACTTCTTCTTCTCCTCTTCTCTTAATTTCTTACAACCTTCTCTCGTTGCAATACTCTTAACACTTCTACGAACTCAAACGATACTCTCAAACTATCTCTCAAGGTGAAAGTAGGGTTTTGTTCTTGTACCAATTAAGTGTGATATCCTTTACAGTTTAAGAACGAATGTAAAGGCTAGGATATCACTATCTAGGCTTCAGATAATAACACAGTAAGCTTTCCTAGTGGGGACTAAAGATAACACTCACAAATGAATATGCTTAAAAGCTTTTATCTCTCGAGTGTTTTGAATACTTTCGAATGCTAAAATATTGCTAGAATGTGTATGGCTTGTGTGTCTTGTTGTGTGTCCGTTATCTCAAAATGATTCAAGATATGGCCTATTTACAGACTCTTCCACTTGTTTCTTCACAGCTTGATCAACTTGGGTCCTCATCATCTTGATTATACCCTCCAAGTTATCTTTGAATAGATCAGAAGCAGCATTCAGTGAACTCTTGATGGTTTCTCTAATCAATTGATCTCTTTGACTCCCCATTGATTGAGTCAGTTTTTCAATGTCCTTTGACAGCATTTGAGAAATTTCTTCCTTTTTTTTGGCAACATCATCCTTTATCCTCAAAATTTCCTCCCTATCCTTCTTGATCAACTCTTTCTCAGTGTGGAAGTATGTTGTAACAGCATCTGACATGATCTTTGATGACTCTCCAATCTTGAGGGTCGAGTCCTTCACTTCCTTTCCAACACTGTCTATCTTTTTATCAAAGGTCTCAAAACCTTTTTCAACAGCTTCTAGCTTGATAGTTGTGGAGTTCATCTTCTCTTCCAAACTCTCCACCTTGATACATAAATCCATAGCAATGTTATCAATGGTTTCCTCCAAGTTCTCCATCCTCCTTGTCATCCTTCTTGCCTTTGTGTTCAAGTTGAGCAAAGACCTGTGCTGGGCTTCATTTGTGGGAATGATAATTTCATCCAAACTATCTCTGACATACTTTCCCATGTTTAGGCATAAACCTACAACATTCTCCAGCCTTTTCCTGTCAACTTCATTAATTTGTTCAATCTCAGTATTGAACTCATCCAGCACAGCCTTCATTCTTCCATCCTCCTTATCAATGATGCAGACTTCAGTCAATGGAGAAGCATCTAGGTGAATTGGGAACTCCATCGAAGTTGATGGTGCTGCAGCTATTGCCTCATTTTCCAAGGGCTTCTTCATAGCAGCTGGTTCCTCAGTCTTCACAGCATCTTCTTGAGCAGTATTGGCCTCCACGACTTAATCAACTCAGCATCATGAATGTTAGGATTTTTTAGCAGATTTCTCAGTTGGGTTTTCAACAATAACAATCTCCATAGATTCAGTGGCTTCAACAGCTGGCTGTACTTCTTCTTCAACATTTTCAATCAATTTACTTTGGTCAATTTCATCAATCTTTTCTCCTTCACTGTTTTCTCCATTCTTAATCTCTTCAATGGCAGTCTCAACTCCATCAAAGAAATCTTTCTCAGCAGGCTTTTGACCTTCATTTCCTTCTTCAGTGGTGTCTACCTCCATGGCAGCATTCTCTTCATCATCTTTGTCCTCAACAATCTTGGACTCTTCTTCAGTCTTGTCCTCAGTGCTCTTGGACATCTCCTCTGTCTTGTCCTCAGCTTGCTTGGACATCTCAACATCTGTCTTGTCCTCAGCTTGCTTGGACATCTCATCATCCTCCTCCATCAAATATTCAATGTTCAGATCAATCCCAGCAATAATGGATTGAACAGCTTCCTTTTGAATCTTAATGTTCACCAGATTAGCAAACAGCCTTTCATCTGTCAATTCAAAAGTGGATTCCACCTCAGCAAATTCTGTCAATCTTGCTTCCTCACTTTCCCACCAGTCCAGTCCCTTGGACTGAATAACCTTTCCAATATCATACATGGATTTCCTCCTTATGTCAACAATCAATCTAAGATCATAGAAGATTGATCTTAAATCAGGATATTTGGCAAGTTGGGGGTAAATTTGATCTAGGAAAAATTTGGATTCATCTCTCAAGGACATTTCATAGGTGTATTCAGGGGCTGTATCTGACTTGGATGAGGGTTGGGGTTCATAAAAAAGAATGGGTATGGGGGTATCAGGCTTGAAGGCAATTTTAAGAATGGTTGGTTCATTCAAATGAGGGGTAGTTTCAATAGCTTTTGGGCTATGACTTGAGGGTTCCGGATCATTCAAATCTAGGTTTCCAGGTGACACTCTCTCTTCATCATCATCACCTTCATCATCATCATCTGAACCTTCCTGTTCAGCTTGCACATCAACATCCATCTCTTCCTCAGAAGTATCAACATACTCCTCTTCAGTTTCTTCTCCACTCGAACTAGGGCTTGACATGGCCCTCTTTTTCTTGGTTTTTGAGACTTTCTCAACCTCCTTTCCTTTTCCTTTCTTCTTGGCTTCTTCAGGAATATTGATCACCATTTGTGTTGCTTCTTCACTCTTTTGTTTGGCAGACTTAACTTGTTTCCTTGTTGAGGATTTTGGTGACTTGATCTCCAGCCCCAATCTTTTCTGAGTTCTTACAGATAATTGTCTGAACAATATCTTGGTAGTGTTGAACTTAACTCCATCTTCAACAATGTCCTCTGGTCCATACTTGTATAAGAATGCAGCAACTTTTGTACAGAAGGCTAGTGTCTTTTTTATAGCTACCTTCCTCACATCCACAATTTTAAACTTTGCTTTCTCTTCTGCAAGTTTCTTCAGAAAATAACCTTTCCAGTTCATTGGCTTCTTTCCTCCATCAATGACAGCTTTCATCAATCTCACCTTGGATCTGCTGATCTGATCATAGCTCCCTGTGGTGCACATCACAGTCTTTGCCACCACATCTAGCAATAGTTGATAGTCCTCTTTCAGAACTCTCTTGTGTAGACCAGATTTGAGTAGTACTGGATCATCCATCCATTGGTTGGCAACTTCTTGTTCATTATGCCTCATATATTCTTCAGGATCTTCTCCAGTAGCATTCAGACCAAAGAAATCATCAAAGCCTTCTTCAGTAAACTCAAACTTTTCAGCAGTCCTTTTGGTTGTGTCTGGTTCATGAGTCATAATGTAACCAGATCCTGAGCTTTTCTGAGTAAATGTGCCTAAAAACTGAGTAGTTGAAAGTTCCAGGCATGTCTTGGGGATGGCCTCGAGCCATTTCCTCAATCCTGCTTGCTCTAGCCAGGTGACAATCCTTCTTGTGTGTTTATTTGCCCGATTGTCAAAACACACTGTTTGCTCAAAGTGGAGCATGGTTGGTTCACTCAGATAGTTCCAGTTGATGTCCAAATCAGGAGAGTTGAAGTCAACTAAAAATATAACCAATATACAGTATTAATATGGTCTAATAGCAAAATCTTACCATATAACTACTGAATCATATGATTAGGCTATCATTAAACAATATCTTGCAATTATGTCTAAGATTTACTGTGGATAGATTTACATAACATGTTCATAGCATCATAATACCATATCCAACAATGTTTTAAGCTTGTAATCATGATCTCTAGACACAATATTTGTATGATTTTAAGATATTAACACGATTCTAAGTATCACAACATGTATCTAACAGCATATCATTCAATAAATGACTAATCCGTAAATATAGCATCTAAAGAATTTAAACAGGGTCATTAAAGCTAAAACAGAGCATGTTTTGTTTCTTGAAAACTTTACATATATGCATGTCTTTTAACAGATGATTATGAGAAATACTAACCCATTTCCAAAGTCATTTTTGTTAAGGTTATAGAGCTTTGAGCAAAACTTGTAGATGAACTTGAGGATTCTTGAGAGATTCAGCTTAGGGCTTTTTCAGAAATTTTGAAAACGTAAATTGTGAAAAATTCTAAGTTATGCTTTATATCTCCTCAACTGTACAATTTGAAAAGTGTTAGGTGTAGGGCTCAGATTGAATTGATAAAATTTAATGGTTTAGATCAATTCTGTTACACCAAAGGACGGAAATGTCGTGTCCTGCGCACAGTGAGTTGCTTTTTCAGAAAATCGTGCAATTGATCATCTTTTAGCAAAGATCTCTTGTTTGTCTGTTATGAGCATTAAATGCGTACTATAAAGATGAACAGAGTTTAACTTTTATGAAAAAGAAAACTTATCTACAGTCAAGTGACAACTTGACTGAATAACCCTTGACAACTTCTATTGAAGTTTCTCATGTAGTTTGTCATCCTCTATGTTGTCCTTCGTAGTTTTCCTTGTACTTGTCAGGTATCTTTCTTTCTTGATTTTACTCAAGAATGCCATGTACTTTGTCCAAGTTTCCTGCATGAAAATTCTTGAAAATAATATGAGTATGTGAAAAATAAATTAATGAACTTTGAATTATCTCATCTAACTTATCCTTCCTAAAACTTCACTCTAAGTTCCCCCTTGGATTAATACTAGTATCTCTGGCATGAATAAACTAATTCCTTATACTTTAAACATTCTCTCCAGGAACTAATAAACCAAGTTCCATTGAAAGTTCCTTGAACCTTTTTTCAGCTAGGGGTTTTGTAAGAATATCAGCCTTTTGCTTATCAGTATGAATCTTTTCCATTCTGATGTCCTTTTTCTCAACATGATCTCTTATGAAGTGATGTCTAATATCCACATGTTTACACCTTGTATGTAACACTGGATTTTGAGTAATAGCAATGACACTATTATTATCACAATAGATAGGTACATCTTTTGTGACAACTTTATAATCTCTTAGTTGTTGTTTGAGCCATAGGATTTGAGCACAACAACTTCCAGCAGCCATGTATTCAGCCTCTGTGGTTGAAGTAGCTACAGAAGTTTGCTTCTTGGAAAACCATGAAATCAATTTGTTTCTAAGAATTGACAAGTGCCAGTAGTTGATTTTCTGTCTATCCTACATCCTCCATAGTCAGCATTAGAATAACCAGTCAACTCAATGTTGTCTTCAGATGGATACCACAATCCTAAGTTCACTGTACCTTTTAAATACCTAAGTATTCTTTTGGCAGCCTCTAAGTGACTCTTCTTTGGATTGGACTGAAATCTAGCACATACACCAACTACAAAAGTAATATCAGGTCTGCTTGCAGTTAGATATAATAAAGAACCTATTATTGCTCTATATTCAGTGGGGTTGGTATCTATTCCATCATTGTCAGGATCCATTTTCCAATTTGTATTCATAGGAATCCTAACTGGTTTGCTCTTTTCACAACCAAACTTCTTGATCATTTCTCTAGTATACTTAGCTTGATTGATGAAGATTCCTTTCTCAGATTGTTTGACTTGTAAGCCTAGGAAAAAGTTCATCAATCCCATCATTGACATTTCAAACTTCCCTTCCATGAGAGTTGAAAATTTCTTGCACATATCCTCATTAGGTGAACCAAAAATGATATCATCAATATATATCTGTACTAACAGAATATCATTTCCTTCACTTATCCTAAATAAGGTCCTATCAACTGTGCCTTTCACAAATCCATTGTCCGATAGGAATTGTGATAGTGTCTCATACCAAGCTCTTGGTGCTTGTTTGAGACCATAAAGTGCTTTCTTCAATCTATACACTTTGTCTCCTTCTTCAAAACCAGGTGGCTGCTCTACATATACCTCTTCTTTAAGTACACCATTCAGAAATGCACTCTTCACATCCATTTGGTATACGTTGAACTTCATATGAGCAACATATGCTAAGAACAGCCTAATTGCTTCTAACCTAGCTACAGGGGCAAAGGTCTCATCATAGTCTATTCCTTCATGTTGACTATAACCTTTGGCAACTAGTCTGGCTTTGTTTCTAACTATAACATCATTTTCATTCTTCTTGTTCTTGTAAACCCATTTAGCTCCTACAACATCCTGATGTGTTGGTCTGTCTACCAGCTCCCAAACATCATTTCTTTTGAACTGATTTTGTTCCTCTTGCATTGCTGTAATCCAGTTGGAGTCTTCCATTGCTTCTTCAATGGTTGTGGGTTCTGTTTTAGAAAGAAAACAACAAAATAAAGCACTCTCTCCATATTGTCTCCTAGTGATTACACCACTAGTAGGATCACCAATGATCTGGTCTGAAGGATGAGCATCTAGCCATGTCCTTCTAGACTGATCATTTATAGATAAGTTAGTCTCATCTGGTTCAACATTTAATTCAACATAAAATTCAGGAAAATTAAAAGCTGGATCAGTTTCATATTCAGGGGTGTTGTCCATGTCATTGACATTGGTATTCTCAGGTTGAGTTCCCCCTAAATCATTTGATCCTTGTACTCCCTCAGCATTACCAGCTTCTTCATTGGGAGAACTTACCTCAGGTTGAGTGGGTTCATTCAACTCAACATTGCAGTCTTCCTCAGGTATGTTGACTTTAGGTAAGTTGTCTTTATCTTGATTGGCTTCAGATATGTTGGATATCTTGAGGTTGTCCAAGTCAGGATAGTGTACATCAGTAAATGCAGATTCTTTTCTTTCACCATCTCTTAGCCTTATCACCCTTGTGTTGATTTCACCATGGGATTTGTCTTCTTTGTTTGAGGTCCTGTGCTTGATGAAGAATATCCTAGAAAGATTCCTTCATCTGCTTTACTGTCAAATGTTTTTAATTGTTGCTTCCCATTATTGTGAATGAAACATGTACATCCAAAAATATGAAAGTAAGAGATTCTTGGTTTTCTCCCTTTGAAGAGTTCATAAGGAGTTTTTCCTTGTTCATTTCTTAGCATGGATCTGTTTTGGGTGTGACAAGCAGTACTGATTGCTTCTGCCCAAAACCTCTTTGGAATCTTTGCTTCTGCTATCATGGTTCTTCCAGCTTCCTTGAGTGTTCTAACTCTCCTTTCTGCTACACAATTTTGTTGAGGTGTTCTAGCTGATGAAGTTTCATAAGTGATTCCATTTGCTTGACAGTATTCATTTATGTAAGAGTTGATGAATTATGTTCCTTTGTCTGATCTGATCTTCACAATGCTCAAGCCTCTCTCATTTGTAATTTTCTTCATAAGTTCTGGCAGCTTCTGTTGAGTCTCCTTCTTCTTTAGCATGAATATTACCCAAGTGTATCTTGAGAAGTCATCCACTACTATTAGTGTATACTTCTTTCCACTGATGCTCACAGGGGTAATGGGTCCAAATAAATCAATGTGAAGTAATTGAAGTACTCTTGCAGTTGAGATGGTAGCCTTTATCTTGAAGGATGCTTTGACTTGCTTTCCTTCTTGACATGCTTGACATATATGTTCTTTTGTGAATACTTCATTTGGTAAGCCATCTGCTAAAGATAATCTTGCAAGTTTGTTCAAAGTCTTAAAGTTCAGATGGTTTAGCCTTTTGTGCCATAGCCAACTGAGGTCTTTAGAACTTTTTGCAACTAAACAGATATCTTCAGGGGATTTGTTCCAATCTGCAAGATAAACATTACCTTTCCTTGACCCAGTTAGTAGTAACTGTTGATTTGATTTATTCTTAATATAACATAAGTTACTAGAAAACTAAACATTAAAACCTTTATCACAAAATTGGCTTATTGAGAATAGATTGTGTTTCAGACCATAGACATATGAAACATTTGTAATACTTACAGTACCAATTTTGAGAGTTCCATAACCTTTGGTTATTCCTTGTGAGTTGTCACCAAAAGTTACTTGTGGTCCATCTTGTTCAACAAAATCAGACAAAAGCTCCTTATTTCCAGTCATATGTCTTGAACATCCACTGTCCAAGTACCATGTAAGTTCTTTATGACTTCTTTCTTTGTTGATGGCACCACCGGAACCTGTTACAAATCAAAACTTAGGTACCCTTTGAAAGTTGGGTCCTAGAGGGTTAGATATACCTTTCGGAACCCAAACTTGCCTTATTTTCATTACTTGAAAAGGGCTAATTTGTTTTCCATAAACATCTAAATACACAATCTTCCTTTTAAATGCCTTAGGTTGAGATTGAGTATTAGTGTGAATATTGGATGATTTAGAAGAGTTATATCTATTCTTGTGAATATATCTGCTAAATCTATCTTTTGATTCTTGTGTGGCATGCTTGAATCTTTGCGGATAGGCATTCAAATTACTTGATGTCCTTGGCATGTAGGATTCAAGTCTTCTGTACTCATTGTACTTAGGCTGGAAATTCCTTTGATAATTCATTGTAGGCCTTCTCATTTGAGTTGGTCTTCTTTGAATATCTTGTGGTTTTCTTGCCTGAGTCTGAGAGTTTTTCAGCTGAGTTGTCTTCCATTGACTTTTACTCTTCTGAATTGTCTCAGGCCTCTGAATTCTTGTCTTAGGTCTTGCAACCTTTGACTTTTGATTCAGGATAGTTGGTACAATGGGTTGTTTACCTTTGTCCTTTTTCTGTAGCAGATTTGGTTCGACAATTTCAGTCTGAGCCACAGATTTTACAGAGACTCTCTTAGTAATACTTGTTGAATTATTACTGAGGCATGGTGAAGATGTTTTATCTGGATTGTAACCAAGTCCAGATTTTTGAGTCATAGGCCTTTGCATCCCTTGTAGTTCATCTATTGAATTAGATGATTTATACAGGGCAGCCAGTTTAAGTTTCAGACTCTCTTCACTAGATTTAAGACATTCATGTTCCTTGAAAATATGTTCAAACTTAGCCATCAATGCTTGGTAGTCTGAATCCTTACTCTCATGAAGCTTAACTTTTTCTTCCAACTTAATAAGTTGTTCAGATGACTTGTCCTTCAGAGTATTCAGCTCCTTAGTTAAGTCATTGCACAACTCATTAGTTCTCAGATCATGTTCAGCTTCAACCTGAGTAATTCTTTCAATCTTAGCATTCAAGACTTTATTTTCTTCTAAGGTTTGATCATGAATCTCTTGTAGTCTCATGAAGTCTTCCATCAACTTACCAAAAGTAAGTTTCAGGCTGTCTTCATTTGACATCATTGTGCTACTAGAATTGACAGAACTAGAAATAGATTGTACCTCATCATTGTCTTCAATAGCCATAAGACATTCTTCATCACTGCTGTCAGTAAACATCTCAGATGATGATGATGGAAGTTAGTCATCTTCAGAGGTTTCTTCTCCAGCTTTCAATGCTTTCCTTTTTCCATACTTCTTGTCCCTCTTAGCTTGTCTTTCCTTCCTTTCCTTTGAAGTCAGCTCTGGACAGTCATATTGGAAATGTCCTGTCTTTTTGCAGTGTAGCATGTATTCTCATCTTCATCTTTCTTCTTTTCAGCATCTCTTTTCTTAGTTGATGAAGATGGATCTTCTTTGGAGTTGTCCTATCTGGATCTCCTTTCATCATTCTTCTTCTGAGGTGAATTGAATCTTCTTCTTCTATCTTGGTAAAACCTTTTGTATTTACCAAATCTAGAATTTAATCTTTCAAATCTTCTAACCATCATTTCCAACTCATCTGAAATATCAGCTTTGGAAGCTCATTTTCCATTCTTGCTTGATTTGCTGGCTTTCTTGGAATCGGGTTCATTGGATTTGGCTTTCAGTGCAATTCCTCTGCTCTCAGGTTCCTCAGTGTTGTTCTTTCTGTTCAAGTCATATTCATATGCCTTGAGTTCTGAGAACACTTGTTGCATTGGCATCATGACAGCATACACATTCCATTTTGTTGTCAAGCTCCTAAGAATCTTCAGAGCCACTTCTCTCTTGGAGTATACTTTTCCAAGTGAGTTGATCTCATTCATGATGTCTGTGAACCTTCCATCCAGTTGATCAATGTTTTCATCAGACTTCATTCTAAATTGCTCATACTTTTGAACAACAACTTGAAGTTTGTTTTCCTTGATCTTGTCAGTTCCTTCACACATTAGAGCTAATGTGTCCCAAATCTCCTTTGCAGTTGTGCAGTGAAACACTCTACCCATTATAGCATCTGGAATGGTCTGATATAGGGTGTTCATTGCTACATAATTGAGATTTTGCTTCTTTCTTTCTTCAGGAGTGAGCTCATCATCATCTTTTGGAATTTCTTGTGCTCTAGTTGCTCTTTGGGCTTCTGTAATATTTGTGTTGGGTTTCATGAACACAAATGGACCTTTAGTGATCACCCTTAGCATTTCATCATGGAGACAAGCCAAGTGAGCTCTCATCCTTATCTTCCGGAAGTCATAATTCTCAATAGAGAACATAGGCAGTTTCTGGTAAGATATCTTGTTGATGGGGTTGGTTCCCATAGCAGTAGGTGGTGGAACAGCTACACCAGAATTCTCAGAAGAAGATGTGTTAGGCATAGTGAATAATCAGAAATAATGGATATCACAGAAAGTGCACAAATAGATCAGTTTAGGTAACCAAAGTTGATCCTCAAAGCAGTGGTCTTTAAACCCCTGCTCTGATACCACTTGTTGGTCCCAAAAAGGAGTGTGACACGTGTATGGGGGGAATACACGTGTATGTGTTTTTCAAAAACTTTTGCAAGTAATCAACAGAAATAATCAGAGTCAAATAAGTTACACAGTATGTCAAGTCCTATGAAAATACTAAACAGTAGATTCTAACAGATCTTAACAGTATGCAACTTGTATGCGGAATAAATGATAGGCCCTATTATACTCCTTAAGTAATATGCACTTAAATACTATATTATCAAATAGCAGTAAGCAATTATAACGACACAAAAGCTAAAGCAATAAGATAAATGCAGTAAGTAAGAACACAAGATGTATAGTGGTTCGGAGACTAAACTGCTCCTACGTCCACTCTCCTAATTTAATAGGATAATTCCTTATTCACTTCGGAATTAACTTGTTTTTACAGTGCCAAGGTCCACTCTACTTCTTCTTCTTCTCTTCTCTTGATTTCTTACAACCTTCTCTCGTTGCAATACTCTCAATCACTACTACGAACTCAACAATACTCTCAGACTATCTCTCAAGGTGAAAGTAGGGTTTTGTTCTTGTACCAACTAAGTGTGATATCCTTTACAATTTAAGAACGAATGTAAAGGCTAGGATATCACTGTCTAGGCTTTGGATAATCAACAATAAGCTTGCCTAGTGGGGACTAAAGATAACACTCACAAATGAATATGCTTAAAAGCTTTGATCTCTCGAGTGTTTTGAATTCTTTTGAATGCTAAAAATATTGCTATAGAATGCGTATGGCTTGTGTCTTGATGTATGTCCCATAATCTTGAAATGATTCAAGATGTGGCCTATTTATAGATGAAGCAAACTATCCGTTGGTGGAGATAGCAAACTTATCCATAAATTTGACTTTCAAATTGTTCAGGGGCCTGCATGCAAATAGTACATGCATTCACGTCCATTCTGCATTTTGCATTCCATTCTCAGAATTTGTTATGCGTAGTGACAGGTGGCACTAATTCTTTGGCTAATTTGGAATAATTCTGTCCTTCCCGCTAACGGCCTCGTACTGGGTAAAATGCCTAGTCATTCATCGTCTTTGACCATAAGTATGCCAAGTCCAAAGTATATGAATATCCAAATTCATCATACTTGACTTCTGTCTTCATGAGTCCTTGTCACTTTCTTCATAACATTTCAGCTCCTTGTCTTCAATGATACTTGTCTTCATGTGCTTTGTGCTTTCAGGTCATTTGTCATAGATTCAAGGAATGATCTATCTAAAAACTAAAGCTCCCTAACATATATG
The DNA here is from genome assembly GCA_963675135.1 of Galeopsis tetrahit. Lineage (NCBI taxonomy): Eukaryota > Viridiplantae > Streptophyta > Magnoliopsida > Lamiales > Lamiaceae > Galeopsis > Galeopsis tetrahit. The sequence goes on along the minus strand of OY776128.1, from coordinate 42,874,499 downwards.
AGCTTTTCTAACCTGAAAATCTAGACTTGGCAAATCATCATACTTGGGGTTTTACTTAGGGTTTTTTAATTTTATCTATCGAGCTTTGATTGATCAAGTACAAGAAAAATAGTAGTAGTATTTTTATGCTTTGAGTGACAATAATGAGTTGATGTGGTGGATGGTTTTATAGTGATTATGATTTATAACCTTCTAGTAATTACAGATTTAGTTGGACATATTCTTTACTTAATTAATCCTTTTATTCTACAATTGGGAAAAAGGCATTTTGCCTCTTTTGATACTACTTAATTTCCATAAGATGACAAAGTGGGATAGCTCAAGTGGTTAGAGCACCACTACCTCAAGAATGTGCTTCTTAAAATTACCATAATTAATTCTTCCCAATTTCTTCAAAAAGGAAACTTCGGCTCTAAATTTGACTAACACCTCTTTTTTCGAATAACACTTCTTCACTTTTATAAAAAATAATAATAATAATAATTTATGCACAACCGTGTTAGTTAAAAAAATTAATTTACATAAACTCGAGTTCACAAAATTTATATTATAAACACCATACAGTCGGGGACGGATCAGAAAAAAATTATGATACAAAACACTAACATATATATATAATATATATATATATATATTTTGAAGTAAAAAAAAAATTTGAGAAAAAATATATGAGGAGAAAAATAGATAAGTAACTACAAAAACAGATCTCCTTAATATATAGTGGAATATCATCTTCAATCCAATCGTAAGATATTGAAGTGTTCCTGGCATGTTGAGCAAGGGCGTGAGCAACTCCATTATGGGCTAGCTCTGTAAATATGTTGGTAATCCCACACTAGAATTCTCCTCAATAATTCCTTAATACGAATAGCGATGGAGTTCTCATAGCCATCCAATGTTTGATGGGTTGAATGAACTTGTATAGTAATAACTGAATCCGATCGAATTCCTCTAATTTTGAAGCCCTTTTTAACATAATTAGTAAGACCAATTTCAATAGCTCTTAATTCAGCAGCAGCAATAACATTATCTAGATTAACAATTCTATAAAACGAAAACATAGAAGTTGTATTTTTCATCATAAGCAACACCTATATATAAAACGAACCCTTGCTTATCCATGGATTGGCTTTTCATTCTTGTAGACTTACAGTGATTTGGAGACTGAAGGAGGAGATCATTGTTCCCAAAATCATACCAATAGCAAATGGCCAAATCTACTTTAAACATATTCTTCATTTTGTTGTTTGTCAACTTAAATTCATTAGAGTGAAGCCATCTACATTTCTCCTTCCATATAGCCCATGCTATGACTAACACCAAAGAAAATTGCTTTTTGCCAATTTTACTTTTATTAAAAAAGAACAGATCAATGATGGAGCCCCTCAAAGCAGCTTTAAGAGTCTCACAAATATCTAACTGCTTCCAAGTTTGCTTAGTTAGAGGGCAAGAAAATAACACATGTAAGGAATTAGCAAAAGGGTAGCTACAATAGAGACAAAAGGGATCAACTGGAATGTAATGGTTCATAAGATTACCTTTTGTGGCGAGTGTGTCATTGGTGAGTTTTCAGTCGAAAATACGAATTTTTTAATTTTTATTATTAGTAGAGATAGATGAGCAGTACAATTATTTCATACGTTGGATCGATAATTAATGAATGAACAACGAGTTTAAATAAACAATTATTTATGTAATTTTTTTTTTAAAATAATAGCATATTCATTAATTTAATATGTTTTATAAAATATATATTGAAGGGCATTTTAGTCATTTAAGATTAAATATATACATTATTTTGCATTTCATTTTAGTATACCAATCATGAGAATGGAATTAATCGAGGAATTGTTTTTCCATTCTTAATCAATACCAATCATGGGTATGGTCATTCAGACCTCATTCCATTCAAACTTCATTCCATTCTTGAGTTCATTCCATTTAGACTCAAATTCATTCCATCATACCAATCATGCCCTTATAACCTTAAAAAATCTATTAAAAAAATTAGAAATTCTAAAATGTGTAAAAAAATAAAAAACTATATTGTTAGTCCTTTAAAAATTATTTTACATTATATTTTATAAGTTCGTATAGAATAAAAAATATGAAGGGACGGGTGTTGGGAATAAAATGATTTTGATCTAGATACCAAAACCCCTGATTGATGATATTCAGATTAGTTGAGATAAGCTCAAGTCTAGTTCAGGCAAGTTGTCTCAGTACACTTGAGTATGTAGATTGCTTAAGTGAAAAATCTCAGGAATGTTGTGAGATTTTAGTGTTCAGGATAGTTGTCCTAAGCTGGAATGTTAGGCAGCTTGATAAGTCTATAGGCCAAAGTTGCTGAACTTGCAAGGCAGACTGACCAAGTGGACAACTGAGCTGAAGAGATCAAGAGCAGTAAAGCAATGCTCATAAATACAGATGATCAAGACAGTTGAAGTACAAATGATCAAGAGCATTGAATCCCAAAGCTTACAGAAGACACATTCAATGAAGCATTTATTGCCAATCATGCCTGAACCAAGCATTGAAGACTTAGAGCATTAAAGAGTGAAGCATTGAATGAATGTTGGAACATTCTATATTGCAGCAGGAATGTTCAGGGAGCTTGTCCCATCTGACCGTTGATTGAGTGTAGAGTTTGCCACAAATCAACCTTGGGAAATGTGCATATTTGGAAACTGACACAAGTCTTCTCAGCCGCATTTTTCAGAAGTCAACACATTCATTCAAGCAACCATTGAAGAGCCCTTTTACACAGTGGATAAAAGGATGACAAGCTTCATAGCCGTTTCAATGGTGCTGCAAATAGACATATTTGAATTGCTATCCCTCCAACGGTTAGTTGTTCAAATTTGTCTGTAAATACAGAAGTGATCAATGGGATTCACTATCCAACTACAAGCTATCAAACTATCATCAAGCTTTCAAAGGAAACCAAGCTGTTCTTCAGAATCCCAAGTTTCCTGAATCACTTCATTTAGCTAAGCCAATCTTTGTAAACATCCAAAGCTTAGCATTGAGATATCCTAAGCCTTTACACTGTTCTTATTGTAAAGGATATCTCTACTAGTTGGAACCAAACCTCAAAGCAGGGGTTCATAGACCACTGCTTCTGAAAATCATTGATTTTCAAAATCACATTTTCTGTGGTCACTGAACTGATCCAAATTTATGAAAAACCTATTTGTGTTCATCCTATATTATTTCTATTGAAATGGCTAACAATGCAGTTCCAGGAGATGCTGTCAACACCATCAACAACATGGGTCCAAATCAAGTCAATCATATTTCTCATCACAAACTGTCAATGTTCTCAATTGAGAACTATGATTTCTGGAAGATCAGGATGAGAGCACATCTTGCTTGCCAGCATGATGAGATGCTTAAAGTCATCACTAGAGGGCCTTTCACATTCACTAAAGCAAATCCCAAGCTCACTGATGCTCAGAAAGCAGATCCAAGGGAGTTGCTGCCAAAGGATGAAGATGACTTTACAGCTGAGGAAAGAAAAAGGCACAACCTGAACTACATTGCCATGAACACATTGTACCAGACCATTCCAGATGCAGTGATGGGAAGAGTGTACCACTGCACATCAGCTAAAGAGATTTGGGACACCTTAGCACTTATGTGTGAAGGTACCCAAAAGATCAAGGAGAATAAGCTTCAAGTGGCTATCCAAAAATATGAACAATTCTCTATGGAAGCCAATGAAACTATTGATCATCTTGATGGCAGATTCACTGACATCATGAATGAGATAAACTCTCTTGGCAAGTTTTATGCCAAAAGAGAGGTTGCTTTGAAAATTCTGAGAAGTCTCACATCCAAGTGGGACATATATTCTGTCATGATGCAAAATACCAACAATCTTGACAACATGCCAATGCAGCAAGTATTATCTGAACTCAAAGCATATGAGTTTGATCTCAACAGAAAGAAGGTGCATGAAGAGCCATCCTCCTCAAACAAAGGTGTTGCCTTCAAAGCTGCTGAAACAGAAAAGAAGAATACACAAAGATCCTCTCAATCTGTTTCAAAATCTGAAATAAAGGAGGAGCTGGCACTCATGGCTAGGAGATTTGAGAAGCTCAACTCCAGATTTGGTAGATACAAGAAGTTCTACCAAGACAACAGAACCAGAAGGAGATTCAGCTCTCCTGACAACAAATCAGAGGACAAAGTCTCTGATGAAAAGAAAGAAGACAGATATGCTGATAGGAAGAAATTCAGCAAAGGTGAACCATCATCATCAAGGAGGAAGGAGTCCTCAAGCAAGAAGAATGATGAAGAAGATATGTGTTACAACTGCCAGAAAAAGGGTCACTTTCAGTATGATTGTCCTGACCTTAGTGCCAAAGAAAGAAAAGAAAGGCAGAACAAAAGAGACAAGAGGATGAACAACAGGAAGGCCATGATAGCTGGAGATTCAGCAAGTGAAGAGAGTATCTACTCTTCTGATGATAGACTGTTCTCCAACAGTGACAGTGATGATGACTGTCAAATGGCATTTGAAAATGATGAGGTATGCTCATCTTCTAGTTCTTCTAGTTCTTCAAATGACACACATGAGTCCAGTGAAATCCCTTTAAAACTCAACTTTGTAAAGTTATTTGAGGATTTCACCAGGCTAAGAGAAGTATGCAATATGGCACTTAGAGAAAATGAGCTACTGAATTCGAAAGCTCAAACTCCCAACCTTCCTGAACCAGAGCTTGACTTTAAATCAACTGAGTTGTATCAGCAGATTGTGAGAGAGCAAGAGGAAATGTCTCTCAAAGTCTCTGAACAACAAAAGTTGATTGATGATCAAGAACTGGCCTTGAGGAAAAAGGATTTTGATCTTAGAATTCTTCAAGCAAAATTTGACAATCTCTTAAGTGAATTTGATACTCTAAAATTGAGTGAGGGGAGCTTAAAATGAAAATGTCTGCCTTGAACAAATCTGCTAAGGCAATAGAGGAAATTCAAGGGTTTCAAAGACCATTTGCTCAAAAAGGTGGATTAGGCTATAATCCATTTGAACCCTCACCTGGTCTTAGTATTGCCTCATCAAGCAATTCTAAGATGACTTTTGTAAGATCAGTGGCACAACAAAATGAAATGGAAGTAAATCAACCACTGATCAAGGATAAGGGTAAAGGAATTTTTATACCAACTCAAGTAAACAATGTACCTAAACCCATACCTATGGAAAAGGTTAAAGGCATTGCTTACAGGAGAAACGAGGGTCAGAAAGGTAGAACCAATGGAAGGCCAACCTATCTGAATCCTCATCAGAGAAGTTGTCCAAAATCTGTTCAGAAAAGGCCAACTCAAATGAGGCAACCTCAACTGAATGGACTAAGGCCAATCCCCTCTGACAGGTATAAAACATTCAGGAAGCCTGGACCTTACTTGCCAAATGGAAAAGGCCATCCAAAACCCTATCCTCAAAGGTCTTACCAAGCTGCACCTAAGTCTAGTAACTTCAGGAGAAATGTCCCAAAGAAATTCACAAACACTCCTGAACCTTACAAGGCTAACACTTATACACAGAAGCCACCCAAGGCATTTAAGGGTCAAACTGTGTATGTAGATGTAAATGGAAACCAAGTCAGTTACTTTGAATCAATCAGAGTAATCAGGCAGATTTGGGTTCCAAAAGGTACAGCTAACCCTCTAGGACCCAACACTCAAAGGGTACCTAAATTTTGACTTTGCAGGGCTGCAAGGACCACAAGAAGAAGAGAAGCATCAACAAGAAAACAGCATGGTACTTGGACAGTGGATGTTCAAGACACATGACTGGGAACAAAGAGCTTCTCTCAGATTTCATAGAAAAGGATGGTCCTTCAGTAACCTTTGGAGACAGCTCTCAAGGGATCACAAGAGGTTATGGTACATTAAACATTGGTAGTGTTAAAATTACTGATGTCTCATATGTCCTAGGCCTAAAATATAACTTGCTGTCTATAAGTCAAATTTGTGATAAAGGATACTGTGTTGAATTTGCACCAAATGAATGTACTATCAAAAACAAATCAACACAACAGGTGCTACTAACAGGGGTGAGAAAGGGAAATGTCTATTTTGCAGATTGGAGCAAAACCCCTGAAGCAGTTTGTCTAGTTGCCAAAAGCACAAGTGAGCAAAGCTGGCTGTGGCACAAAAGACTAAACCACCTGAACTTCAAAACCATCAACAAGATTGCAAGAAACTCTCTAGTTAAAGGGCTGCCAAATCAAGTGTTCACCAAAGAACATATATGCCAGCCATGTCAGGAAGGAAAGCAGATCAAAGCTTCATTTAAAGGGAAGCCTGTCATCTCAACTGAGAGAGTTCTTCAACTACTACATATGGATTTATTTGGACCAATAATCCCAATTAGTATAAATGGAAGAAAATATGCTTTAGTTGTTGTTGATGATTTTTCCAGGTACACTTGGGTAGTATTCTTGCTGAACAAAAAGGAGACCCAAGTCAAGCTACCTGAATTGATGATGAGATTGAGCAATGAAAAGGGCCTAAGTATTGTCAAGATCAGATCTGACAAAGGCACTGAATTCATAAACTCATACATCAGTGAGTACTGCAGCAAGAATGGCATTACTCATGAAACTTCAGCAGCAAGAACACCTCAACAAAATGGGGTTGCTAAAAGAAGGAACAGGACCTTGAAAGAGGCAGCAAGAACACTGATTGCTGAATCAAAACTGCCTAAAAGGTTCTGGGCTGAAGCCATTAGCACTGCATGTCACACACAAAACAGGTCCTTAATCACCAAAGGACAAGGTAAAACTCCATATCAAATATGGAAAGGTAGATTGCCCACTGTTGCTTATTTTCACATATTTGGTTGTAAGTGTTTCATTCACAATAATGGGAAAGAGCAATTGAAATCTTTTGATAGCAAAGCTGATGAAGGAATATTTGTTGGATATTCACAAATCAGCAAGGCTTACAAAGTTTACAATTGCAAAACTCTTATTGTGGAAGAAACACCTCATGTTGTGTTTGATGAATCTATTGATGAGTTCAGAGATAGAAACCTGAATATTGATGAGATAACACAAAGAACAACCAGACTAAGGCTTCAAAGCAAGGAAACAGTGTTTGTAGATGTTGCCCAGCCTGAATTGCATGATAATAAAAAACTGGACAACCTACCTGATGGCAATCAACCTGAAGTCAACCAACCTGAAGGTGAAATTGAACTGACTGACCCCATCCCAGTTCAAAACCAGGTAACAACTACCAATGAAGAAGCAGGCAATGCTGAGGTAGTAAATGGATCCAATATTCAAAGGGGAACCAATGAAAATGTCAACTTATCTGACAATGAGGACAATACCCCTGAATATGATCCTGAACTTGATCCTTCAATTAACTTTCCTGAATTTAATGAGTCTAGTGATCCAACCTCAGATGAGGACAATCCTCCTGAAGGGATCAGGTCTAGAAGGACTTGGTTGCAGGACCACCCATTTAGCCTGATACTTGGTAATCCAAGTGAAGGGATCAAAACTAGAAGGTTTCATGGAGAAAGTGCTTTGTTTTGTTGTTTTCTTTCAGAACAGGAACCAAAAGACATTGAGGAAGCACTGCAAGACACCAACTGGTTCATAGCCATGCAAGAGGAGCTGAACCAGTTTACCAGAAATGAAGTATGGGAGCTGGTAGAAAGGCCAACTCATCAAGATGTAATTGGAACCAAATGGGTGTTCAAAAATAAGAAAAATGAAAATGACATCATTGTGAGGAACAAAGCAAGACTGGTGGCCAAGGGATATTGTCAATCTGAAGGGATTGATTATGATGAGACCTTTGCTCCAGTGGCTAGACTTGAGGCAATCAGACTCTTCTTAGCATATGCAGCTCACATGAGGTTCAAGGTATATCAAATGGATGTGAAGAGTGCATTTCTCAATGGGGTGCTCAAAGAAGAAGTATATGTGGAACAACCCCCCGGCTTTGAAGATGGAAACAAGGTGTACAGATTGAAAAAATCTCTCTATGGCTTAAAGCAAGCTCCAAGAGCTTGGTATGACACCTTATCACAGTTTCTTTTAGATCATGGTTTTTTCAAAGGCACTGTTGACAGAACCTTGTTCAGAATCTGTGAAGGAGATGATATCTTGTTAGTCCAAATCTATGTGGATGACATTATATTTGGATCTCCAAATGAGAAGCTGTGTGAGAAGTTCTCAAAACTCATGCAGAGCAAATTTGAGATGTCCATGATGGGATTGATGAATTTCTTCTTAGGACTCCAAGTCACTCAATCAAAGAAGGGAATATTCATCAATCAGGCAAAGTATACAAGGGACATGATTAAGAAATTTGGATGTGCTACAAGCAAGCCAGTCAGAATTCCTATGAATAATAACTGGAAAATGGATCCTGAGGAAAGTGGAGAGCCAACAAACTCCACTAACTACAGGGGAATCATAGGATCCTTGCTATATCTCACTGCAAGCAGGCCTGATATCACATTTGCAGTTGGAGTGTGTGCAAGATTTCAAGCAAATCCAAAGAAGAGCCACCTTGATGCTGCCAAGAGAATCCTAAGATATCTCAAGGGATCTGAAAATCTTGGATTGTGGTATCCAGCTGATGACAACATTGAGCTCACTGGATATTCAGATGCAGATTATGGAGGATGCAGATTATGGAGGATGCAGAATTGACAGAAAATCCACCTCAGGAACATGTCAATTCTTGGGCAGCAAGCTTATCTCATGGTTCTCCAAGAAGCAAAATACAATTGCAACTTCAACAACTGAAGCAGAATATGTAGCAGCTGGAAGTTGCTGTGCTCAGATACTTTGGCTTAGGCAGCAACTTAGAGACTACAAAGTCATCTCAAATGAAGTGCCAATATTCTGTGACAACAACAATGCAATTGCCATCTCACAGAATCCAGTGCTCCACACCAGGTGCAAGCATGTGGATATCAAGCATCACTTCATAAGGGATCATGTGGAGAAGAAAGATATCAAGCTTGTCAAAATTCACACTGATAAGCAAAAAGCTGATATCTTGACTAAGCCTCTAGCTGAAGCAAGATTCTTGGAATTGTCAGCTGAATTGGGCTTACTTGATCCAGGCAAGATGGAGAAATGAGGAAAGAAAGCTCATATGAAGGGGGAAGTTCATTAAAATGAACTTCAGCAAAGTTGACCAACCTCACTGATGTAGTCAGCCAAAGAGGGAAACTCAGCAAAGTTTTCCCTATGCTGTTCAGCAATGTTGGTCAGGAGCTTTGTCCAAGTGGGACCCAGTCAGTAACTTTGGGACCCACTCAGGCAAGTTCATCAGGCAGTTTGACCTTCACAGAAATCAAAGCACATCTCAGGATGTTTGTCCGAGTTAATTGGATAATCATTGCTATTTTTAGCATTGATTAGACATTTAAAAGATTTATTGGTCTAAGAGTAGGCCATTTTAGGATGGAGTGTGCTATAAAGATTTTTACCACCAAAAAGGCAAATCAGCATTTAATGCAAAATCTTAATTGAGATTTCATGAATTCTTGAGCCATCATCAAGACCATTGATTTGCATTAAACTTCCATCAAACCGTCTAAAGCCCACTACCCTACTTTATTCAATTGGTTTTTACTTTTACTCACTGCCATTTTCTATTACCCAACGGTTAATAAACTCCCCACATATATAAAATCCTCAGTTTTACTTTCATCCTCACGCACTCATATTTTTCAAACTCTTAAGATTTTCAAAACCTCTCAAACCTGCAACTACTCTCCAAAAAACCTATCCTATTCTCATATTATCCATGGCACCCAAAATCAAGAGAGAAGAACTTGTAGACTTCAATGATCCATCTTTGGACATTGATTTTGCATATCTTAGCAACACAAGTTCTCTTTGGTTTGAGAAACTAGTTACCTTTGATAGTCCAGACACTGAAGTTCATCAAGTCCTCCAATGGCTAAGGGAGGCTGGGCTAGAGAAGTTCTTAGGCACCAAGCCAGATTCCTGCCTGAACTCCTTCATGGCTGAATTCTTTGCCCATCTCAGATGGAAGGACAAGAAGGGAGATGTGTGCACTAAGCTCACATATGCTGAGGAAGATGAAGAAGAAGAAAGCCAACACACCATCATCTTCACTGCAGAGGATTTGGATGCTAGCTTTGGGCTACCATCAGGAGTTCTACTTTCCATGGCTGCTTTCACCCAAAAAGCTAGTAAGTGCTCAAAACAAGAATACTTTAAAGCCAGTGTTTAGGCACTTGTTTGATTGTGTGGTGAAGAGTTTGTTAAGCCACTCTGGGAGTGTTGAACAAATAAGTATGCCTAAGTTAAGAGTAATGGCTGCTGTGATTGACTCTGTTGAGAAGAGAGTCAAGTTTGACTGGAAAAGCTTTATCTTGGACAAGATGATGAATGAGAAGTTCAAGTTTAAGGAGGTGAAACACCACAAGGTGGTGGTTGATGGAAGACTTCAGTTCTGCACAAGAGCCAGCCTGCTCTTGGAAAGATTTGCTCATTACACCCATCTACAAGTAATTCAGAGAGGTTGTCCCCTTACAGCCTGAAAGTGCAACAGAATTCAGGGATCTTGACCAGCCAACAAGATCTGAAAGGAGGAAAAGGATAATCAAAACTTCTGAGAAGCAGAAGTTGATGGAAGAGGAGAAGAAGAAGAAAGAGTTCTTCAAGGAGATTAGGCAAGCCAGTAGGTCTAACTCCAAGACCAACAGTCCTGATGCCAACTCTCCTGATATTCAATCAGAAAGAATATCCCCATCAAGGCATGAAGAAGAGGAGTGCAAGACTCCTGAAGATGCCCCAATCATTTCCAAGAAGGTTTACTCCCCTGAAGGTGCCCCTGACTGAGCAGGTATTGATGTGCTGGCCGATTTGGTAAATCTTGAGGATAGACCTTTTTCCCCACTTGATCCAAGACTTCTCTCATATACCAAACTTCTTGAAACTGTTCTTCAAGAAGGTGATCAAGTTGTTCTCCCACCCATTCCAGCCATTCCAATTACCTCTTCAGGCACATTGCTCTAAAAAACACCTGAATCCCAACTTGTTTTAAGCTCTTCTGAACCCAACCCTTCTGAACCCAACCTACCTGAATCCCAATCCAACCCTCCTGAATCCCAATCCAACCCTCCTGAATCCCAAACCAACTCTTCTGAAGAAGAGAGTAGTGAAGAGTACACTTATGAGGGGATGTTGAGGCAGATTGCCAAAGCTAATGTGGATGAATTATATCCAGGGTTAAAGGATTAACCTAGGCTGCAACAACAGTTCTATGATCTCAGAGCTCTTGTTGAGATCAAGGATAAAACTATGGTGGAAATAGCTTAGGCTATCCAGGATAAAGGAGCAAGCTGGTGGCAGGTTGAAGAGAACAGGCTCTTGCATTTTGCAAATGTGAAGAAATCAAGTGTGTTGACCACTGAGGCCTTGTTCTGCACCATTGTTCATGAGAAGGTGCTTACTGAGAAAGAAAGAATTGCACAGGGACTCAGGCACCCTGATAGCCCATCTGATGATGACAATGATGATGATGATGATAACACCAATCCCAACCCTCCTGGCCTCAACTCTGCTCAGGTACATTACTTGACATATCATTCTGTTAAGGGCTCTGATCATTCAGAGGAGTTGACCAAAGATGGTGACTCATTCCAAGATGCATTGGCCAATGATGGTTCTCTTGAACCTGAGGCACAGCTTGACAATGTTGAGACTTCCATGGGAGAAGCTAGTTTGGCTAAAGCCTCATCAATGTCAGGACAGTTGGACATTGACCAGCCTTTAGTCATTCAGGATGACTCAGTGGACTTGGGATGCCCAAGCACTGTGATCTCCCAACAACTGCCCTCTGTGGATCCTGTTGAGGATATAGAGGTGTCAGGTTTAGGAATGGAAGGAGTTGAAAAGGATGATAGTGGTGAAAACTCAAAGGGAGATGATGGTGAGGATTGTGTGATTACAGGTTCCCTGAGTGCACCACAAGTAGAGGGAGATGAGGTAGAAATATTGGGTGCAGCCCAATATGAGAGTCAGGCAATTCTTCAAGTCAAATCTGAACTTGATGAATCCCTTGGTGAAAGGAGGCCTGATTCTCAAATGTATGTGAGTCCATCTGAAATGAATATTGAAGAAAAGAATTTAGTTGAAAATGAGAGAGAAGGTGCTGATGTATCAGGCCTTTTGGGAGAAAGAAAAAATGAGGGTGTTGAGGGAGTTTTTACTAACACTCTTAGTTTTGCAGATTCTGTTGCTGTTACTATTGAGCAAATTTTTGCAGATGCTTCCCTTACAGATATTCCAGCTGATGCTGATATTGATCTTGAAGCAGTTTCAGCCAATGTGTCCACACTGAACAAGATGTACTTTGAACAAGTCAATACCACTGAAGCTGGCTTTCAGATTGCTACTCAAACTGCATCTATCATTGAAGAACAATCAGAGAAGTTGGATACTTTGGTCAGGGAAGTTGGTAAGGCACATGCAGCAACAATTGATACCCTAGATGGCCAAGGAAAGACTCTAGCCTCTGTGGAGACGAGGCTAACTGGCTCAGAGGAGGTGATTCTGCCCACATTGGATGCAAGAATCTGTGGAGTTGAAACTGGACTGCAAACAGTTTCAACTGAAGTGACAAAGGCCAAGGATGCTATGGGAAAATTCACAAGATCTGTGAAGAAAGAACAGCAGGGTCTCAAAGATTTGTACAAGCATAATGTGAAAGCCTTGAGAAAAACAATCAAGGATGCTTTAAGACAGAGGACAGCAGCCCAGAGGAAGAAGGCTGAAGAATTGAAAGCTGCAATGGTGAAGGAGGCTGCTGAGAAGTTCACTGTTGAACTTATGGCCAAAGTGTCTGATCAAGTTGTGGCCAACCTCACTGAACAACTTCAGGCCAAACTTGATCAATCACTGAAAGCCACTTTGGATGCAATTGTTACTCAAAAGATGAAGCCAGTTCACACATTTTTTAGCATGGCAGATGACAAAATGCAAAACATTCATGATGAGAATGTTTATCTACTGCAGGAGTTGAAGTCCCTCACTCAGGCCCACTCACATCTCTCAGTCTCTATGAGTGAATTAAAGCCCCAGTGTTTTGATAATGCCAAAAAGGGGGAAAGAGAGAGAGCAAGGGCAAAGGGAACCTTGGTGATTGGTGAACCTAAGGGAAAGGAGAAGGTCCCTGAGATTGAGGAGGAGGCAGTAGAAGACATTGGGAAAGGTAAAGGCCCAATGGATATTGAAAGCTTAACTGAGGAAGAGCAGATTCAAATTGTTGTTAAAGAGTCCATGATGTCTGCAATGGAGAGTCAGGCAAGGAAGCAACAAAGGCCTGGTGGTGAGTCAGCAGGACTTGACCCCAAAGAGAAAGTTGCTGAAGTAAGGGGGAAGGTGACAAGGTCATCTGAAAGAAAAAGGAAGGAATTGGAAGCCTTCAATGAATTCCCAACCAGCCTGACTTTGCCATCAGAATTTCAGACTGAAGAATCTACTCCAGTAAGGCAATCAAAGAGATTGAAGAAAGCAGCCAAGCTGCCTGTCATTGAAGAAGAAGAGGAGGTACAGGACAAAGAGCCTGAAGTTGTAGTGCCCAAGCTTGTTGATGATCCCTCCAAATTGTTTGAAGAAGGTTTTGGGAAAGATCCAGAAACACAGGAGAAGCTAGCTCTTCAAAGAGCTAAAGAGAGGATGGATCAGTTGGTGGAGGCCAACAAGGCAAGGGATGAGAGAAGGGCAAACTTCAAAGCTCCAAGAAGGAGGGCTTCATACAGAAGACTCAAACCTCAAATGCTGCAAAGATGGGACACTCAGTACCCTCACCATGATAAGTGGGTTCCAATCTCACTGAATGATGCATGGGAGGAGGCCAAGAGAAGTTTTGTATATGACTTTTATGTCATTGGAAAGTGGCTTGAAGAGAGTGTAGATGAAGTCTTTGTCCAGTTCATGTTTGAGAACCATAGGGACCTCTACCAAAAGCTGTTTGCAGCAGCTGAGATGGCAAGAGTTGAATTCAAGGCCCCTGGTCCAATTCTGTACATGCCTCCTAAGTTCAATGGGAACTTAATTGATGAGGGAAAGATTCTGGAGGAGTTCATCAACATCATGAAGATGGAGAAGATGAAGATTGGCCCTAGAGGCTCCAACAAGGATGTTTGGGAGCTGAAGAAAAGGGTCTGGGCTCAATATGGCATTGCTCCTCAGGATGATGGAACTCTATGATGGATAAGTTCATATCTTCCCTATCTGTTTTTTATGATTGTTTATGATTGTTGTTATTCTGTTTTCCTTGTATCAGTCTTGATGTCCTTTGTTTTTCTGATCTGTAATGCTCTATGATATATATAAAAGGACCACTGATTTTCTATCAAGAGATAACAACTCATTATCTCAACTAACCTGACATTACATATATACTTGATTTATTGTGCTAACAGTTTCTTTCAGGAAAGATGACTAGTTCACTCATCCTGAAGGTAAAGTATAGTATAAGTCAAGTTCCCTTTGTAATAGGTTTTGGCATCATCAAAAAGGGGGAAATTGTTGGGAATAAAATGATTTTGATCTAGATACCAAAACCCCTGATTGATGATGTTCAGATTAGTTGAGATAAGCTCAAGTCTAGTTCAGGCAAGTTGTCTCAGTACACTTGAGTATGTAGTGTTGGGATATAAATTCACCCTAAGCCCCACTTGATGTTAGAATAGTTTTGATGGCCAAAACACTTAGAGTTTATAAATGTAATAGGATCAGCTGACTTGTATAGAACAGCTTAGACTAGTCTTGTGTGATCAACTGTATTGATATCAGCTGATCAGCACAGTCCTGGCTTACATGCCTATCCTCAAGATGAGAAGAGTAGAAGACATGAAGACTAGAAGATCCTTGAAGACCAGATAAGTTAAGGTGCTTGTATACCTACCTATCTGATGGAGTCCCAGATTGAAGATGGCCTAAAGCAGTACAAAGAATTTCCAGATCAGAAGAGTGTTACTCGTCTGATATCAGAAGACAGAAGACCTAAGGCCAGAAGAGTAGTCAGAAGACTAGAAGTACAGATCAGAAGACTATGTGCTCTTCCAGGACTCGGCTGATTCCTATGTCATCTTGCAATTCAAACGAAGACCTACCTTATTTAGAAGATTGACATGATCCCAGGATTGAAGCAATCAAGCGGCTGGAATCAAGGAATCAAGCTATTATGGAAAGATTGCTCAAACGGCTAGTCAACTCCAACGGCTAGTTGTAACCAATCTTCATTATAAATACAAGAGGATGAGGAATCACAAAGACAAGAAGTCACAAGAGAGAATTCAAAAGCTAAGCAAGCAATCAAGCAAAAGCCATACTGTTCCAAGAGTTCTCCAAGAGCCAGAAATCCATTAGATTATCCATAGCTCTTAAGTGCTTCCTATCCAACCCTTAAGAACCTGAAACCTGTTCATATTGTATATCAATTGTTTTAGGCATAGTGGTTAAGCAAATTATAAGCTTGAACCATTAGTTGGATACATCTCAAAAACCCCAAACCCTCACCGAAAGGTTAAAGTTTTTGAACCCCTCAAAGTGCAAGTGCTTACAATCACTTGTGGAGACCGCAGCTGTTAGGACGGCTCAGATCTCAAAGTCCTAACCTTGGGACTATAAAGGACAAGACCCTTGTAATTTGTGGAAATTAAAGGGATTAAACATCACGTTAGGACGTGAGAGTGGACGTAGGAACGTATATCCGAACCACTATAAATCCGGTGTTATTTACTTTCTGCACTTTACATTTCTGCCTTTACATTCATTATTATATAGTGCATACTGTTATTTCAACACTCTTTAAAACAGGCCATAACTTTCAAACCGGCATCAGCTGAGTATTTTCATTAAGTAGAACAAGTTACAAGAACGAGTCTAAACAAGGGCCACCATAATTCCGCATACAACCTTAACAATCAGATCACTATAGTCATCTGGACCAGCAGACTTGCAGTCCAGTTGACATAGAAATCAGAAGAGGTTCCCAACTCTGTTTGAAAAAGTTTTAAAGTCTATTCACCCCTCCCCTCTAGACTTTAATCCCATTCACTACTCGTTCAGGGACCAACATGTAGATTGCTTAAGTGAAAAATCTCAGGAATGTTGTGAGATTTTAGTGTTCAGGATAGTTGTCCTAAGCTGGAATGTTAGGCAGCTTGATAAGTCTATAGGCCAAAGTTGCTGAACTTGCAAGGCAGACTGACCAAGTGGACAACTGAGCTGAAGAGATCAAGAGCAGTAAAGCAATGCTCATAAATACAGATGATCAAGACAGTTGAAGTACAAATGATCAAGAGCATTGAATCCCAAAGCTTACAGAAGACACATTCAATGAAGCATTTATTGCCAATCATGCCTGAACCAAGCATTGAAGACTTAGAGCATTAAAGAGTGAAGCATTGAATGAATGTTGGAACATTCTATATTGCAGCAAGAATGTTCAGGGAGCTTGTCCCATCTGACCGTTGATTGAGTGTAGAGTTTGCCACAAATCAACCTTGGGAAATGTGCATATTTGGAAACTGACACAAGTCTTCTCAGCCGCATTTTTCAGAAGTCAACACATTCATTCAAGCAACCATTGAAGAGCCCTTTTACACAGTGGATAAAAGGATGACAAGCTTCATAGCCGTTTCAATGGTGCTGCAAATAGACATATTTGAATTGCTATCCCTCCAACGGTTAGTTGTTCAAATTTGTCTGTAAATACAGAAGTGATCAATGGGATTCACTATCCAACTACAAGCTATCAAACTATCATCAAGCTTTCAAAGGAAACCAAGCTGTTCTTCAGAATCCCAAGTTTCCTGAATCACTTCATTTAGCTAAGCCAATCTTTGTAAACATCCAAAGCTTAGCATTGAGATATCCTAAGCCTTTACACTGTTCTTATTGTAAAGGATATCTCTACTAGTTGGAACCAAACCTCAAAGCAGGGGTTCATAGACCACTGCTTCTGAAAATCATTGATTTTCAAAATCACATTTTCTGTGGTCACTGAACTGATCCAAATTTATGAAAAACCTATTTGTGTTCATCCTATATTATTTCTATTGAAATGGCTAACAATGCAGTTCCAGGAGATGCTGTCAACACCATCAACAACATGGGTCCAAATCAAGTCAATCATATTTCTCATCACAAACTGTCAATGTTCTCAATTGAGAACTATGATTTCTGGAAGATCAGGATGAGAGCACATCTTGCTTGCCAGCATGATGAGATGCTTAAAGTCATCACTAGAGGGCCTTTCACATTCACTAAAGCAAATCCCAAGCTCACTGATGCTCAGAAAGCAGATCCAAGGGAGTTGCTGCCAAAGGATGAAGATGACTTTACAGCTGAGGAAAGAAAAAGGCACAACCTGAACTACATTGCCATGAACACATTGTACCAGACCATTCCAGATGCAGTGATGGGAAGAGTGTACCACTGCACATCAGCTAAAGAGATTTGGGACACCTTAGCACTTATGTGTGAAGGTACCCAAAAGATCAAGGAGAATAAGCTTCAAGTGGCTATCCAAAAATATGAACAATTCTCTATGGAAGCCAATGAAACTATTGATCATCTTGATGGCAGATTCACTGACATCATGAATGAGATAAACTCTCTTGGCAAGTTTTATGCCAAAAGAGAGGTTGCTTTGAAAATTCTGAGAAGTCTCACATCCAAGTGGGACATATATTCTGTCATGATGCAAAATACCAACAATCTTGACAACATGCCAATGCAGCAAGTATTATCTGAACTCAAAGCATATGAGTTTGATCTCAACAGAAAGAAGGTGCATGAAGAGCCATCCTCCTCAAACAAAGGTGTTGCCTTCAAAGCTGCTGAAACAGAAAAGAAGAATACACAAAGATCCTCTCAATCTGTTTCAAAATCTGAAATAAAGGAGGAGCTGGCACTCATGGCTAGGAGATTTGAGAAGCTCAACTCCAGATTTGGTAGATACAAGAAGTTCTACCAAGACAACAGAACCAGAAGGAGATTCAGCTCTCCTGACAACAAATCAGAGGACAAAGTCTCTGATGAAAAGAAAGAAGACAGATATGCTGATAGGAAGAAATTCAGCAAAGGTGAACCATCATCATCAAGGAGGAAGGAGTCCTCAAGCAAGAAGAATGATGAAGAAGATATGTGTTACAACTGCCAGAAAAAGGGTCACTTTCAGTATGATTGTCCTGACCTTAGTGCCAAAGAAAGAAAAGAAAGGCAGAACAAAAGAGACAAGAGGATGAACAACAGGAAGGCCATGATAGCTGGAGATTCAGCAAGTGAAGAGAGTATCTACTCTTCTGATGATAGACTGTTCTCCAACAGTGACAGTGATGATGACTGTCAAATGGCATTTGAAAATGATGAGGTATGCTCATCTTCTAGTTCTTCTAGTTCTTCAAATGACACACATGAGTCCAGTGAAATCCCTTTAAAACTCAACTTTGTAAAGTTATTTGAGGATTTCACCAGGCTAAGAGAAGTATGCAATATGGCACTTAGAGAAAATGAGCTACTGAATTCGAAAGCTCAAACTCCCAACCTTCCTGAACCAGAGCTTGACTTTAAATCAACTGAGTTGTATCAGCAGATTGTGAGAGAGCAAGAGGAAATGTCTCTCAAAGTCTCTGAACAACAAAAGTTGATTGATGATCAAGAACTGGCCTTGAGGAAAAAGGATTTTGATCTTAGAATTCTTCAAGCAAAATTTGACAATCTCTTAAGTGAATTTGATACTCTAAAATTGAGTGAGGGGAGCTTAAAATGAAAATGTCTGCCTTGAACAAATCTGCTAAGGCAATAGAGGAAATTCAAGGGTTTCAAAGACCATTTGCTCAAAAAGGTGGATTAGGCTATAATCCATTTGAACCCTCACCTGGTCTTAGTATTGCCTCATCAAGCAATTCTAAGATGACTTTTGTAAGATCAGTGGCACAACAAAATGAAATGGAAGTAAATCAACCACTGATCAAGGATAAGGGTAAAGGAATTTTTATACCAACTCAAGTAAACAATGTACCTAAACCCATACCTATGGAAAAGGTTAAAGGCATTGCTTACAGGAGAAACGAGGGTCAGAAAGGTAGAACCAATGGAAGGCCAACCTATCTGAATCCTCATCAGAGAAGTTGTCCAAAATCTGTTCAGAAAAGGCCAACTCAAATGAGGCAACCTCAACTGAATGGACTAAGGCCAATCCCCTCTGACAGGTATAAAACATTCAGGAAGCCTGGACCTTACTTGCCAAATGGAAAAGGCCATCCAAAACCCTATCCTCAAAGGTCTTACCAAGCTGCACCTAAGTCTAGTAACTTCAGGAGAAATGTCCCAAAGAAATTCACAAACACTCCTGAACCTTACAAGGCTAACACTTATACACAGAAGCCACCCAAGGCATTTAAGGGTCAAACTGTGTATGTAGATGTAAATGGAAACCAAGTCAGTTACTTTGAATCAATCAGAGTAATCAGGCAGATTTGGGTTCCAAAAGGTACAGCTAACCCTCTAGGACCCAACACTCAAAGGGTACCTAAATTTTGACTTTGCAGGGCTGCAAGGACCACAAGAAGAAGAGAAGCATCAACAAGAAAACAGCATGGTACTTGGACAGTGGATGTTCAAGACACATGACTGGGAACAAAGAGCTTCTCTCAGATTTCATAGAAAAGGATGGTCCTTCAGTAACCTTTGGAGACAGCTCTCAAGGGATCACAAGAGGTTATGGTACATTAAACATTGGTAGTGTTAAAATTACTGATGTCTCATATGTCCTAGGCCTAAAATATAACTTGCTGTCTATAAGTCAAATTTGTGATAAAGGATACTGTGTTGAATTTGCACCAAATGAATGTACTATCAAAAACAAATCAACACAACAGGTGCTACTAACAGGGGTGAGAAAGGGAAATGTCTATTTTGCAGATTGGAGCAAAACCCCTGAAGCAGTTTGTCTAGTTGCCAAAAGCACAAGTGAGCAAAGCTGGCTGTGGCACAAAAGACTAAACCACCTGAACTTCAAAACCATCAACAAGATTGCAAGAAACTCTCTAGTTAAAGGGCTGCCAAATCAAGTGTTCACCAAAGAACATATATGCCAGCCATGTCAGGAAGGAAAGCAGATCAAAGCTTCATTTAAAGGGAAGCCTGTCATCTCAACTGAGAGAGTTCTTCAACTACTACATATGGATTTATTTGGACCAATAATCCCAATTAGTATAAATGGAAGAAAATATGCTTTAGTTGTTGTTGATGATTTTTCCAGGTACACTTGGGTAGTATTCTTGCTGAACAAAAAGGAGACCCAAGTCAAGCTACCTGAATTGATGATGAGATTGAGCAATGAAAAGGGCCTAAGTATTGTCAAGATCAGATCTGACAAAGGCACTGAATTCATAAATTCATACATCAGTGAGTACTGCAGCAAGAATGGCATTACTCATGAAACTTCAGCAGCAAGAACACCTCAACAAAATGGGGTTGCTAAAAGAAGGAACAGGACCTTGAAAGAGGCAGCAAGAACACTGATTGCTGAATCAAAACTGCCTAAAAGGTTCTGGGCTGAAGCCATTAGCACTGCATGTCACACACAAAACAGGTCCTTAATCACCAAAGGACAAGGTAAAACTCCATATCAAATATGGAAAGGTAGATTGCCCACTGTTGCTTATTTTCACATATTTGGTTGTAAGTGTTTCATTCACAATAATGGGAAAGAGCAATTGAAATCTTTTGATAGCAAAGCTGATGAAGGAATATTTGTTGGATATTCACAAATCAGCAAGGCTTACAAAGTTTACAATTGCAAAACTCTTATTGTGGAAGAAACACCTCATGTTGTGTTTGATGAATCTATTGATGAGTTCAGAGATAGAAACCTGAATATTGATGAGATAACACAAAGAACAACCAGACTAAGGCTTCAAAGCAAGGAAACAGTGTTTGTAGATGTTGCCCAGCCTGAATTGCATGATAATAAAAAACTGGACAACCTACCTGATGGCAATCAACCTGAAGTCAACCAACCTGAAGGTGAAATTGAACTGACTGACCCCATCCCAGTTCAAAACCAGGTAACAACTACCAATGAAGAAGCAGGCAATGCTGAGGTAGTAAATGGATCCAATATTCAAAGGGGAACCAATGAAAATGTCAACTTATCTGACAATGAGGACAATACCCCTGAATATGATCCTGAACTTGATCCTTCAATTAACTTTCCTGAATTTAATGAGTCTAGTGATCCAACCTCAGATGAGGACAATCCTCCTGAAGGGATCAGGTCTAGAAGGACTTGGTTGCAGGACCACCCATTTAGCCTGATACTTGGTAATCCAAGTGAAGGGATCAAAACTAGAAGGTTTCATGGAGAAAGTGCTTTGTTTTGTTGTTTTCTTTCAGAACAGGAACCAAAAGACATTGAGGAAGCACTGCAAGACACCAACTGGTTCATAGCCATGCAAGAGGAGCTGAACCAGTTTACCAGAAATGAAGTATGGGAGCTGGTAGAAAGGCCAACTCATCAAGATGTAATTGGAACCAAATGGGTGTTCAAAAATAAGAAAAATGAAAATGACATCATTGTGAGGAACAAAGCAAGACTGGTGGCCAAGGGATATTGTCAATCTGAAGGGATTGATTATGATGAGACCTTTGCTCCAGTGGCTAGACTTGAGGCAATCAGACTCTTCTTAGCATATGCAGCTCACATGAGGTTCAAGGTATATCAAATGGATGTGAAGAGTGCATTTCTCAATGGGGTGCTCAAAGAAGAAGTATATGTGGAACAACCCCCCGGCTTTGAAGATGGAAACAAGGTGTACAGATTGAAAAAATCTCTCTATGGCTTAAAGCAAGCTCCAAGAGCTTGGTATGACACCTTATCACAGTTTCTTTTAGATCATGGTTTTTTCAAAGGCACTGTTAACAGAACCTTGTTCAGAATCTGTGAAGGAGATGATATCTTGTTAGTCCAAATCTATGTGGATGACATTATATTTGGATCTCCAAATGAGAAGCTGTGTGAGAAGTTCTCAAAACTCATGCAGAGCAAATTTGAGATGTCCATGATGGGATTGATGAATTTCTTCTTAGGACTCCAAGTCACTCAATCAAAGAAGGGAATATTCATCAATCAGGCAAAGTATACAAGGGACATGATTAAGAAATTTGGATGTGCTACAAGCAAGCCAGTCAGAATTCCTATGAATAATAACTGGAAAATGGATCCTGAGGAAAGTGGAGAGCCAACAAACTCCACTAACTACAGGGGAATCATAGGATCCTTGCTATATCTCACTGCAAGCAGGCCTGATATCACATTTGCAGTTGGAGTGTGTGCAAGATTTCAAGCAAATCCAAAGAAGAGCCACCTTGATGCTGCCAAGAGAATCCTAAGATATCTCAAGGGATCTGAAAATCTTGGATTGTGGTATCCAGCTGATGACAACATTGAGCTCACTGGATATTCAGATGCAGATTATGGAGGATGCAGATTATGGAGGATGCAGAATTGACAGAAAATCCACCTCAGGAACATGTCAATTCTTGGGCAGCAAGCTTATCTCATGGTTCTCCAAGAAGCAAAATACAATTGCAACTTCAACAACTGAAGCAGAATATGTAGCAGCTGGAAGTTGCTGTGCTCAGATACTTTGGCTTAGGCAGCAACTTAGAGACTACAAAGTCATCTCAAATGAAGTGCCAATATTCTGTGACAACAACAATGCAATTGCCATCTCACAGAATCCAGTGCTCCACACCAGGTGCAAGCATGTGGATATCAAGCATCACTTCATAAGGGATCATGTGGAGAAGAAAGATATCAAGCTTGTCAAAATTCACACTGATAAGCAAAAAGCTGATATCTTGACTAAGCCTCTAGCTGAAGCAAGATTCTTGGAATTGTCAGCTGAATTGGGCTTACTTGATCCAGGCAAGATGGAGAAATGAGGAAAGAAAGCTCATATGAAGGGGGAAGTTCATTAAAATGAACTTCAGCAAAGTTGACCAACCTCACTGATGTAGTCAGCCAAAGAGGGAAACTCAGCAAAGTTGTCCCTATGCTGTTCAGCAATGTTGGTCAGGAGCTTTGTCCAAGTGGGACCCAGTCAGTAACTTTGGGACCCACTCAGGCAAGTTCATCAGGCAGTTTGACCTTCACAGAAATCAAAGCACATCTCAGGATGTTTGTCCGAGTTAATTGGATAATCATTGCTATTTTTAGCATTGATTAGACATTTAAAAGATTTATTGGTCTAAGAGTAGGCCATTTTAGGATGGAGTGTGCTATAAAGATTTTTACCACCAAAAAGGCAAATCAGCATTTAATGCAAAATCTTAATTGAGATTTCATGAATTCTTGAGCCATCATCAAGACCATTGATTTGCATTAAACTTCCATCAAACCGCCTAAAGCCCACTACCCTACTTTATTCAATTGGTTTTTACTTTTACTCACTGCCATTTTCTATTACCCAACGGTTAATAAACTCCCCACATATATAAAATCCTCAGTTTTACTTTCATCCTCACGCACTCATATTTTTCAAACTCTTAAGATTTTCAAAACCTCTCAAACCTGCAACTACTCTCCAAAAAACCTATCCTATTCTCATATTATCCATGGCACCCAAAATCAAGAGAGAAGAACTTGTAGACTTCAATGATCCATCTTTGGACATTGATTTTGCATATCTTAGCAACACAAGTTCTCTTTGGTTTGAGAAACTAGTTGCCTTTGATAGTCCAGACACTGAAGTTCATCAAGTCCTCCAATGGCTAAGGGAGGCTGGGCTAGAGAAGTTCTTAGGCACCAAGCCAGATTCCTGCCTGAACTCCTTCATGGCTGAATTCTTTGCCCATCTCAGATGGAAGGGCAAGAAGGGAGATGTGTGCACTAAGCTCACATATGCTGAGGAAGATGAAGAAGAAGAAAGCCAACACACCATCATCTTCACTGCAGAGGATTTGGATGCTAGCTTTGGGCTACCATCAGGAGTTCTACTTTCCATGGCTGCTTTCACCCAAAAAGCTAGTAAGTGCTCAAAACAAGAATACTTTAAAGCCAGTGTTTAGGCACTTGTTTGATTGTGTGGTGAAGAGTTTGTTAAGCCACTCTGGGAGTGTTGAACAAATAAGTATGCCTAAGTTAAGAGTAATGGCTGCTGTGATTGACTCTGCTGAGAAGAGAGTCAAGTTTGACTGGAAAAGCTTTATCTTGGACAAGATGATGAATGAGAAGTTCAAGTTTAAGGAGGTGAAACACCACAAGGTGGTGGTTGATGGAAGACTTCAGTTCTGCACAAGAGCCAGCCTGCTCTTGGAAAGATTTGCTCATTACACCCATCTACAAGTAAAGCCAAAGCCTTTTCCTGCTCAAAAGGTGATGTTCAGAAAGCTGTCTTCTAAGACAAAAAAGATGAAGCAGGAGGCTATCTCCAAGAAAGCTGTTGCAGCTGTTCCAGCAACCAGAGCCTCTCCAAGAAAGAGGAAAGCCCAACCACCAAAAGCTCAGCCAAAGATGAAAAGGATGAAGAAGATTCTAAGTGAATCCTCACCAGAAAGCCAGTCAAGAAGTGGAGGAGCCACTTCTGAGGAGATTGAGAAAGCTGCTGATGAAGGAGTCAACCCCCCTGAAGAGGGTGAAGAATTCAGAGAGGTTGTCCCCTTACAGCCTGAAAGTGCAACAGAATTCAGGGATCTTGACCAGCCAACAAGATCTGAAAGGAGGAAAAGGATAATCAAAACTTCTGAGAAGCAGAAGTTGATGGAAGAGGAGAAGAAGAAGAAAGAGTTCTTCAAGGAGATTAGGCAAGCCAGTAGGTCTAACTCCAAGACCAACAGTCCTGATGCCAACTCTCCTGATATTCAATCAGAAAGAATATCCCCATCAAGGCATGAAGAAGAGGAGTGCAAGACTCCTGAAGATGCCCCAATCATTGCCAAGAAGGTTTACTCCCCTGAAGGTGCCCCTGACTGAGCAGGTATTGATGTGCTGGCCGATTTGGTAAATCTTGAGGATAGACCTTTTTCCCCACTTGATCCAAGACTTCTCTCATATACCAAACTTCTTGAAACTGTTCTTCAAGAAGGTGATCAAGTTGTTCTCCCACCCATTCCAGCCATTCCAATTACCTCTTCAGGCACATTGCTCTAAAAAACACCTGAATCCCAACTTGTTTTAAGCTCTTCTGAACCCAACCCTTCTGAACCCAACCTACCTGAATCCCAATCCAACCCTCCTGAATCCCAATCCAACCCTCCTGAATCCCAAACCAACTCTTCTGAAGAAGAGAGTAGTGAAGAGTACACTTATGAGGGGATGTTGAGGCAGATTGCCAAAGCTAATGTGGATGAATTATATCCAGGGTTAAAGGATTAACCTAGGCTGCAACAACAGTTCTATGATCTCAGAGCTCTTGTTGAGATCAAGGATAAAACTATGGTGGAAATAGCTTAGGCTATCCAGGATAAAGGAGCAAGCTGGTGGCAGGTTGAAGAGAACAGGCTCTTGCATTTTGCAAATGTGAAGAAATCAAGTGTGTTGACCACTGAGGCCTTGTTCTGCACCATTGTTCATGAGAAGGTGCTTACTGAGAAAGAAAGAATTGCACAGGGACTCAGGCACCCTGATAGCCCATCTGATGATGACAATGATGATGATGATGATAACACCAATCCCAACCCTCCTGGCCTCAACTCTGCTCAGGTACATTACTTGACATATCATTCTGTTAAGGGCTCTGATCATTCAGAGGAGTTGACCAAAGATGGTGACTCATTCCAAGATGCATTGGCCAATGATGGTTCTCTTGAACCTGAGGCACAGCTTGACAATGTTGAGACTTCCATGGGAGAAGCTAGTTTGGCTAAAGCCTCATCAATGTCAGGACAGTTGGACATTGACCAGCCTTTAGTCATTCAGGATGACTCAGTGGACTTGGGATGCCCAAGCACTGTGATCTCCCAACAACTGCCCTCTGTGGATCCTGTTGAGGATATAGAGGTGTCAGGTTTAGGAATGGAAGGAGTTGAAAAGGCTGATAGTGGTGAAAACTCAAAGGGAGATGATGGTGAGGATTGTGTGATTACAGGTTCCCTGAGTGCACCACAAGTAGAGGGAGATGAGGTAGAAATATTGGGTGCAGCCCAATATGAGAGTCAGGCAATTCTTCAAGTCAAATCTGAACTTGATGAATCCCTTGGTGAAAGGAGGCCTGATTCTCAAATGTATGTGAGTCCATCTGAAATGAATATTGAAGAAAAGAATTTAGTTGAAAATGAGAGAGAAGGTGCTGATGTATCAGGCCTTTTGGGAGAAAGAAAAAATGAGGGTGTTGAGGGAGTTTTTACTAACACTCTTAGTTTTGCAGATTCTGTTGCTGTTACTATTGAGCAAATTTTTGCAGATGCTTCCCTTACAGATATACCAGCTGATGCTGATATTGATCTTGAAGCAGTTTCAGCCAATGTGTCCACACTGAACAAGATGTACTTTGAACAAGTCAATACCACTGAAGCTGGCTTTCAGATTGCTACTCAAACTGCATCTATCATTGAAGAACAATCAGAGAAGTTGGATACTTTGGTCAGGGAAGTTGGTAAGGCACATGCAGCAACAATTGATACCCTAGATGGCCAAGGAAAGACTCTAGCCTCTGTGGAGACGAGGCTAACTGGCTCAGAGGAGGTGATTCTGCCCACATTGGATGCAAGAATCTGTGGAGTTGAAACTGGACTGCAAACAGTTTCAACTGAAGTGACAAAGGCCAAGGATGCTATGGGAAAATTCACAAGATCTGTGAAGAAAGAACAGCAGGGTCTCAAAGATTTGTACAAGCATAATGTGAAAGCCTTGAGAAAAACAATCAAGGATGCTTTAAGACAGAGGACAGCAGCCCAGAGGAAGAAGGCTGAAGAATTGAAAGCTGCAATGGTGAAGGAGGCTGCTGAGAAGTTCACTGTTGAACTTATGGCCAAAGTGTCTGATCAAGTTGTGGCCAACCTCACTGAACAACTTCAGGCCAAACTTGATCAATCACTGAAAGCCACTTTGGATGCAATTGTTACTCAAAAGATGAAGCCAGTTCACACATTTTTTAGCATGGCAGATGACAAAATGCAAAACATTCATGATGAGA
Organism: Galeopsis tetrahit; assembly: GCA_963675135.1. Classification (NCBI taxonomy): domain Eukaryota; kingdom Viridiplantae; phylum Streptophyta; class Magnoliopsida; order Lamiales; family Lamiaceae; genus Galeopsis; species Galeopsis tetrahit. Next base: position 42,847,330 of record OY776128.1, on the reverse strand, counting down.
ATGTTTATCTACTGCAGGAGTTGAAGTCCCTCACTCAGGCCCACTCACATCTCTCAGTCTCTATGAGTGAATTAAAGCCCCAGTGTTTTGATAATGCCAAAAAGGGGGAAAGAGAGAGAGCAAGGGCAAAGGGAACCTTGGTGATTGGTGAACCTAAGGGAAAGGAGAAGGTCCCTGAGATTGAGGAGGAGGCAGTAGAAGACATTGGGAAAGGTAAAGGCCCAATGGATATTGAAAGCTTAACTGAGGAAGAGCAGATTCAAATTGTTGTTAAAGAGTCCATGATGTCTGCAATGGAGAGTCAGGCAAGGAAGCAACAAAGGCCTGGTGGTGAGTCAGCAGGACTTGACCCCAAAGAGAAAGTTGCTGAAGTAAGGGGGAAGGTGACAAGGTCATCTGAAAGAAAAAGGAAGGAATTGGAAGCCTTCAATGAATTCCCAACCAGCCTGACTTTGCCATCAGAATTTCAGACTGAAGAATCTACTCCAGTAAGGCAATCAAAGAGATTGAAGAAAGCAGCCAAGCTGCCTGTCATTGAAGAAGAAGAGGAGGTACAGGACAAAGAGCCTGAAGTTGTAGTGCCCAAGCTTGTTGATGATCCCTCCAAATTGTTTGAAGAAGGTTTTGGGAAAGATCCAGAAACACAGGAGAAGCTAGCTCTTCAAAGAGCTAAAGAGAGGATGGATCAGTTGGTGGAGGCCAACAAGGCAAGGGATGAGAGAAGGGCAAACTTCAAAGCTCCAAGAAGGAGGGCTTCATACAGAAGACTCAAACCTCAAATGCTGCAAAGATGGGACACTCAGTACCCTCACCATGATAAGTGGGTTCCAATCTCACTGAATGATGCATGGGAGGAGGCCAAGAGAAGTTTTGTATATGACTTTTATGTCATTGGAAAGTGGCTTGAAGAGAGTGTAGATGAAGTCTTTGTCCAGTTCATGTTTGAGAACCATAGGGACCTCTACCAAAAGCTGTTTGCAGCAGCTGAGATGGCAAGAGTTGAATTCAAGGCCCCTGGTCCAATTCTGTACATGCCTCCTAAGTTCAATGGGAACTTAATTGATGAGGGAAAGATTCTGGAGGAGTTCATCAACATCATGAAGATGGAGAAGATGAAGATTGGCCCTAGAGGCTCCAACAAGGATGTTTGGGAGCTGAAGAAAAGGGTCTGGGCTCAATATGGCATTGCTCCTCAGGATGATGGAACTCTATGATGGATAAGTTCATATCTTCCCTATCTGTTTTTTATGATTGTTTATGATTGTTGTTATTCTGTTTTCCTTGTATCAGTCTTGATGTCCTTTGTTTTTCTGATCTGTAATGCTCTATGATATATATAAAAGGACCACTGATTTTCTATCAAGAGATAACAACTCATTATCTCAACTAACCTGACATTACATATATACTTGATTTATTGTGCTAACAGTTTCTTTCAGGAAAGATGACTAGTTCACTCATCCTGAAGGTAAAGTATAGTATAAGTCAAGTTCCCTTTGTAATAGGTTTTGGCATCATCAAAAAGGGGGAAATTGTTGGGAATAAAATGATTTTGATCTAGATACCAAAACCCCTGATTGATGATGTTCAGATTAGTTGAGATAAGCTCAAGTCTAGTTCAGGCAAGTTGTCTCAGTACACTTGAGTATGTAGTGTTGGGATATAAATTCACCCTAAGCCCCACTTGATGTTAGAATAGTTTTGATGGCCAAAACACTTAGAGTTTATAAATGTAATAGGATCAGCTGACTTGTATAGAACAGCTTAGACTAGTCTTGTGTGATCAACTGTATTGATATCAGCTGATCAGCACAGTCCTGGCTTACATGCCTATCCTCAAGATGAGAAGAGTAGAAGACATGAAGACTAGAAGATCCTTGAAGACCAGATAAGTTAAGGTGCTTGTATACCTACCTATCTGATGGAGTCCCAGATTGAAGATGGCCTAAAGCAGTACAAAGAATTTCCAGATCAGAAGAGTGTTACTCGTCTGATATCAGAAGACAGAAGACCTAAGGCCAGAAGAGTAGTCAGAAGACTAGAAGTACAGATCAGAAGACTATGTGCTCTTCCAGGACTCGGCTGATTCCTATGTCATCTTGCAATTCAAACGAAGACCTACCTTATTTAGAAGATTGACATGATCCCAGGATTGAAGCAATCAAGCGGCTGGAATCAAGGAATCAAGCTATTATGGAAAGATTGCTCAAACGGCTAGTCAACTCCAACGGCTAGTTGTAACCAATCTTCATTATAAATACAAGAGGATGAGGAATCACAAAGACAAGAAGTCACAAGAGAGAATTCAAAAGCTAAGCAAGCAATCAAGCAAAAGCCATACTGTTCCAAGAGTTCTCCAAGAGCCAGAAATCCATTAGATTATCCATAGCTCTTAAGTGCTTCCTATCCAACCCTTAAGAACCTGAAACCTGTTCATATTGTATATCAATTGTTTTAGGCATAGTGGTTAAGCAAATTATAAGCTTGAACCATTAGTTGGATACATCTCAAAAACCCCAAACCCTCACCGAAAGGTTAAAGTTTTTGAACCCCTCAAAGTGCAAGTGCTTACAATCACTTGTGGAGACCGCAGCTGTTAGGACGGCTCAGATCTCAAAGTCCTAACCTTGGGACTATAAAGGACAAGACCCTTGTAATTTGTGGAAATTAAAGGGATTAAACATCACGTTAGGACGTGAGAGTGGACGTAGGAACGTATATCCGAACCACTATAAATCCGGTGTTATTTACTTTCTGCACTTTACATTTCTGCCTTTACATTCATTATTATATAGTGCATACTGTTATTTCAACACTCTTTAAAACAGGCCATAACTTTCAAACCGGCATCAGCTGAGTATTTTCATTAAGTAGAACAAGTTACAAGAACGAGTCTAAACAAGGGCCACCATAATTCCGCATACAACCTTAACAATCAGATCACTATAGTCATCTGGACCAGCAGACTTGCAGTCCAGTTGACATAGAAATCAGAAGAGGTTCGCAACTCTGTTTGAAAAAGTTTTAAAGTCTATTCACCCCTCCCCTCTAGACTTTAATCCCATTCACTACTCGTTCAGGGACCAACATGTAGATTGCTTAAGTGAAAAATCTCAGGAATGTTGTGAGATTTTAGTGTTCAGGATAGTTGTCCTAAGCTGGAATGTTAGGCAGCTTGATAAGTCTATAGGCCAAAGTTGCTGAACTTGCAAGGCAGACTGACCAAGTGGACAACTGAGCTGAAGAGATCAAGAGCAGTAAAGTAATGCTCATAAATACAGATGATCAAGACAGTTGAAGTACAAATGATCAAGAGCATTGAATCCCAAAGCTTACAGAAGACACATTCAATGAAGCATTTATTGCCAATCATGCCTGAACCAAGCATTGAAGACTTAGAGCATTAAAGAGTGAAGCATTGAATGAATGTTGGAACATTCTATATTGCAGCAGGAATGTTCAGGGAGCTTGTCCCATCTGACCGTTGATTGAGTGTAGAGTTTGCCACAAATCAACCTTGGGAAATGTGCATATTTGGAAACTGACACAAGTCTTCTCAGCCGCATTTTTCAGAAGTCAACACATTCATTCAAGCAACCATTGAAGAGCCCTTTTACACAGTGGATAAAAGGATGACAAGCTTCATAGCCGTTTCAATGGTGCTGCAAATAGACATATTTGAATTGCTATCCCTCCAACGGTTAGTTGTTCAAATTTGTCTGTAAATACAGAAGTGATCAATGGGATTCACTATCCAACTACAAGCTATCAAACTATCATCAAGCTTTCAAAGGAAACCAAGCTGTTCTTCAGAATCCCAAGTTTCCTGAATCACTTCATTTAGCTAAGCCAATCTTTGTAAACATCCAAAGCTTAGCATTGAGATATCCTAAGCCTTTACACTGTTCTTATTGTAAAGGATATCTCTACTAGTTGGAACCAAACCTCAAAGCAGGGGTTCATAGACCACTGCTTCTGAAAATCATTGATTTTCAAAATCACATTTTCTGTGGTCACTGAACTGATCCAAATTTATGAAAAACCTATTTGTGTTCATCCTATATTATTTCTATTGAAATGGCTAACAATGCAGTTCCAGGAGATGCTGTCAACACCATCAACAACATGGGTCCAAATCAAGTCAATCATATTTCTCATCACAAACTGTCAATGTTCTCAATTGAGAACTATGATTTCTGGAAGATCAGGATGAGAGCACATCTTGCTTGCCAGCATGATGAGATGCTTAAAGTCATCACTAGAGGGCCTTTCACATTCACTAAAGCAAATCCCAAGCTCACTGATGCTCAGAAAGCAGATCCAAGGGAGTTGCTGCCAAAGGATGAAGATGACTTTACAGCTGAGGAAAGAAAAAGGCACAACCTGAACTACATTGCCATGAACACATTGTACCAGACCATTCCAGATGCAGTGATGGGAAGAGTGTACCACTGCACATCAGCTAAAGAGATTTGGGACACCTTAGCACTTATGTGTGAAGGTACCCAAAAGATCAAGGAGAATAAGCTTCAAGTGGCTATCCAAAAATATGAACAATTCTCTATGGAAGCCAATGAAACTATTGATCATCTTGATGGCAGATTCACTGACATCATGAATGAGATAAACTCTCTTGGCAAGTTTTATGCCAAAAGAGAGGTTGCTTTGAAAATTCTGAGAAGTCTCACATCCAAGTGGGACATATATTCTGTCATGATGCAAAATACCAACAATCTTGACAACATGCCAATGCAGCAAGTATTATCTGAACTCAAAGCATATGAGTTTGATCTCAACAGAAAGAAGGTGCATGAAGAGCCATCCTCCTCAAACAAAGGTGTTGCCTTCAAAGCTGCTGAAACAGAAAAGAAGAATACACAAAGATCCTCTCAATCTGTTTCAAAATCTGAAATAAAGGAGGAGCTGGCACTCATGGCTATGAGATTTGAGAAGCTCAACTCCAGATTTGGTAGATACAAGAAGTTCTACCAAGACAACAGAACCAGAAGGAGATTCAGCTCTCCTGACAACAAATCAGAGGACAAAGTCTCTGATGAAAAGAAAGAAGACAGATATGCTGATAGGAAGAAATTCAGCAAAGGTGAACCATCATCATCAAGGAGGAAGGAGTCCTCAAGCAAGAAGAATGATGAAGAAGATATGTGTTACAACTGCCAGAAAAAGGGTCACTTTCAGTATGATTGTCCTGACCTTAGTGCCAAAGAAAGAAAAGAAAGGCAGAACAAAAGAGACAAGAGGATGAACAACAGGAAGGCCATGATAGCTGGAGATTCAGCAAGTGAAGAGAGTATCTACTCTTCTGATGATAGACTGTTCTCCAACAGTGACAGTGATGATGACTGTCAAATGGCATTTGAAAATGATGAGGTATGCTCATCTTCTAGTTCTTCTAGTTCTTCAAATGACACACATGAGTCCAGTGAAATCCCTTTAAAACTCAACTTTGTAAAGTTATTTGAGGATTTCACCAGGCTAAGAGAAGTATGCAATATGGCACTTAGAGAAAATGAGCTACTGAATTCGAAAGCTCAAACTCCCAACCTTCCTGAACCAGAGCTTGACTTTAAATCAACTGAGTTGTATCAGCAGATTGTGAGAGAGCAAGAGGAAATGTCTCTCAAAGTCTCTGAACAACAAAAGTTGATTGATGATCAAGAACTGGCCTTGAGGAAAAAGGATTTTGATCTTAGAATTCTTCAAGCAAAATTTGACAATCTCTTAAGTGAATTTGATACTCTAAAATTGAGTGAGGGGAGCTTAAAATGAAAATGTCTGCCTTGAACAAATCTGCTAAGGCAATAGAGGAAATTCAAGGGTTTCAAAGACCATTTGCTCAAAAAGGTGGATTAGGCTATAATCCATTTGAACCCTCACCTGGTCTTAGTATTGCCTCATCAAGCAATTCTAAGATGACTTTTGTAAGATCAGTGGCACAACAAAATGAAATGGAAGTAAATCAACCACTGATCAAGGATAAGGGTAAAGGAATTTTTATACCAACTCAAGTAAACAATGTACCTAAACCCATACCTATGGAAAAGGTTAAAGGCATTGCTTACAGGAGAAACGAGGGTCAGAAAGGTAGAACCAATGGAAGGCCAACCTATCTGAATCCTCATCAGAGAAGTTGTCCAAAATCTGTTCAGAAAAGGCCAACTCAAATGAGGCAACCTCAACTGAATGGACTAAGGCCAATCCCCTCTGACAGGTATAAAACATTCAGGAAGCCTGGACCTTACTTGCCAAATGGAAAAGGCCATCCAAAACCCTATCCTCAAAGGTCTTACCAAGCTGCACCTAAGTCTAGTAACTTCAGGAGAAATGTCCCAAAGAAATTCACAAACACTCCTGAACCTTACAAGGCTAACACTTATACACAGAAGCCACCCAAGGCATTTAAGGGTCAAACTGTGTATGTAGATGTAAATGGAAACCAAGTCAGTTACTTTGAATCAATCAGAGTAATCAGGCAGATTTGGGTTCCAAAAGGTACAGCTAACCCTCTAGGACCCAACACTCAAAGGGTACCTAAATTTTGACTTTGCAGGGCTGCAAGGACCACAAGAAGAAGAGAAGCATCAACAAGAAAACAGCATGGTACTTGGACAGTGGATGTTCAAGACACATGACTGGGAACAAAGAGCTTCTCTCAGATTTCATAGAAAAGGATGGTCCTTCAGTAACCTTTGGAGACAGCTCTCAAGGGATCACAGGAGGTTATGGTACATTAAACATTGGTAGTGTTAAAATTACTGATGTCTCATATGTCCTAGGCCTAAAATATAACTTGCTGTCTATAAGTCAAATTTGTGATAAAGGATACTGTGTTGAATTTGCACCAAATGAATGTACTATCAAAAACAAATCAACACAACAGGTGCTACTAACAGGGGTGAGAAAGGGAAATGTCTATTTTGCAGATTGGAGCAAAACCCCTGAAGCAGTTTGTCTAGTTGCCAAAAGCACAAGTGAGCAAAGCTGGCTGTGGCACAAAAGACTAAACCACCTGAACTTCAAAACCATCAACAAGATTGCAAGAAACTCTCTAGTTAAAGGGCTGCCAAATCAAGTGTTCACCAAAGAACATATATGCCAGCCATGTCAGGAAGGAAAGCAGATCAAAGCTTCATTTAAAGGGAAGCCTGTCATCTCAACTGAGAGAGTTCTTCAACTACTACATATGGATTTATTTGGACCAATAATCCCAATTAGTATAAATGGAAGAAAATATGCTTTAGTTGTTGTTGATGATTTTTCCAGGTACACTTGGGTAGTATTCTTGCTGAACAAAAAGGAGACCCAAGTCAAGCTACCTGAATTGATGATGAGATTGAGCAATGAAAAGGGCCTAAGTATTGTCAAGATCAGATCTGACAAAGGCACTGAATTCATAAATTCATACATCAGTGAGTACTGCAGCAAGAATGGCATTACTCATGAAACTTCAGCAGCAAGAACACCTCAACAAAATGGGGTTGCTAAAAGAAGGAACAGGACCTTGAAAGAGGCAGCAAGAACACTGATTGCTGAATCAAAACTGCCTAAAAGGTTCTGGGCTGAAGCCATTAGCACTGCATGTCACACACAAAACAGGTCCTTAATCACCAAAGGACAAGGTAAAACTCCATATCAAATATGGAAAGGTAGATTGCCCACTGTTGCTTATTTTCACATATTTGGTTGTAAGTGTTTCATTCACAATAATGGGAAAGAGCAATTGAAATCTTTTGATAGCAAAGCTGATGAAGGAATATTTGTTGGATATTCACAAATCAGCAAGGCTTACAAAGTTTACAATTGCAAAACTCTTATTGTGGAAGAAACACCTCATGTTGTGTTTGATGAATCTATTGATGAGTTCAGAGATAGAAACCTGAATATTGATGAGATAACACAAAGAACAACCAGACTAAGGCTTCAAAGCAAGGAAACAGTGTTTGTAGATGTTGCCCAGCCTGAATTGCATGATAATAAAAAACTGGACAACCTACCTGATGGCAATCAACCTGAAGTCAACCAACCTGAAGGTGAAATTGAACTGACTGACCCCATCCCAGTTCAAAACCAGGTAACAACTACCAATGAAGAAGCAGGCAATGCTGAGGTAGTAAATGGATCCAATATTCAAAGGGGAACCAATGAAAATGTCAACTTATCTGACAATGAGGACAATACCCCTGAATATGATCCTGAACTTGATCCTTCAATTAACTTTCCTGAATTTAATGAGTCTAGTGATCCAACCTCAGATGAGGATAATCCTCCTGAAGGGATCAGGTCTAGAAGGACTTGGTTGCAGGACCACCCATTTAGCCTGATACTTGGTAATCCAAGTGAAGGGATCAAAACTAGAAGGTTTCATGGAGAAAGTGCTTTGTTTTGTTGTTTTCTTTCAGAACAGGAACCAAAAGACATTGAGGAAGCACTGCAAGACACCAACTGGTTCATAGCCATGCAAGAGGAGCTGAACCAGTTTACCAGAAATGAAGTATGGGAGCTGGTAGAAAGGCCAACTCATCAAGATGTAATTGGAACCAAATGGGTGTTCAAAAATAAGAAAAATGAAAATGACATCATTGTGAGGAACAAAGCAAGACTGGTGGCCAAGGGATATTGTCAATCTGAAGGGATTGATTATGATGAGACCTTTGCTCCAGTGGCTAGACTTGAGGCAATCAGACTCTTCTTAGCATATGCAGCTCACATGAGGTTCAAGGTATATCAAATGGATGTGAAGAGTGCATTTCTCAATGGGGTGCTCAAAGAAGAAGTATATGTGGAACAACCCCCCGGCTTTGAAGATGGAAACAAGGTGTACAGATTGAAAAAATCTCTCTATGGCTTAAAGCAAGCTCCAAGAGCTTGGTATGACACCTTATCACAGTTTCTTTTAGATCATGGTTTTTTCAAAGGCACTGTTAACAGAACCTTGTTCAGAATCTGTGAAGGAGATGATATCTTGTTAGTCCAAATCTATGTGGATGACATTATATTTGGATCTCCAAATGAGAAGCTGTGTGAGAAGTTCTCAAAACTCATGCAGAGCAAATTTGAGATGTCCATGATGGGATTGATGAATTTCTTCTTAGGACTCCAAGTCACTCAATCAAAGAAGGGAATATTCATCAATCAGGCAAAGTATACAAGGGACATGATTAAGAAATTTGGATGTGCTACAAGCAAGCCAGTCAGAATTCCTATGAATAATAACTGGAAAATGGATCCTGAGGAAAGTGGAGAGCCAACAAACTCCACTAACTACAGGGGAATCATAGGATCCTTGCTATATCTCACTGCAAGCAGGCCTGATATCACATTTGCAGTTGGAGTGTGTGCAAGATTTCAAGCAAATCCAAAGAAGAGCCACCTTGATGCTGCCAAGAGAATCCTAAGATATCTCAAGGGATCTGAAAATCTTGGATTGTGGTATCCAGCTGATGACAACATTGAGCTCACTGGATATTCAGATGCAGATTATGGAGGATGCAGATTATGGAGGATGCAGAATTGACAGAAAATCCACCTCAGGAACATGTCAATTCTTGGGCAGCAAGCTTATCTCATGGTTCTCCAAGAAGCAAAATACAGTTGCAACTTCAACAACTGAAGCAGAATATGTAGCAGCTGGAAGTTGCTGTGCTCAGATACTTTGGCTTAGGCAGCAACTTAGAGACTACAAAGTCATCTCAAATGAAGTGCCAATATTCTGTGACAACAACAATGCAATTGCCATCTCACAGAATCCAGTGCTCCACACCAGGTGCAAGCATGTGGATATCAAGCATCACTTCATAAGGGATCATGTGGAGAAGAAAGATATCAAGCTTGTCAAAATTCACACTGATAAGCAAAAAGCTGATATCTTGACTAAGCCTCTAGCTGAAGCAAGATTCTTGGAATTGTCAGCTGAATTGGGCTTACTTGATCCAGGCAAGATGGAGAAATGAGGAAAGAAAGCTCATATGAAGGGGGAAGTTCATTAAAATGAACTTCAGCAAAGTTGACCAACCTCACTGATGTAGTCAGCCAAAGAGGGAAACTCAGCAAAGTTGTCCCTATGCTGTTCAGCAATGTTGGTCAGGAGCTTTGTCCAAGTGGGACCCAGTCAGTAACTTTGGGACCCACTCAGGCAAGTTCATCAGGCAGTTTGACCTTCACAGAAATCAAAGCACATCTCAGGATGTTTGTCCGAGTTAATTGGATAATCATTGCTATTTTTAGCATTGATTAGACATTTAAAAGATTTATTGGTCTAAGAGTAGGCCATTTTAGGATGGAGTGTGCTATAAAGATTTTTACCACCAAAAAGGCAAATCAGCATTTAATGCAAAATCTTAATTGAGATTTCATGAATTCTTGAGCCATCATCAAGACCATTGATTTGCATTAAACTTCCATCAAACCGCCTAAAGCCCACTACCCTACTTTATTCAATTGGTTTTTACTTTTACTCACTGCCATTTTCTATTACCCAACGGTTAATAAACTCCCCACATATATAAAATCCTCAGTTTTACTTTCATCCTCACGCACTCATATTTTTCAAACTCTTAAGATTTTCAAAACCTCTCAAACCTGCAACTACTCTCCAAAAAACCTATCCTATTCTCATATTATCCATGGCACCCAAAATCAAGAGAGAAGAACTTGTAGACTTCAATGATCCATCTTTGGACATTGATTTTGCATATCTTAGCAACACAAGTTCTCTTTGGTTTGAGAAACTAGTTGCCTTTGATAGTCCAGACACTGAAGTTCATCAAGTCCTCCAATGGCTAAGGGAGGCTGGGCTAGAGATGTTCTTAGGCACCAAGCCAGATTCCTGCCTGAACTCCTTCATGGCTGAATTCTTTGCCCATCTCAGATGGAAGGGCAAGAAGGGAGATGTGTGCACTAAGCTCACATATGCTGAGGAAGATGAAGAAGAAGAAAGCCAACACACCATCATCTTCACTGCAGAGGATTTGGATGCTAGCTTTGGGCTACCATCAGGAGTTCTACTTTCCATGGCTGCTTTCACCCAAAAAGCTAGTAAGTGCTCAAAACAAGAATACTTTAAAGCCAGTGTTTAGGCACTTGTTTGATTGTGTGGTGAAGAGTTTGTTAAGCCACTCTGGGAGTGTTGAACAAATAAGTATGCCTAAGTTAAGAGTAATGGCTGCTGTGATTGACTCTGCTGAGAAGAGAGTCAAGTTTGACTGGAAAAGCTTTATCTTGGACAAGATGATGAATGAGAAGTTCAAGTTTAAGGAGGTGAAACACCACAAGGTGGTGGTTGATGGAAGACTTCAGTTCTGCACAAGAGCCAGCCTGCTCTTGGAAAGATTTGCTCATTACACCCATCTACAAGTAAAGCCAAAGCCTTTTCCTGCTCAAAAGGTGATGTTCAGAAAGCTGTCTTCTAAGACAAAAAAGATGAAGCAGGAGGCTATCTCCAAGAAAGCTGTTGCAGCTGTTCCAGCAACCAGAGCCTCTCCAAGAAAGAGGAAAGCCCAACCACCAAAAGCTCAGCCAAAGATGAAAAGGATGAAGAAGATTCTAAGTGAATCCTCACCAGAAAGCCAGTCAAGAAGTGGAGGAGCCACTTCTGAGGAGATTGAGAAAGCTGCTGATGAAGGAGTCAACCCCCCTGAAGAGGGTGAAGAATTCAGAGAGGTTGTCCCCTTACAGCCTGAAAGTGCAACAGAATTCAGGGATCTTGACCAGCCAACAAGATCTGAAAGGAGGAAAAGGATAATCAAAACTTCTGAGAAGCAGAAGTTGATGGAAGAGGAGAAGAAGAAGAAAGAGTTCTTCAAGGAGATTAGGCAAGCCAGTAGGTCTAACTCCAAGACCAACAGTCCTGATGCCAACTCTCCTGATATTCAATCAGAAAGAATATCCCCATCAAGGCATGAAGAAGAGGAGTGCAAGACTCCTGAAGATGCCCCAATCATTGCCAAGAAGGTTTACTCCCCTGAAGGTGCCCCTGACTGAGCAGGTATTGATGTGCTGGCCGATTTGGTAAATCTTGAGGATAGACCTTTTTCCCCACTTGATCCAAGACTTCTCTCATATACCAAACTTCTTGAAACTGTTCTTCAAGAAGGTGATCAATTTGTTCTCCCACCCATTCCAGCCATTCCAATTACCTCTTCAGGCACATTGCTCTCAAAAACACCTGAATCCCAACTTGTTTTAAGCTCTTCTGAACCCAACCCTTCTGAACCCAACCTACCTGAATCCCAATCCAACCCTCCTGAATCCCAATCCAACCCTCCTGAATCCCAAACCAACTCTTCAGAAGAAGAGAGTAGTGAAGAGTACACTTATGAGGGGATGTTGAGGCAGATTGCCAAAGCTAATGTGGATGAATTATATCCAGGGTTAAAGGATTATCCTAGGCTGCAACAACAGTTCTATGATCTCAGAGCTCTTGTTGAGATCAAGGATAAAACTATGGTGGAAATAGCTTAGGCTATCCAGGATAAAGGAGCAAGCTGGTGGCAGGTTGAAGAGAACAGGCTCTTGCATTTTGCAAATGTGAAGAAATCAAGTGTGTTGACCACTGAGGCCTTGTTCTGCACCATTGTTCATGAGAAGGTGCTTACTGAGAAAGAAAGAATTGCACAGGGACTCAGGCACCCTGATAGCCCATCTGATGATGACAATGATGATGATGATGATAACACCAATCCCAACCCTCCTGGCCTCAACTCTGCTCAGGTACATTACTTGACATATCATTCTGTTAAGGGCTCTGATCATTCAGAGGAGTTGACCAAAGATGGTGACTCATTCCAAGATGCATTGGCCAATGATGGTTCTCTTGAACCTGAGGCACAGCTTGACAATGTTGAGACTTCCATGGGAGAAGCTAGTTTGGCTAAAGCCTCATCAATGTCAGGACAGTTGGACATTGACCAGCCTTTAGTCATTCAGGATGACTCAGTGGACTTGGGATGCCCAAGCACTGTGATCTCCCAACAACTGCCCTCTGTGGATCCTGTTGAGGATATAGAGGTGTCAGGTTTAGGAATGGAAGGAGTTGAAAAGGCTGATAGTGGTGAAAACTCAAAGGGAGATGATGGTGAGGATTGTGTGATTACAGGTTCCCTGAGTGCACCACAAGTAGAGGGAGATGAGGTAGAAATATTGGGTGCAGCCCAATATGAGAGTCAGGCAATTCTTCAAGTCAAATCTGAACTTGATGAATCCCTTGGTGAAAGGAGGCCTGATTCTCAAATGTATGTGAGTCCATCTGAAATGAATATTGAAGAAAAGAATTTAGTTGAAAATGAGAGAGAAGGTGCTGATGTATCAGGCCTTTTGGGAGAAAGAAAAAATGAGGGTGTTGAGGGAGTTTTTACTAACACTCTTAGTTTTGCAGATTCTATTGTTGTTACTATTGAGCAAATTTTTGCAGATGCTTCCCTTACAGATATACCAGCTGATGCTGATATTGATCTTGAAGCAGTTTCAGCCAATGTGTCCACACTGAACAAGATGTACTTTGAACAAGTCAATACCACTGAAGCTGGCTTTCAGATTGCTACTCAAACTGCATCTATCATTGAAGAACAATCAGAGAAGTTGGATACTTTGGTCAGGGAAGTTGGTAAGGCACATGCAGCAACAATTGATACCCTAGATGGCCAAGGAAAGACTCTAGCCTCTGTGGAGACGAGGCTAACTGGCTCAGAGGAGGTGATTCTGCCCACATTGGATGCAAGAATCTGTGGAGTTGAAACTGGACTGCAAACAGTTTCAACTGAAGTGACAAAGGCCAAGGATGCTATGGGAAAATTCACAAGATCTGTGAAGAAAGAACAGCAGGGTCTCAAAGATTTGTACAAGCATAATGTGAAAGCCTTGAGAAAAACAATCAAGGATGCTTTAAGACAGAGGACAGCAGCCCAGAGGAAGAAGGCTGAAGAATTGAAAGCTGCAATGGTGAAGGAGGCTGCTGAGAAGTTCACTGTTGAACTTATGGCCAAAGTGTCTGATCAAGTTGTGGCCAACCTCACTGAACAACTTCAGGCCAAACTTGATCAATCACTGAAAGCCACTTTGGATGCAATTGTTACTCAAAAGATGAAGCCAGTTCACACATTTTTTAGCATGGCAGATGACAAAATGCAAAACATTCATGATGAGAATGTTTATCTACTGCAGGAGTTGAAGTCCCTCACTCAGGCCCACTCACATCTCTCAGTCTCTATGAGTGAATTAAAGCCCCAGTGTTTTGATAATGCCAAAAAGGGGGAAAGAGAGAGAGCAAGGGCAAAGGGAACCTTGGTGATTGGTGAACCTAAGGGAAAGGAGAAGGTCCCTGAGATTGAGGAGGAGGCAGTAGAAGACATTGGGAAAGGTAAAGGCCCAATGGATATTGAAAGCTTAACTGAGGAAGAGCAGATTCAAATTGTTGTTAAAGAGTCCATGATGTCTGCAATGGAGAGTCAGGCAAGGAAGCAACAAAGGCCTGGTGGTGAGTCAGCAGGACTTGACCCCAAAGAGAAAGTTGCTGAAGTAAGGGGGAAGGTGACAAGGTCATCTGAAAGAAAAAGGAAGGAATTGGAAGCCTTCAATGAATTCCCAACCAGCCTGACTTTGCCATCAGAATTTCAGACTGAAGAATCTACTCCAGTAAGGCAATCAAAGAGATTGAAGAAAGCAGCCAAGCTGCCTGTCATTGAAGAAGAAGAGGAGGTACAGGACAAAGAGCCTGAAGTTGTAGTGCCCAAGCTTGTTGATGATCCCTCCAAATTGTTTGAAGAAGGTTTTGGGAAAGATCCAGAAACACAGGAGAAGCTAGCTCTTCAAAGAGCTAAAGAGAGGATGGATCAGTTGGTGGAGGCCAACAAGGCAAGGGATGAGAGAAGGGCAAACTTCAAAGCTCCAAGAAGGAGGGCTTCATACAGAAGACTCAAACCTCAAATGCTGCAAAGATGGGACACTCAGTACCCTCACCATGATAAGTGGGTTCCAATCTCACTGAATGATGCATGGGAGGAGGCCAAGAGAAGTTTTGTATATGACTTTTATGTCATTGGAAAGTGGCTTGAAGAGAGTGTAGATGAAGTCTTTGTCCAGTTCATGTTTGAGAACCATAGGGACCTCTACCAAAAGCTGTTTGCAGCAGCTGAGATGGCAAGAGTTGAATTCAAGGCCCCTGGTCCAATTCTGTACATGCCTCCTAAGTTCAATGGGAACTTAATTGATGAGGGAAAGATTCTGGAGGAGTTCATCAACATCATGAAGATGGAGAAGATGAAGATTGGCCCTAGAGGCTCCAACAAGGATGTTTGGGAGCTGAAGAAAAGGGTCTGGGCTCAATATGGCATTGCTCCTCAGGATGATGGAACTCTATGATGGATAAGTTCATATCTTCCCTATCTGTTTTTTATGATTGTTTATGATTGTTGTTATTCTGTTTTCCTTGTATCAGTCTTGATGTCCTTTGTTTTTCTGATCTGTAATGCTCTATGATATATATAAAAGGACCACTGATTTTCTATCAAGAGATAACAACTCATTATCTCAACTAACCTGACATTACATATATACTTGATTTATTGTGCTAACAGTTTCTTTCAGGAAAGATGACTAGTTCACTCATCCTGAAGGTAAAGTATAGTATAAGTCAAGTTCCCTTTGTAATAGGTTTTGGCATCATCAAAAAGGGGGAAATTGTTGGGAATAAAATGATTTTGATCTAGATACCAAAACCCCTGATTGATGATGTTCAGATTAGTTGAGATAAGCTCAAGTCTAGTTCAGGCAAGTTGTCTCAGTACACTTGAGTATGTAGTGTTGGGATATAAATTCACCCTAAGCCCCACTTGATGTTAGAATAGTTTTGATGGCCAAAACACTTAGAGTTTATAAATGTAATAGGATCAGCTGACTTGTATAGAACAGCTTAGACTAGTCTTGTGTGATCAACTGTATTGATATCAGCTGATCAGCACAGTCCTGGCTTACATGCCTATCCTCAAGATGAGAAGAGTAGAAGACATGAAGACTAGAAGATCCTTGAAGACCAGATAAGTTAAGGTGCTTGTATACCTACCTATCTGATGGAGTCCCAGATTGAAGATGGCCTAAAGCAGTACAAAGAATTTCCAGATCAGAAGAGTGTTACTCGTCTGATATCAGAAGACAGAAGACCTAAGGCCAGAAGAGTAGTCAGAAGACTAGAAGTACAGATCAGAAGACTATGTGCTCTTCCAGGACTCGGCTGATTCCTATGTCATCTTGCAATTCAAACGAAGACCTACCTTATTTAGAAGATTGACATGATCCCAGGATTGAAGCAATCAAGCGGCTGGAATCAAGGAATCAAGCTATTATGGAAAGATTGCTCAAACGGCTAGTCAACTCCAACGGCTAGTTGTAACCAATCTTCATTATAAATACAAGAGGATGAGGAATCACAAAGACAAGAAGTCACAAGAGAGAATTCAAAAGCTAAGCAAGCAATCAAGCAAAAGCCATACTGTTCCAAGAGTTCTCCAAGAGCCAGAAATCCATTAGATTATCCATAGCTCTTAAGTGCTTCCTATCCAACCCTTAAGAACCTGAAACCTGTTCATATTGTATATCAATTGTTTTAGGCATAGTGGTTAAGCAAATTATAAGCTTGAACCATTAGTTGGATACATCTCAAAAACCCCAAACCCTCACCGAAAGGTTAAAGTTTTTGAACCCCTCAAAGTGCAAGTGCTTACAATCACTTGTGGAGACCGCAGCTGTTAGGACGGCTCAGATCTCAAAGTCCTAACCTTGGGACTATAAAGGACAAGACCCTTGTAATTTGTGGAAATTAAAGGGATTAAACATCACGTTAGGACGTGAGAGTGGACGTAGGAACGTATATCCGAACCACTATAAATCCGGTGTTATTTACTTTCTGCACTTTACATTTCTGCCTTTACATTCATTATTATATAGTGCATACTGTTATTTCAACACTCTTTAAAACAGGCCATAACTTTCAAACCGGCATCAGCTGAGTATTTTCATTAAGTAGAACAAGTTACAAGAACGAGTCTAAACAAGGGCCACCATAATTCCGCATACAACCTTAACAATCAGATCACTATAGTCATCTGGACCAGCAGACTTGCAGTCCAGTTGACATAGAAATCAGAAGAGGTTCCCAACTCTGTTTGAAAAAGTTTTAAAGTCTATTCACCCCTCCCCTCTAGACTTTAATCCCATTCACTACTCGTTCAGGGACCAACATGTAGATTGCTTAAGTGAAAAATCTCAGGAATGTTGTGAGATTTTAGTGTTCAGGATAGTTGTCCTAAGCTGGAATGTTAGGCAGCTTGATAAGTCTATAGGCCAAAGTTGCTGAACTTGCAAGGCAGACTGACCAAGTGGACAACTGAGCTGAAGAGATCAAGAGCAGTAAAGCAATGCTCATAAATACAGATGATCAAGACAGTTGAAGTACAAATGATCAAGAGCATTGAATCCCAAAGCTTACAGAAGACACATTCAATGAAGCATTTATTGCCAATCATGCCTGAACCAAGCATTGAAGACTTAGAGCATTAAAGAGTGAAGCATTGAATGAATGTTGGAACATTCTATATTGCAGCAGGAATGTTCAGGGAGCTTGTCCCATCTGACCGTTGATTGAGTGTAGAGTTTGCCACAAATCAACCTTGGGAAATGTGCATATTTGGAAACTGACACAAGTCTTCTCAGCCGCATTTTTCAGAAGTCAACACATTCATTCAAGCAACCATTGAAGAGCCCTTTTACACAGTGGATAAAAGGATGACAAACTTCATAGCCGTTTCAATGGTGCTGCAAATAGACATATTTGAATTGCTATCCCTCCAACGGTTAGTTGTTCAAATTTGTCTATAAATACAGAAGTGATCAATGGGATTCACTATCCAACTACAAGCTATCAAACTATCATCAAGCTTTCAAAGGAAACCAAGCTGTTCTTCAGAATCCCAAGTTTCCTGAATCACTTCATTTAGCTAAGCCAATCTTTGTAAACATCCAAAGCTTAGCATTGAGATATCCTAAGCCTTTACACTGTTCTTATTGTAAAGGATATCTCTACTAGTTGGAACCAAACCTCAAAACCTTATCTCATTTAGTGAAGAGAGTGTTTGTTGTAGAAGTGAGGAGTTAAGGACTGTTAGAGTGAAACACAGTCTTAACTCAGAGAGATTGAGCACTAGGACTCAGATTATCCTAGGGATCAAAACACTAAGAGAGTGTTGTTGATCAGTGCACCTTGGCACTATAAAACAAGCTAATTGCATTGTGAAAGAATTATCCTGTTCAATCAGGGAAAGTGGATGTAGGAGCTTGAGTCTCTGAACCACTATAAACTTGTGTGCCATTTACTTACTGCATTCTTTTTGCACTTACATTCAAACATATTTTAAAGAAGCAAAAGTCAGTAAGTAAGAAAATCTGTTTTGGACAAAGTCCCTGATAACTGTATCTTTTCAGAAATTAACTTGGAGTATTTCTTTAAGTCAAAGGCCAACCACATTCCGCACTTAGCAACTCTTTTAGATATTTAGCCAACTGATCACTCAATAGTAATCAGTAGGACAAGTATCTATCAAAGTTCACACTCAGGCCAGTTGTGAGACAACCTGCCTGATAAGATCAGTTTTGTTAAAAAGAAAAAATTTGCATACACAAGTGCATTCCCCCCCCCCCCCATACACTTGTGTCATACTCCACCAAGGACCAACAACGGGGCCTTTTTTTGAAGGTTCGATTCAGGCCCAGATATTCCTAGGACCGGCCCTGACTCTGATACCAAATCACCAGATGATAAATCGTAAATGCAAAACCAAGTGGAATCCCCCTCCTGAACACTCTTTGAAAATGAACACCGATGGAGCCTATTTTGGTGATGGACAAGTGGGTTATGGCTTCGTGATCAGAAATGAAAATGAGCCTCAGGTAATGGTTTTGTAAAAATATCAGCTCTTTGAAAATCAGTATGAATCTTTTCCATGCGAATATCCTTCTTTTCTACATGACCAGCAGCCATGTACTCGGCTTCAGTAGTAGAGGTAGCCACACTAGTCTGCTTTTTCGAAAACCATGAAATGAGTTTTGTGCCTAAGAATTGACAAGAACCAGATGTAGATTTCCTATCTATTCTACAGCCACCAAAATCAGAATCTGAGTAGCCACTTAGAGATAAATCATCATTTGAAGGATACCATATACCACGATTGATGGTTCCTTTCAAATATTTCAGTATCCTTTTAGTGGTTTCCATATGACTCTCTTTTGGATTAACTTGAAAACGAGCACATACGCCAACAGAGAATGCAATATCAGGTCTACTAGCAGTCAAGTACAATAATGAACCAATAAGACCACGATAATATGTTTGATCAGCACACTTACCATGTTCGTCTGGATCCATCCTGTATGTAGGTAGCATAGGTACTCCAGTAGACTTGCATGTCTTAATACCATACTTGTCTAGTAGATTTCTAGTATACTTTGCTTGATTTATGAAAATATCTTCTTGGGTCTGTTTTACTTGAAGACCAAGAAAGTAATTCATTTCACCCATCATGGACATCTCAAATTTACTTTGCATGAGTGTTGAAAAACTTTCACTCAGCTTTTTGTTAGGTGAACCAAAAATAATATCATCTACGTAAATTTGGACGAGTAAAATGTCTTTCCCTTCTTGTCTTCTGAACAAGGTTCTATCGACCTTGCCCTTAGTAAAACCATTTTCTAATAGAAAGAGAGAGAGAGTGTCGTACCATGCTCTTGGAGCTTGCTTTAGTCCATATAAGGCTTTCTTCAATCTGTACACCTGGTTGCCTTTGACTTCGAAACCGGGGGGTTGTTCAACATACACTTCTTCCGCAAGAATACCGTTAAGAAATGCACTTTTAACATCCATTTGATAAACAGTAAACTTCATGTAGGCAGCATATGCAAGGAACAATCGAATGGCTTCTAGTCTAGCAACAGGAGCATAAGTTTCATCATAGTCTATGCCTTAAACTTGTGAATAGCCTTGGGCTACTAGTCTAGCCTTATTCCTAACGACTACAACATTCTCATCTTTCTTGTTTTTGAAAATCCATCGAGTGCCAACTACATTGTGATGTTCCGGCCTATCGACAAGTTCCCAGACGTCGTTTCGAACAAACTGGTTCAACTCGTCTTGCATAGCGATGATCCAATTACTATCGGCCAATGCCTCTTTAACAGTGGTAGGCTCGATAGAAGAGAGGAAACAACACCAGCAAAACATAGATGGACTAGGCTGTTCTTGCGACTCAAAGAGTCTAGTCTTCACACCAATAGTAGAGTCACCAATAATATTTTCAGTATCATGCGCGGATTTCCATGTTTTTCTATTCTTAACAGGAATACTATCATCATCTACCTCAGGTATAGCATCATGTTGAAATGCATCATTTGTATCAGCAGATTTAATCGGAGTAGACAAGTCAACTAGAGCAGGCATGTCAACTGGTCTAGTAGACTTACCTTGAGCACTTACCTTCTCGTTGTCATCAGATTCGAGAGCTTTCATAAATGGATTGTAGGCTTGAACATATTCGTACACTTCTGATTCTTTGTCAGATTCACTCGATAAATCAGTCACCTTCTCACTGATCTTGTCGGCAGACGAGTCCTGTCGAGATTCATCGAAAACCACATGTGGTGTTTCTTCCACACAAAGAGTCGAGTAGTTGAATACCCTAAATGCTTTGCTAGTCGAGGAGTATCCTAAGAATATCCCCTCGTCTGCTTTAGCATCGAATGCATTCAACTTGCTTTTCCCATTGTTATGGATGAAGCACTTACAACCAAATATATGGAAATATGAAATTCTGGGTTTTCTACCTTTCCAAACATCGTAAGGTGTCTTACCTAATACTTTGATGATCGCACTTCTGTTCTGAGAGTGGCATGCAGTATTGATTGCTTCAGCCCAAAACTTTTGAGGAGTTTTGTATTCGGCTAGCATGGTTCTACAGGCTTCTTTGAGAGTTCTATTCCTTCTTTCTGCTACACCGTTCTGTTGTGGTGTCCTAGCTGCACTAGTAAGGTGTTGGATACCATGTTTAGCACAAAAATCTTGGATATAGCAATTAATGAACTCAGTACCCTTGTCACTACGAATCTTGACAATAGACTGGTTCTTCTCAACTTGTAACTTCTTCAACAGATCAGGTAGTAGGGTCTGTGTATCACTCTTCTTGTGTAGGAAGACTACCCAAGTGAACTTTGAATAGTCATCTACAACAACAAGTGTGTACCTTCTACCATTCAAGGTTGGAGGAGTTACCGGACCATGAAGATCCATATGTAGAAGTTCTAAGACTCTACTTGTTGAGAGAGTAGGAATTGACTTAAAGGAACCTTTTACCTGTTTACCTTTCTGACAAGCATTGCATACATGTGATTTGTAATAAACTTCGTTGGGTAAACCTTCCACTAGGTAATCTCTTGCAATCTTATTAATTACCTTAAAGTTCATGTGGCAGAGGCATCTATGCCAAAGCCAACCGAGCTCTTTAGGGTTCTTACTAAGAAGACAAGTATCCCTTGGACAGCTATTCCAATTCACGATGTACACGCTGCCTTGTCTTATGTCGACGAGTAGAATAGTGTGAGTCCTCTTGTCTATGATCTCGCACTTTCGGCTTTTAAACTGCACTTTATAACCACGGTCACATACCACGTTCAAGTTTGAACCTTCTACGTAGGATACGTCCTGTATTTCAAACCTTCTACGTAGGATACGTCCTGTATCTCTACATCTCCATTGGTAACGATCCCACGCAGCAGCCTAGAAAATCAACCACCTCTCTCTGCACGCCCGCCTCCATATTGATGCCGAGGAGGCTGCAGTTTGTGAAGTTAATTTTGAGGCCTGAAAGGCTTTCAAAATTGATTAGCAAACATTTTAGAGCCCAAATATTTTTTGTAGATGCTTCTCCCACCAGAATTGTATCATCAGCATATTGGAGATTTGTCACTGGGATGCGTTTCCGACCGACATAAACAGTGTCATAAAGTCTAGTAGACGAAGCCCGATGGATTAGTGCGCTAAGGCCTTCGGTAGCAATTATAAAAAGCAACGGGGAAAGAGGGTCCCCTTGCCTAAGACCACGTTCAAGTTTGAACTCGTTTGAGGGGCTGCCGTTTACAAGGACAGAAGCTAAGGCAGATGAGACACATTCTAGAATCCATTTATGCCATAGGGGGTCGAAACCCATACTCCTCATAATATCGTCTAAGAACTTCCAATCGACCAAGTCGAAAGCCTTGGCAAAGTCTATCTTGAAGAGAAGCCTTTCAATTTTCTTCTGATTTGCTTCATCGATGATTTCATTGAGCGCGAGGACACCATCTAAAATATGACGTCCTTGAACGAAGGCGGACTGCGACTCAGAAATCACGCTGCCAATGACTTTAGAGAGTCTCCTAGCCAACACTTTGGCTACTATTTTATAGTAGCTGTTAATCATGGAGATGGGTCTGTAGTCTCCGATGCTTACATCGTTATGCTTTTTCGGAATCAAGGTTATGAAGGAAGGGTTGAAACCTTTGACAAATATCCTGTTTGAATGGAACTCATCGAAGAGCCTCTGGAAATCATCTTTCAGGAATTCCCAGCTTTCTTTGATGAATCCGATTGTGAAACCGTCAGGGCCGGGGCTTTTTGACGGTTCACAACTCTAGACTGCGTCTTTGATTTCTGAGGTTGAGAACGGTCCCGTGAGCATGTGATTGTCGGCGCTGCACACTTTATGTGTGGCAAAATCTGGTGGAATGGTTGGACGAGCTGTACATGGGGCCTGGAAGTGTATCCTGAAATGATCTGAAATTGCAGTTTTGATTTCAGCTGGGGAGGAGAGCCAAACTCCATCAAAGCACAGATTTGACAAATCGTTGGCCTTTCTTCGGGCATTAATACATTTATGTAAGAATTTGGTGTTCGCATCCCCTTCCTTAATCCACTGGTTTTTCACTTTTTGCTCAATATACCTTGTCTAGTTTCGCAATCAGCGAAGATCTGGCTCATAAGGTTTCTTCTCTGCACGATTTCATCATCATCCAGGCCGAACACGTCGTCTATAATGTCCAGATCTTGAAGTTTCTGCTTGTTTGCCTCAATTTGGTGATCTAGCTTCCCAAAAGTTAACTTACTCCAATCACGGAAGCAGGCCATTGCCATCTTGAATTTTTCCTTTATGATGTAACTAGTTCTGCCCTCAATACATGTATTTCTCCAAAAGTCTGCTGCAACTTCCTTAAAATTGGGGTGATGTAGACAGGTATTAAAAAATAGAAAAGGTTTAGGGCCCCAATTGATTTTTTGGTCTTCCAGGATAAAGGGGCAATGATCAGAAATGGATCGTGGGAGGCCCGAGAGGCGAGCAGGGGGGTCAGTGAATATCCAATCTTCGTTCAACAGTACCCGATCCAATTTACTCTTACATGATCCATCTGCACGATACCAGGTGTAGCTTCGGCCAAAGATAGGAATCTTGGTAAGATTTGCAGTTGTAATGAACTAATCAAACTCCTCCATTTCTTTTCTGTTGTTGCAACTAGTTCTCCCAACTCTTTCCGTCTAAAATCTAACTGCATTAAAATCTCCAGCGATACAAATATGTTTCCCGCGATTCTGATGGATAACTAAGCTTAAGGTGTCCCATAGTTCTCGTTTCTCACGCGGATTGCACGGGGCGTAGACATTAATGAGGTAAATGTCAGTCGAGTCTTCATTGCGTAGTGCGTTTACTACGAGAAAGCCGTTAGAGTGCCAGGCACTGACACATTGGAGGTACTCAACGTCCCAGAAAGTTGCGATGCCTCCTGATCGTCCCTCGGAAGGACGAAACACATAGCCACATTTCTTGTTACCCCAGATTCCTCTACACAATAGGTCATCGATAATATCGAGCTTCGTCTCTTGGATGAAGCAAACTTGTGTTCTATTTTTTGAAACCAACTCTCTGATTTCATTTCTTTTTACACCACTTCCCAATCCTCTCACGTTATAACTGAGTAAACGCATTATAAATATATCACTCCTGGACCGGACCGCTCTCCATGGTTACGTTGGTCTTAGCATTTTCTTTGTTAGGGTCTTTGAGTCCATACTTTTAATTGTTTTGCTTGGATGCATATTTTTTTGGATACATGTATACTTCGATTACTCTTATTCTTCACCCGTCGCTGGTTAAGAATAATATCATATTTGATCCTATCTATATATCTCACCAATTAAATCGGCTCATTCATGGTACGTATTTATATTGCTTATATTTAAAATGAGAAGTTCTGCATATATTGATTAATATTTTTTGTTTAAATATATAGTTCAAAAGTATTAAAATAGTTGCACGTGTGATGCACGCATCAGTCCCATGCAAATCGTACTATCTCCGTTCGAATCACCACATATACCAGGAAACTAACTGTTCTCCAGCTACATTATCATTTGCATTTTCACGATTTTTTATTAATTATGTCGGAGTTGTTTGACTCGAATGGAATAATGTTGGCATCTTTACCCCTCCCTAACCTAAAAACAAAGAAAATTCAATTCATTTGCTTAGGTAAAATTTTCAATTCGTTTCCTAAATGTCACTTGGACCAACATTTTCTACTAGGTTGTGCGATCGCATTTAACAGGTAAATGGCTGCACAGAAGCATTAGTGAGAAGAACTATTTCAACCAAGTGATGGCTGGGCCATGCAGTATATATATTGACCCTGCAGTCTTGATGAAAAAAATTCACATGAACACTTGGGTTCGCAAATGTTTTTGTCAAATATTAATTAGTATACAGTCGCACGAAATGATATTCACAATACGATGTCACAAAAGATCTCTTATTATTACGGGTTGATATAGGCCTGAGTTCCATGTGTTAAAAGTTTGATATCTCACACGCGTCATGGGGTAATTTAAATTCTCATTTACTATTTCTTGTTTGTTTTCAAATTTGGAATATTCATATTTATCGAAAACCCTTAGATTTCTCTTTTTGACACAATTCCATTATCTCCACACCTTAGTAGCGAAGATGCAGTTAAAAAATAGGTGCTGCGTCATTTCGTCTTCGAGACCGCACAGGCTGCAGGATAAGTCGTAACAGCCCGAGAAATAAGCTAATTTAATTTACTAAGTTAATCAATAATTACTATATATTAATCAACAACACCCCTACTTATAACAATAATTACTAATTTAATCAACAATAATAACCTAATTAAATAGATATATAGTTTACTAATTCAACCAAAAATTTCCTAATTTCATTATAGTAATTTCTTAATTCAATTAACAATAACCTAATTTAATTAATTAATCAATCGGAAATATAACCTAATTTCATTAATTGACAATAACATAATTGACAACTATAATCATATCGTACATGCACTAACTATATAATTAATTATTTACCACTAACTAACAAGTACCAATTATATATTTATTATCTTCCAATCCACGCACGAGAGGAGAAAAGTGATTTTTTTTTCCTTCTTAAGCAAAATGCCTCCTCTCGGCAGTTTATATATATAAAAAAAAATTGCTACCGACTGAAATTTCCATCGGTATCACACGAATATTTATGGTACGCGTCTTTTGAGGGGTTTACGAGGCGGTGGGATTAAAAGCGGGTCGGCTACCGACGGAATATTTATTTATTACTATAATTTATTAATTAAATTAGTTCATTACAATAATATTTTTAGAAATGCAATTAATGACAATTTTTTTTTATCACAATATACTAATTAGTAATGACTATATTTATTGTCACTATATATATATATATATATTTTATATGACGATTGTTATTTTGTCACTAAAATATTACTATTTAATGACAAATTGTTTTGTCATTATATATAAGCACATATGATAACAATAAATAATTTGTAACAATAGTGTAATTCTTTTGTGATGAAATATTTAAATGAAGACGAAATATATGATGTCATTATATCTAGAAATTTAGTGACAATTATCATATTCGTCACTAAATAATATTTCTTATGACAAAAATGTTTCGTCGTCATGTCTACGTTATTTAGTGACCAAAAATATTTTGTCACTGAATATTACCCTTTCGTGACGCATTGTGTCGTCATTATACATACGTATATAACAACGATTAAAATTTTGTCACTAAAGTGTTATTCTTTGGTGACGAAATATATAATAGGTGACGAAATTATTAATTTAATTGTGACGATAATGTTGTCACTAAAATTTGACAAATGCGGTAGAAAATGAAAAAAATTTGTCACTTAAAATTAATATTTTAGTGACAATAAATCAAATCGTCATGTAAGGTTAAACTATTTGGTGACGAACTTTATAAATTACGACGAAATAATTAATCTATTTGTGACGGAAATTTCGTCAGTACAATTTTAAAAGATTGATATGAACTGGATAATCGTCCCTAAAAATTAATATTTTAGTGACAACAAATCAAAACGTCATTTAAAGTTGAACTTTTAGTGACGAAATATCATATTTAGCGACAAAAACCAGTGTCAAATGTGACGCTTTATTCGTCACCATAGAAGGACAATATAGCGACGATGAACTTTAGCGTCGCCAAAAGATGACTTTTGACGACGAATTCAAATAAAGTCACATTTACCTAATGCGACGCACCTACGGTGACCTTCTTTGCGACGGAGAAAAATCGTCGCCAAACCCATTTTGTGACGAAAAGGTATGCTTTTATGACGAATTGTTGTCGTCGCGATTTCTCAAATTTCCTGTAGCCTTGATAATTTCCCCATAAGTTCGTTAGTTGAAGTGCGAACCAAGGATGAAGTGTGACAAAATAATTTTTTTTTTGTTAGTGTAGGGATGAAATATTTTAATTTCGTCGGCAAAATTAAATCCACAAAATTAGCCATGAAAATTTCTTTTTTCATAGCAAAATATTAGCGACGAAATATAATTTTCATTGTTCTTCTGATTATTAGCAACAAAATAAAATATTTTGTTGCTAGTTTAGCGATGAAATTAAAATATTTGATCACAAATTAATTTAAAAAAATTAGCCACGAAAATTTCTATTTCATTGGAAAATATAATTTTCATTGTTGTTCTGATTATTAACAACAAAATGACGAAATTTATTGCTAGTATAGCGATGAAAAATATAAATTTTGTTGCAAATATTTCATAATTCTTGTATATACCATTTTCTGTGTAATTTCCTTATAATAGGTGTCTAGAATTCTCTACTAAGATGTATAAATATTTTTGCAGCGTAATATAAAAGACATAGCGGCATTAGATCTTTTCATATTAGATGACATAACAGATATTCCCACCATCATAGTCGATGTGTCTGCTGCATCAGACAAGTTACTGATAGCTAAAGCTAGTGCGGAATCATCAGTGTCGAAGATCCTCAAAAGGTCACGAAGAACTTAAGTCGAAAGCAGAAGCAAGGTAATTAATGTATACTATGTGAAGTTTTGCACGTAATTAATGTTTTTTGTTTAAAATATAGTTCAAAAGTATTAAAATATTAGCACGTGCGATGCACGCATCAGTCCCATGCATGTTTTTATGTATTTATAATTAAAGTGATAGTTAGAAAGTATATTGAAAGGCCCAGATTCGTAACTCCCAGGGCTTTACTACTGTAGGCCAATGGATGATTGTCTTGCATTAATACTGCCCCCCATCTCCAACTACAACAATTAATAATCATAAAAAGAAAGCATAAGAAAGTAAACAAAGGAAAGTAACCCCAACACCCTGCACTCGCACAACCGTACTCCTTAAGTACATGCGTATCTTTTTCCGATTAAATTTCGTTTATAATTCCAATCGTAGATCATTTCTTTTCATATCAGGTGGTCGATTACTCAGCTGGAAGATTCATTCATTGTTCTGCTATCCCATTCAGCGTTGATCGTCATTTACGTTTGTAAGTGTTAATTGGCAGCCTATTTTGAACAGTTTGTTATCGTTCATTGAGAGTGTATGTCAAGCAATCATCAAATATCGCATTCGATACTAGTTTGTTGTGTTTGAGCCATTACAGTATATAAATGTAATTCTTATCTATTTTTATGTTTGTGTGTTATTATGTGTATACTTTGCTAGTGATTTTCATTGTTTGCTCGAGAAATATGATGGATTAACCGATTGAAGGAACATCTGAGTTGTGAATTCTTGGAAGAGTTAAATTTAGTTGGATCACATTTAAAAATTCGATTGTGTTTGTTTGAGTTCGATTTTTTCCCCTTTTGTGCTTGATATTTATTTTTGGGGCATCGATTTTTCTTCGTCCTCGAATCGCCAACAGCTTCATCTCCATCGGAATTGTCACCATGAAAGGGCACCAAGTGCTTGACGTTAAAAACGTCTGAAGTTCGAATGTGGCCTGGGAGACGCAAACGGTAAGTATTGGGGTTTATCTTCTCAACGATCTCGACCGGACCAATTTTCCGAGATACTAATTTGTTGTATTCACGTGCTGGGAACCTGTCCTTAGTCAATACAGCCCACACATACTCCCCTACCTCAAACTGAAGGTCACGCCGACGAGAATCAGCGGCAGTTTTGTACTTAGCATTTGCAGCAACTAAACGGGTCTGTGTCTCAGCATGCACACGCTGCAAGTCCGTTATCATCTCTGTGGCACGCTTGTCTGGCTCCACCAATGACGGCAAGGTGAGTAAATCAATCGGAGAACGCGGCACAAGGCCATATACAATCATAAAAGGACAGAGGCCAGTGCTAAGATTAACAGCCACATTTTGGGAAAGATAATTAGAAAAAGATTTTGTGCGGGATTTTAGTTTAATTAGGAGCGAATTTAGTAAAATATTAATTAGAAAAAAGATTATGAGAGAATATGACTACAGTTAATATTTTCTTGAAAACTCGCATCCATTGGAACTCGAACACAAGACTTCACATTGTTGTCTAATAACCTGAGCGTCACTAAATCCAATTAAAATGGAATGGGTCATTATATATATAATATTGTGACCCTTGCGTAAAACGGTCACTAAACAAGTGTCACTAGAGGGAATATTTTGTAGTAGTGTCTATGATATATTGTCCCAGTTGATATTAAATGCGGATAAAGGAACGATTTGTACATTTATTTTTTTTAACAGAAAAGGGGAATTTAATTATTGAGTAACAGAGGTACTCAAGAACCAAGATTACAAGGAAGATGGTAACTTGAAACCAGCTAGAGTCTAGAAGATACGAATATCAAATTTTCTTGCAACAAAATCTAGGATTATGGCACCAATCTTGAATAGAGAAATGATTAACCCTGAATAGAGAAATGATTACCGTTGTTGTCTTGTTTCAAGACAAGCATGCTCCTTGTTTTTTGTTTAAAATATAGGTCAAAAGTATTAAAATAGTTGCACGTGTGATGCACGCATCAGTCCCATGCATGTTTTTGTGTATTAATAATTAAAGTGAATGCCAACTTAATTTCAAAATCGACCCCTTTATAAATTTAAGATCTATACATACATCTCTTTGAAAGAATTCCACTTGGTCCTCCACCTTCTTCAACACGCGGGTTTCTAAACATGGAACATTAGCATCAATACAAAATTTCTCAGCGCATGAGATAAAACGCGTGCAACTCACGCGCATATGTTAAACTTTTTTTCCCATCCTAACTTAAGAGCAAATTATGTCAGATTGTTTCGAAGGAATCGGGAAGGTAAACTATCTATATTTTGGACTCTATTTTTCACACGCTTCCGTTTGAATTGTTGAAATAATACTAATTTTTGTGGTATGAATCGCGAAGAAACAGTGGAGGAAAGAAGGGGACTGAGTCTTAGGACGACTATAAAATAGCTAAGTTTACGGTTTTGGTGGATGCCGAAAAAACTCTTGAACGTACAAAATGGTCTCCCTCGTTTTGTAAAGCGCATGCTCCCATCGAATGTTGAGTCTGGGTTCTGGATGGTGAGTATGTAAAATGATTATCCTATTCCAACTTCGACCCGTGACAGGATAAGAAATCAAATTTGATACTATCTATATATCTCACCAATGAAATCGACTCATTCATGGTATTGATATTGCTTATATATATACAATGAGAAGGTTTGCACATAATTAATGTTTTTTGTTTAAAATATAGTTCAAAAGTATTAAAATATTAGCACGTGTGATGCACGCATCAGTCCCATGCATGTTTTTGTGTATTTATAGTTAAAGTGATGCCAAATTAATTTTCTATACATATGATCATACACAAACTATTGCGCGTATATATAAAGTGAAGTGGACATACTCCGTTAAATGCAGGGTTCTGCTGCCAGTTAGTGAAATGCTCCACATGATAGCTGCAAGATCAGATTACACATTATTCAATTGAGATGATTAACATGCAAGTTACACAGATGTTCAGCTAGCCAGAGTATGAATTCCAACAAATACAACTGAAATAATTCTTCAGTAAAACATTACCTGGAACTCCCCATAGCTCCCCCTACTGGTTCTTGATTCATCAAACTCCCCATTGCAGGCCAGGGGACGGTTGATGGAGGCCTGAAAGGTTGTTGGTTCTTAATAAAAAATGAGATTCGTGACACAATTTCATAAAAAAGAAAGTCATACATTTTTTTGTCACAATACAATTTTCCAAATCGAAAAAGTAGCAAAAAATAATAAATGACACAAAGTCGGTCAACGCGTGAGCTGCATTGTTGTATTGCGTGCAACTCACGCGCATATGGGATTATAGCCACCTACCAGTGTGAAACTTCCTTTTTTGTCAATGGAGTAATATTTACTAACACAGTATGTTTTTTATTTCATTAACTCGATCCGTACCAACCTGTAATACTTGTACGACTATACATATTAATATCTATGATAAATTGTTCAATTAATAGTATCTAACACATGCATGAAATAAGTTTCGTGAAATAGTTTCACACAATTTTTATAATAATAAAATCATGTCAAAAATAGAAATTTGATATTCCCTCCGTCCCACATAATTTTGCACACTTGCTATATTGAGATGTCTCGTATTAATTTTCACACTCCAAAAAAAAGAATTATCTTCATAACCTCCACCATCAAGAATCATCTCAACCTAGATTGTGAGTTCACAGACGATTAAACCGTAGTAGAGTATCCCGCATACAAATTACTAATTCTTTGTTGGTAAAAAATTTAACTTCCGCTGCTACGAGCATGATGTTCGTATCTCAAAATCCAACATTGCATGCCATGGGCTTGATTCTTTTCCGGCCACATTGCCATTTTCTTGGATCGAAGCATCAATACAAAGTTTCTCAGCGCATGAATTGCAGTTAGTGGATATACAGTTAGTGCAGTCAATTAGTAGATATATATATATATGCGCTGAGATTTTTAGTTAGGATGATTATTGAGAATCATAATTGAACAACAATTGTTAAGCTTGTGAGAACGAGTTTCTGGGCCCATTATTGGGATTTAATTCCTTTATACTTTCTTGGTTCTTTTAATTCCCTATGTAGCGCTTCTCTATCAGCAAGTCACTAGTAGAATGTATCATTAACTACGTATTAGTGCGATACTTTTGTTTCCTTGAATATCTACATGCACTATTTGTATTTTATTACATCTAGCTATATCAATTTGTAATATTTATATTTAATGAACGTGAACGACATTCGTATATTAAAACGACAAATAAATAAAATAAAAAATTTATATGCACTCAAAATAGGTGGCCTGAAGTTTCCCCCTTACAACCATGGGTGGAACGACGAGTCTCTCGACAGCGAGCCTAGCATCGGAGTAATTGATGAGGAAGGTGAATCTAAACCGACAGGAGAAGAGAGGGAAGAGAAGAGACACATGCTAGGTAATATTAGACTAAAGGTGGTTGCTAAACACACGTCGCTAACGTGTTTGCGATGAAAATATAAGTTTCATCGCAAAATATTAGAGACAAAAGTATGATTTTCATTGCAAAATGTTTGCAAGGAAAATCAAATATTTGTCGCAAACATGTTAGCGATGGGTGTATAGCAACAAATCCCGCGATGAAATTATTTCATCGCTAACTCACATTAGCAACGGAAACTTTTCAAAATAACAAAACCTCCAACCTGAAATCATTATTTCAAACGGATAGTTTGCTATCTCCACCAACGGATAGTTTGCTTCATCTATAAAAAGGCCATAACTTGAAACATTTCAAGATTACGGGACACACAAGCCATACACATTCTAGCATTATTTTAGCATTCAAAAATATTCAAAACACTCGTGAGATTAAAGCTTTTAAGCATATTCGTTTTTTTTAGGCACGTAACTTCTTTTTTTCGCAATTTCAGGCCAAATTAGCCCGATCGACCCAATTTCGGGATGATTTTGCATGTGAGGCCCATTTTTACTCTATTTAAATCATGGATCTCATCCTGATTTAAAGAATAAAAATTAGAAAAATGAATATTTTTTTAACCAGAAAGAAATAAAATGATAGATCAAATAGACAATTTTTTTATTCAAATCAAGTAAAATTATATGTTATATGTAACTGCTAGATTTTTCCATGAATTGCATCCAATTCTGAAATTTAAGCATAGGCGCGGGGTTGCACTCGCGCTTCTTGAAAAGCCGCGGGTTGCATCCACGCCTCTCGAAAGAATTAAATAAAGAAAATTAATGAAAAAATTGAAAGTATATAGAGGCGGCCTCTGACACAAAAATCTGCTCTCTTTTTTTCTCTCTCCTTCCTTTTCTCTACAACGCACATTTTTTTCTCTTCATTTCGTGCATTCTCATTTTTTTGGTCCATTCGTTGTGCTACACAAAATTGGGCGAGTGGATCATCTATCCATCCCGTCTTTTATGTTTCACAGTTAAAAGCAACCATTGGCGATCATGTAGCGCAAACGTCATTTCCCAATGATTTGTTTTCCAACACGGCATTATTTGTTCCAGACACGATTCTGCAACGACGTTCTATCTCACGTGGTTCTGATATTGTTCCTCAGTTTTTGGTATCTTGGAAACATCGACCAATTGATGATGCTACTTGGGTCGATGCGAGTTATTTCCAGCAACAATTTCCCTCCTTTAGGCTTGAGGACAAGGGTCTTGTTGAGGGGGAGGGAATTGATACGCCTCAATTAGTTTACAATAGGCGTATTAGGCATAATTGAACTGTTATTAATCTTAGTTGAGCTTTGCTAGGCTTTGTTATATTTTAGTAAGGGCCATTCAATTAGATTAGTGGGCTGAGGCCTAGTTAGTTTGGGTATTTGTAGGGTTGTTGTACCGTATGAAAAAACATTACGAATGAATTGAATTGGCGACTGGAGTAGCTCCAGATCTTGTGCGTATCATAATAACAAAAAGTTTATATTTTTAAAGGCAAAAATATATATATATATAGAGCAACAAACAACAATAAAAATAGAGCAAAATAACAGTGACACAGCTCGATCTTCTACCACTATCATTTTGCGAAAAAACAGTGAATACACGGAGGCTGAGTACGAGATACCGCTCCCCAACTTCCAGAAGCTGTTGCTAGTGGATTTCTGTCAGTAGCTCCGAGACGCAAGGTGAAGCTGATGCCAGCTCGTCACACTGGAAAACGGGAGGGAAGAGACTCATGCTAGGTAATATTAGACTAATTGGAGAACTATACAAATAGTGGATGTTACACCGAGTTATAATAATGCACAAAAGCATTAATACATTGCTGGGTGATCAGTATCAGAAACATTGAAGCCTTGTGCAATTTAATTAATGAAAATGTGCATTCACGAATGCATGTTCGCTGTGTGAACACAACGTGGAAGAAACACGCGCGCTAAGCAAATTTATTATTATTTTTGTCTTATTCGATCTTCACCAGTAACCGGATAAGAATAAATAAAACCAAATTTGATCGATCCTATTTATATATCTCACCAATTAAATCCACTCATTCATAGTATATAACTTAGGCCTAATCCAGAATATATCCTTTAAGTCTTCACATTTTCAATTTACATCCTAGGGTGTCCAATTCACATCCTTTTCGGTCCAATTTATTTCCTTTCCACCGGAAAATTGGAAATTCGGTCAAATAGTTCAATTTACATCCTTTATGTTTGAAAATTATATATTAATAATTAAAAAATTATGAAAATATCATTAAAAATTAAAAAATCTCATTAAAAACTTATAAATTGAGTAAATAAATATAAAAAATCTAAAAAAATTATAAATTCTACAACTCAAAAAATCTGAAAAAATGTTTAAATTAAATTTATTTTTTTCTAAAAAACTCATAAAAATAAAAAAATCTATAATTTCTACAATTCAAAAAATCTGAAAAATGTGTAAATTTAATTTTTTTTCTTTTCTAAAAACTCATAAAAAAAAAAAATCTATAAATTAAAATTTTAAAAACGTTTAAAATAAAAAAAATCCACAATTTAAAAAATATCGTGATAATGAATTTAGGACAATTCCAAAATCGATCAAGGTGTGGAACCACTTAACCTCGACGGTGAGTTGAAAAATCTCGTGGGACCCAAATTTTTAAGGATTTCGAGCAAAACTTTAATGGCAGATGAGTATGAATCAAGTTTGATTTTTAATGAAATGTTAATAATTTTTATTATTCTTATTAGATTTTTAGAATTGGTCATTTTTAATCTACACATTTTTAATAAATTAAAGAGATTTTTAGAGTTTTTAAAACTTTTAATGAGATTTTGAATTTCTTAATTTTTAAATTACACATTTTCCCTTCTTTGAATGGTAGAATTTTTTATTTTTTATATTTTCAAAATTTTAGATTTTTTATTTATTTTACACATTTTATAATTTGTAATGATATTTTTCGAAATTTTAGTGGTTTATTTTGAATTTTATTTTACACATTTTATATTTTTTTATTTTTAGGAGGTTTTTGGATTTTTAATGATATTTTTAGATTTTTTAAATCTTTAATGGGATTTTTAGAAAAAAATAATTATTAAATTTTAATTTTTAAACTTAAAGGACGTAAATTGGACTATTTGGCCGAAATCCCAATTTATTCCTCACATTCCGGTGAGTTTTAAAATTTTCCGGCGGAAAGGACGCTAATTGGACCAAAAAAGACGTAAATCGAAAAAGTAAAAACTTAAAGGATATAAATTGGATTAGGGCTAAATTACAGGACGTAAAATGAAATTTTCTCAAGTTTTGCGTACACTAAATATAAAAAAAATCAGTTTAAAATGTAGTTCAAAAGTATTAAAAAAGTAGCAATGCCATTTTTTGTAGTGTGAGGTATGCAAAATCATGGAATCTATGTATAATCAAAAGAAATGCCAAATTAAATTAAAATTTGCAGTATTATATCCATGGAATCTAGTGTTGTCATCTCTCTCCAAACCCGCCGCAGCGTCAGCGTTGATAATTTCCCCATAGGTTCGGTAGTTGAAGTGCGAATCGATGAGGAAGGATTTAAATTCGTCTACTTCACTGCTACTGTACCCCAAAAAAATTGGCAGAAAAAAATCTTTCATAAGGAGCGGCGGCAATGATAAATCAATTTGCCTCCACGTCGAGTACCACAATTTGTTGGCTAACGACAACGGTCTGGATCGGCTTAAAGAAAGCGTCGACATTTCCGACGTGAGGCCTGTACTGCCAGTGCAGGGGCTTGCCAAGGGTTTCGAGCTAGGAGACTCTGTTGATGCGTTTTACAAATTGACGGCTGGTGGCAGGGCGTTGTGTCCAAAGTGGTGGATGGTGGTGACAGATTCGTTGTCCATTTTGAGGATTCTCCTCATTTTCTTGAATGCGGCCATGAAGATCTGAGATTTGAGATTCCACAGAAACAGGTATAATGTAGAAAAATTTTCTGAATCATCTCAGTTTCTAGTTTATCATAAAACTACTTTGAATTTTGGTCTTCCACCTTCTTCAACACGCGGGGTTCTAAACATGGAACATTAGCATAATTTTCTGAATTTTGGTATGCTATTTTCTTGGATTGAAGCATCAATACAAAGTTTCTCAGCGCATGAGATAAAACGCGTGCAACTCACGCGCATATGTTAAACTTTTTTTCCAACCTGTAATACATGCACATATAAAAAAAAAATGGGAGGTCTATGATATATTGTCCCAGTTGATATTAAATGCGGATAAAGGAACAATTTTAACTTTTTTTTTTTAACAGAAAAAGGGGAATTTAATTATTGAGTAACAGAGGTACTCAAGAATCAAGAACCAAGATTACGCTAGAGTCTAGAAGATACGAATATCAAATTTTCTTGCAACAAAATCTAGGATTTGGCACCAATCCTGAATAGAGAAATGAATAATTCCATGATCAATCTCCTCAAATGTCCTTGCCCGAATGACTGTCTCACCTTTGAAAATTCTCTCGTTCCTGATTTTCCATAAGAACCAGACGGCGCCAGATCACCAGATGCACTCCAGCACGTATTTCCGTCTCTTGCAGCCCAGGATACCGAGGTGCTGCAACAGTTGGGCAGCTGGACCCTTGATAGCAAGAGGACCAAACCTGATAAGAGACATTGCATAAAAGAGGTGGTGGGCAGATTCTTCGGCTTGTCCCACTTCAAAAAAGTATCCAAACAGAGAGGGATTTGGCGAGGGAAAAGCCCTCTTTAACATGAATAACGAGGGAATTGGCTAGCATTTAATTTCAAGAATCGTTTCAAACATCCTTCCCCCAGCCCCAAATAAAAACATCCCAAAATTCTTTTTGTTCGAATTCATTCAATTAGCTGCCTTTTTGAGTTTGATTTCTTTAGGTAATTTTTTTTTAAAATTTGAGACTCATTCTCAAATAGAGTGAGGCCATTGGAGTGAAAAAAAAGGCAAAAACAGAGATCTAATGAGAGGACAATAAATTTCCAGATAAGTTTCTGAAACCGCTATAAATTGGTTCATCCAAAAGCCAAGACTATAGGAAATTCCCAAAACAGAGCCCCACCCCAAAGGCCAAATTGAGGCAGAAATTAAAAGCATTAAATAAAACAATGACAAAAAAAAGTAGTTTTATATTCAAATCACCATTCGAATTTATTTAGCGGCTGTTGACCATGTCCGAGAACGGAATACTTAGCGACGACCTTCTGTGACTTCGTTAACTGGGCATCGATTCTGGGGAGCTGGTCGACGGGAGTAGCTATGCGGAGGCAAGAGTAGTTTTATATTCGAATTTATTTTTGAGTTTGATTTTATAACCAATAAAAACTAATAAAATTACCGTAGAAATGTTCCCTTCGAAGCGTAGAACAAGAATATATGAGTTTTGGGCTTGATCTGTGTCTCTAGCGGCGGCGGCGCGCCCTCTTTTCGTCTGAGTTTTTGGCTGAAGAAGAAGGGTATGGGCCCTAAATTAATTTCTAGGCGAGCATTTAATTTCCCTCGCCAACATAATGACGTGGCCCATGAATCCCTGGCCGGGTGCCGAACACCGATTTCGTTGCCCACGCGCTCGTAAATTGGCGAGTGGGACTAACTTCCCTCGCCAATTGGCGAGTGCCCTTTTATCCATCGGCAATGTCAAGGGTTTCAACTCCCTCGCCATATTCCCTCGGCAATTCAACTAAATTTTGTTGTGTGCACACAGACTGCGGCTTATGTCTTCATTATCTCTCAGCTGCCACATACGAGAACCATGGAAGATGCACAAAACACACACTCCATGACCCATGATCTCCATTTCTGACTAAACCCCAATCTCGAAGTCCGAAGGCCTTAGCAAAGTCGATCTTAAAGAACAAACTTATTTTCTCAATTCTTTGGCTTCATCGATCGTCCCGTAAAGCACTAGAACAACCATCCAATATTTGCGTTCCTTTAATAAAGGCAGATTTATACTCTACAAAGCCTACTAGCTAGAACCTTGGCAACAATTTTATAAGGGTTGTTTATTATTGAGATGGGGCGAAATTCACACCAATGTCGGAGGCATTCTGTTTTCTTTCTTTTTTTTTTTCTTTTTTTGGGACGAGAGAAATAAATGAGGGGTTAAATTCCTTTTCAAATTTGTCGTGCTGATGAAAATCCTCGAAAGAGTCTCGTAAAATCTGCCCTTAACACAAGCCAATATTCTTTAAAAGGCGCAAATATGTAACCGTGCGATCCCGATGCGACTGTAATCTAAATAATATTTTGACTAATTAATTTGATGAGATATATGAGATTTGTCAAGATATTCTGCTGTATATTTTCCTTTTTTGCTGCAAATCCTTTCTTTGGGCCTTTGTACCTTTAATTTAGGCCTTATTAGAGTAGGGCTTCTTTTTGCCAATAGTATATATATGTGTACAGGGTCGTAAATCAAAGAATCAATATAGACAAAATTCCTTGGTTTTCCATGTGTTTTATCATGGCACCAGAGCAGGCAAAATTCTGAGAAAGCTTCCGCAATATTTTCTTTCATTAAATAACCTCTGATCATTCCTAGCGTCTTCCATATGTCGAAGGACAGCGAAAGCAGCAAGGGTAAAGATGCCGCTTTCAGTGTCGATGGCATGTCACCATATTACATCCATCCCTCCAACAATCCCGGGCAACTGTGCGTTAGTGAGGTTCTCCGCGACAGTAATTATGGGGATTGGGTGGAAGAGATGAGTAATTTCCTTTTTGCAAAGAACAAGATAGGTTTTGTCGATGGCACGATCCCTATCCCCGAGGGCGGCGACCCACAAGAGATAGCATTGTGGAGACGATAATGCCATGGTTAAAGGATGGCTTGCCACGGGCATGGAGAAGGAGATTCGAAGTAGTGTAAAACACGCCAAGACTGCAAAGGACGTCTGGGACGATCTTAAAGAGAGATTTGGCAAGGTAAGTGCGCCACGAGCCTATGAGTTGAAGAGGGCTCTCACTCTTACCAGGCAAGACAAGATGTCGGTCTCGGCATACTACACAAAACAAAAAGGGGTCTGGGATGAAATCGGATCAGTATCTTCAATTCCTAAATGTAATTGTGGCAAGTGCGTATGTGATGTATCAAAACAATTTGTGGCAATACAAAAAAAGGAGAGGCTCTATGAATTTCTTATGGGACTAGACGATGCCTTCAACACTGTTAAGACACAAATCTTAAGCACAAACCCGATTCCGAGCCTTGGGGCGGCTTATCACCTTGTAGCAGAAGATGAGCAGCAGAGGTTAATTACTGCTGCTCGAAAGCCAACTGTGGAGGCTGCTGCCTTTCAAGCACAACGACAACAAGGCAGCAAAGACCGACATGATGATAAACGTGAGATACCAAAGTGCTCACATTGTGGACGGTTATACCATAGCATTGAGAGTTGCTACAAGATTATTGGCTATCCAGATGCTTCAAGGAAAGGGAAAGGAAAGCAGGTCGATGACAGAAAGACGGAAGAAAAGCAAAAAGAGTCTCATAAAGTGGCGCACGTGGACAGTAGCTCATCTCATGTGAATGCCTCTAGTCAGATACAAGGATTAACGCAAGAGCAAATGACACAGTTGCTGGAATTTCTTAACTACAGGAATGGTGATAGGAAAACTGGCCCTTCCGTCAATATGGCCGGTAAGATCGATTTTGTACAGCCATGGGTGATCGATTCGGGAGCCACTGAACACATCACCTATGACGAGAGTATCATTACTCGCGTCAATACAAGTGCTGAGGCCCCGGTCAAGATTCCCAATGGCGACCATATTCCTGTTCAAAGTGTTGGAAATGCTAATCTGCCTAATGGATTAAGCATTAATCATGTCTTACACGTTCCAGATTTTAAGTGCAATTTATTGTCTGTTAGTCGACTAACCAAAGACTACAATTGTGCACTGATTTTCTTTCCGGATTTTTGTGTTATGCAAGACTTAGCCTCGAGGAATCTGATTGGGACGGGTAAGCGATGCGATGGTCTATACCTTCTGGAACCTGCTGGCGTAAGTAGAAAGGCTTTGTCAGTTGCAACAAGTCCAGAAATTTGGCATAGACGATTGGGCCACTCCAAAGTAAAATTCGACAACATCCTTCCTTTTACTAAAGTTTTAGATGAGCACTGTGATTCTTGCTTGAGAGCAAAACAGACTAGAAATATTTTTCCGTTAAGTTCTATACAGACGATTGCTTGTTTTGAATTGATTCACTGTGATATTTGGGGTGGTTATAAGACTCCGTCATTTTCTGGAGCTCATTATTTCTTGACTATTGTTGATGATTATAGTAGGGGTGTATGGATATATTTGATGAGATACAAATCAGAAGTGAGTCAATATTTGCAAATGTTTTGCAACATGATAAAGACTCAATTTGGTAAAACAATTAAGAGAGTTAGAACGGATAATGGAAATGAATTCCAATCTACTGATATGAAGAATTACTACTTTGATAATGGTATCTTGTTGGAAACTTCTTGCGTTTACACGCCACAGCAAAACGGGGTTGTTGAACGTAAACATAGGCACATCCTTGAAATTGCAAGAGCACTTCGTTTTCAAGTTGAATTACCTATTGATTTTTGGGGAGAATGTGTGTTGACTGCTGTTCACATCATAAATAAATTACCCTCGAAAATTCTTCAAAATAGAACCCCACACGAAATCCTATTGGGAAAGAAACCAAATTATGACATGTTGCGTGTATTTGGCTGTTTATTCTATGCAAAAGATACAAAGACAGGGGGAGATAAGTTTGACGAAAAGGGGAGAGCTTGTGTTTTTGTGGGTTATCCTCAAGGTCAAAAGGGATATAAAGTTTTTGATTTAAAGAGCAAAAGGATTTATACGTCACGGGATGTTCATTTTGTTGAATCTATTTTTCCTTATTCTCAAAGTGCCAAAATTGATAGGCTGAATATGCTGCGAACAAAGGAATGGGAATCAGATTTGGAGAGTTTCAATTTTGGGCCTTCAAATGACAAAGAAAAACAGGCAGCCATTGTCCCTCCTTCAAGCGACTCGAGCCTGACCGATATTAATTCAAAGCAGCCTTCTGACTTGATTAAGGAACAAGCTGCTACTGAAGCTACAAATGCTGGTATTCGACGCAGTGAGCGAGTAAGACACCAGCCTAAGCATCTCCAAAATTATGCAATTGATTTGCCTTCGTCTATAGACCATTCGCAACAACCCATGCCCAATTCAGAATCCTCGAAGGTACATCCTCTATCTCATTTTGTGTCTTATGATAATTTTTCTCCCGCTCACATTTGTTATTTAACGGCCATCACATCACATGATGAGCCAAAGTTCTTCCATCAGGCCGTTAAAGATCCAAAATGGCGTGAGGCAATGAGAAAGGAGATTGATGCTCTAGAAGCAAATGAGACATGGACTATTGAACCTTTGCCCCCTGGAAAACGAGCCATTGATTCCAAGTGGGTGTACAAAATTAAATATAAGCCGACTGGGGAAGTGGAGCGTTATAAGGCGCGTCTTGTTGCCAAAGGATTCACTCAAGTTGAAGGGATTGACTTTCATGAGACCTTTGCACCCGTTGCCAAGTTGGTTACTGTTCGAGTTTTGTTGGCAGTTGCTGCTAAGCATGATTGGGTGATACATAAATTAGACGTGAACAATGCATTCTTGCATGGAGATCTAAATGAAGATGTTTATATGAAACCTCCACAAGGTTTTGCTCGTGATAACGATGGACTCGTCTGCAAGCCTCAAAAATCGTTGTATGGTTTGCGTCAGGCTTCCAGAAATTGGTATCATAAATTTTCAAGGGCACTTCTTGACATTGGCTTTCGACAATCAAGAGCCGATCATTCCCTCTTCATATTTAGGAGAAATACTATGTATGTCGCAGCCTTGATCTATGTCGATGATGTTATTCTAGCTGGGAATAACGAAGAAAAAATTCAATTTGTGAAGACTTATCTTGATGATAAATTCAGCATCAAGGACTTGGGTACTTTGAAGTACTTCTTGGGTATAGAGGTTGCGCGCTCTCCTAAAGGAATAGTTTTGAGTCAACGCAAGTATACTCTCGATATCTTGGAGGAAAGTGGCTTGCAAGGTTGTCGTCGCAGCTCCTTCCCTATGGAGCAGAATATTCGTCTTGGCCTTGATGAAGAAAGCCCTCCGGTGGATGCAAGTCGATATAGGCGCCTCATTGGCCGCCTCTTATACTTGACAGTCACACGACCTGATATTCAGTTCGCAACTAGCATCCTTAGCCAGTTTCTTTCCTCGCCCCGTCTCACTCACATGGAAGCCGCAATACGAGTATTACGCTATTTGAAAGCAACGCCTGGACAAGGCATTTTTCTTCCAACAGATGGTGGCTTAGTCCTTGAAGCTTACTGCGACTCGGATTGGGGTGGCTGCCCTTTAACCCGTCGATCCAGTACAGGGTATTTTTTATCTATTGGTGGAGCTCCTGTTTCTTGGCGTACGAAGAAACAATCCGTTGTCTCTCGCTCTTCTGCTGAAGCCGAGTATAGAGCAATGGCTACGACGGTATGCGAGATTTTGTGGATTAGGTGGCTGTTACGAGACCTTACTGCTCCTCAAACAGGACCGACTACACTCTATTGCGACAACCAGGCTGCTAGGCACATAGCAAATAATCCTGTTTTCCATGAACGTACCAAACACGTTGAAATGGACTGCTATTTTGTACGAGAAAGGGTGGAGTCGAAAGAGATTGAGCCAAAGAAGATATCCACTTCCGTTCAAGTAGCAGATGTTTTTACAAAGGCCTTAGGAGCTGAACGTTTTCGTTTTCTACTTGGCAAGATGGGTGTTCGTGACCTTCATCACCCACCTTGAGGGGGAGTGATGAGATATATGAGATTTGTCAAGATATTCTGCTGTATATTTTCCTTTTTTGCTGCATATCCTTTCTTTGGGCCTTTGTACCTTTAATTTAGGCCTTATTAGAGTAGGGCTTCTTTTTGCCAATAGTATATATATGTGTACAGGGTCGTAAATCAAAGAATCAATATAGACAATTACAGTTTTCAGCAGCCACATTCCTTGGTTTTCCATGTGTTTTATCATAATTTTCTCAAAAACATTGACCTACTGGATTGGACAAAAAAAAAAAAAGTATCTAACCCACAAAATGAAATTCATGAAACAATTTTGCACAAATTATTTTCATCTTATTCTTCACCCGTGGCTGGTTTAGAATAATATCAAATTTGATCCTATATATCTATATATCTCACCAATTAAATCCACTCATTCATGGTATTAATATTACTTATATATACAACGGGAAGTTTTGCGTGAGACCATCGTAGACACTAAATATAAAAAAATTCAGTTTAAAATGAAGTATTAAAAAAGTAGCACGTGTGATGCACATGCCAGTTTTTGTGTATGTATAATCAAAATGAATGCCAAATTAAATTTAAAGGCAGTATTATTTTCCGTGAATCTTGGTGCACGTTTCTTCACCATTTTAGACTAGTGTGATGCAAGTAGCGTCTGAACATTTTGTTGGTTTGATTTGCAGATGTCTTCGAGTCCTTTAAACCAGAACGGAATTTGCATTGATTATATTCCCGAAGAACCAGAAGTTTCACCTCTAATTGGTGATGAATATCAGGCTGAACTTCCTCCACTTAATCACATGTTTGTCTCAGAAGATGAACAGCGTTCGGTCGTGCCCATACCATTAACAGAGATCAGATGTCAGAAGCATGATGATCATGTTCTGATTCCGTCCAATCAACTTCTCTCTTGAGTTGAATTTCACCATCTGCATCTGTTGGTCTCTTTGGAGCTTCCCAGCATGTAAGTACAGTCCTCCAAACACGTTCATCAATCGACTTGATGTACATATGCATCTTAGGCTTCCAATAAGCATAATTTGAACCATCTAAAACGGGTGGCCTGAGTGCCGTGGATATGTGATGTGTTTCCATTGCTAACATAAACTAAAAACACACTTAAAGCAGGGATCTAAGCTAGTGTAGTCAGGTATCGGCTCTGATACCAACTAAAACTGTGTGTGTGAAGTGTTTAAGTAATAACAAATTAATGTGTAAAACTACTGGCCACAATTCCTAACAGGATGAACGCTAGTCTAGGATATTGTTCGAATAGAATACACTGAATTATGCATCCTTCCTTCAGTATTTATAGAGTGGGATACGAATTCTAGAGGCTTCCATCTTGAGATCCTATTTTTTAGGAACTCAACTTCCATGATCTTTCTAGATCCTTCTTGCATGTTCCAGGTCTATCTATAAGGTTCCAAGCTAGTCTAGCATGTTCTACAATCTTCCAGGTTCCAGATCCTTGTAGAAGCTTCTAGATCCTGCCAGAAATGCGACAACATTTAGATCAACATTTAATGTAGCATTTCAGAAAAGACTTAGAAAAAATCTCGGAAGGTCAAATTAAGATGTTGTTGAGAATGTTGATACATTTAAGAATTCACAACATCTACATTCATCATTTTTTTCATTTTTAGAGACTTCCACCATTGACCTTGCTTTTACTTTGCAAACAGTGTGTCATTTGTTATTATGTGATCGTCCTGGATACGTGTAGTAGTATACTTGAGATACTTGATAGGCAAATACAAACGGATCATCCCCGCGATACCATCTTTTCGAATGAACATCCACGAGTTTGTACTCCGGATA
Organism: Galeopsis tetrahit; assembly: GCA_963675135.1. NCBI lineage: Eukaryota > Viridiplantae > Streptophyta > Magnoliopsida > Lamiales > Lamiaceae > Galeopsis > Galeopsis tetrahit. The sequence goes on along the minus strand of OY776128.1, from coordinate 42,802,738 downwards.
AATTCTTGTTCCTAAAGGGGAACAACACTACAGTCTTTGTGGATATCCCGGACATTCTACTTCAACGACTTCGTGCAACACCCCAAAGTAATCACTTACATCTGCATTGTAATTTGCATTGTTAACGCAAACACCACTGTTGGTAGTCATTTTTCTTGATGCAAATTCCGATGTATGAAATCTGTAGCCATTCACAATATAGTCGTTGTAAGTCCTTACACGACGTAGTGGTCCTTTGCTGAGATCCTGTAAGAATCGGCTCTCAAAATCGTGTGACCGTCCCTATACATGCAATTCAAATTAATATTAATCAAAACAATTACTTATTTATGTAAAACATAGTTAATGATACTCAGATAATGTTGGAACCATCGGGCAAATTCACGTTGAATACTAGTATGTATATCTTTCTCTAAGATGTTTTGATCGATGGCATCCTAAATATTCACAACATCCAACCACAAAAATGAAGTGGTGTTTAATTAGATGATAAATATATGAAATACTTACTCAATGTAAGGTTGAACTTCATCACAATTCAATAACACATACGTATGTACTATTTCAGCCTCTGTGTTCGTTGACCAATATCGTTAAGTTAATTTTTCTATAGGTCACCCCTTAGCCTTGAATATGGAGAGAATGCAATCGACCTCTTGGTGCGTACCTCTACCATAGTAGACTAATTTGAGCATCTCATAAAATCGAATGCTTCATCGATCTGTCGGTTCCTCCTCGATATTTGACAAAACGACTTTCATTATCATTGTTTGATACATATAGGTTCTTCCATTCCAAACTGTTGATCGTTACTGGTGTCGGCATGATCAACATGTGCTTGTCGTTCATAAATCGAAGTAGTGTAATAGTATAAAACTTTATCAAAATTATAAGGCCAACGTTCTTCACCAAGACTTGTCCAATTATAATAATTATCAGTGAAACCATTCCTCATAACATCACATAAGACTTCTTCAATGACTTTAAATACTTTATTCTAATACTTCTTAGCATTACACGGACATCTAATACAAACCCCACACATGCAATGTGGGTTCGAGCTTTGCAAATTTAACAAATGACACGAGTTCATCGTAAAATTCACCATTCACATTTCCTAGAACGAATCTAGAAGCACAATACATTCAACGACGATCCGACAATTCCATCTATTAAAAATTTAGACCAAATTAACTATATTCACTCCATGCCTAATTAAAATGAAACTAAAAAAAACTAAAAAAATCAATCAAGTAAGTAAAAAAAATAGCAATATAGTTCACTATATATTTTGTTCCAAAAAATATAGTAGAAAACTTGTCGTAATATGACGATATTATAGAACTTCTACCATTTTTCCCCCTGAAATGAAAAAAATGGCTCTGAGTTCTATCTTTTTCATTTATAATATACCGACGAATTCGTGTTCCGTCGGTAAATTGGCACCCACGTGTCCGTCGGTAATATAATATACCGACGAAAATTTCCGTCGGTATTTGTACTTTGAAAATTACCGACAGCTTAGTAAAATCCATCGGCAAATTGGCGCCCACGTTTCCGTCGGTAAGTGACTACACCGGCGGAACATCCTGTCGATAATACAAATTTAATTACCGACGGAATAGTATTTCGTCGGTAATTTGGCAATATTTTTTTTTTAAATAAATTCTTTAAGTTTTAAAATTATTAAATTGTTTTGTTTGATAATAATTATACAATCACTTATCATAAAAACAGCACATAAAAAATGAATACTCCCTCACTTTCCTTAATTGGATGTCCCAAAATTATTTGCACACTCTTAATAGCCCTACGGACCAGGAGATCAAAAAGGCTCCGAGAGACCGCTAGTGTTGCCTCTCCGATGGCAACACCCGAGCCCTCAGAACCTGAATCATCATCATCCAGTTCAACTGAAGAAGATGAAAATGAGGTACTATTCTCTTCTGATGATAGAAATAGTGATTCAGATGAGGAATACCATGATAATACAAGCATACAATATAAAACCATTAGAAATAGGCAAATTATGAGTGAGAGATTGATTAAGGTACCTGGCTTTGAGGAAATGAATTTAATTGAGTGGTTTAGAGAAAGGTCCTTACTATATGCTCTGCAATTTGCTTGCCCATACATTGTTGATTGGATTTTTTAGTTTTATGCTAATGTGTCTGCACATGGTGGTGATCCTAATTCAATTAAATATGGACAAGTTTGGTTTAGAGGAAATAGGTTGATGATTACTCCTAGGATGATCAATATCATGCTTAAAACTAAGATAATGGAAAATCCAGTGGTTACAGATCATGATGTTATGATCAATATCTTGACTGGGGGAGTAATCACTAAGTGGAGAAAAAGAATCCTAGCCTCTAAATTGACTAGTTTGTATTCTGTGCTGCACAAATTGGTGTGTTTTAACTGGTTGCCTACTACAAACAACACCACCCTTACACTAGAGCAGGCTGTACTTATGTACAAAATATGTCATTTGAAAAGATTTAACCTAGGACAGGTTATCTTTACAAATATGATGACCTTCAAGTTTGATATGTCTGGAAGAGGCATACTGCCTTACCCCTGCCTTTTGTACAAATTTTTGGTTGATAAGGCTTTGGAAAGATCAGAAGAAGAGGTGGTCAGTAATTACATACCTGGATTCAGCATATCAAACCAGTTCAGGGTTGAAGGTGAAAGAGTTGTGGACCTTCCTTTAAGAAGGAATAATGATGGTGCAGGTCCAAGTTCAGCTCCAAATGATCCTCTGATTGATCTCATTCACAGCACAACACTGCCTCCAGAAGGAGCTGTCTCCTCTGTGTACTTTCATCACATTACATCTTGAGGCAGATTGATATTTTGCAGGGTTCAATTACTACTCTGCAGAGTTCTGTGGAGGATCTTCTCATTCAAAAGAAATTTTGGATGGATCTTCTTTCCACTTCAACAGGGGGAGTAGCTGATGGTTCCCACAGCCAACAGTCCACTAACATTGTTCCTCCATCTGTAGATGAATCACCTGCTGTTCCTGACAGAGCTGATGGAGTTGATGCTGACACTGAAATGAGGGAGGATGACCAGGATATCCAGGATCTGTATGGTGATCTGGATAAACGAAGAGCTTGAAGATAGGGGGAGAGCTTACATTATGGGGGAGTCTGTGCAGATTATAAAGATGTAGTTGAAATACTTTCAGTCCAATCCTTTCCCATGTGTTATTTCAGTTCCTCTTCTGTTGTAAAAGCTTTGTACTTATGTTTTATTTATTTTCCTAAACTCTGTTATTTACTTTTTGTAATTATTTAGGATTTCCTTTATGCATAATTTATTTAAATATAAACAAGTCCTTTTGGTTTAGATGTTTTTTTTTTTTTAATTTGATCTAATACAACTGCTACTTCATTATTTTGAAATATCAATTGTGTTAATTTCTTAGTCAATATTTCTGTTGTGCGAACAACAATAGTGTTTATGTAGAAAGGTCAAATTGGGGGAGATTGTTGATGTTGATATAAGTGTTTTGTTTAATGATCCAACACTAACAGCCGAGTGTTGTATTTAATGTTCCCAACACTTATGACAACATCAGAATTTGCCCTTCTTTTTCTCACTAACTCCAATCTTACACTCTTGTTGTCTAGTAATGTCCCAGTGCAGTTAGAAGACGTGGGCAACACCAGATCACGCAGCTGTGTGAGAGTGAGAAGTTATTGGGCATAATATAACAAGTCCTACATTTAAGGAGATGTGAAGAGAAGTTATTATAACCGCTTGATCTAACGGTTGTGATGATCATAGGAGTTGAAGGCAGTTCGTCCATGAAGCCTATAAATATCGTAGTTGCCTCAACACAAGATACACAAGAAGAAAAGCTATATTTGATTACTAGTCTATAGAACGCTTTATACGCTTCTAGTTAGGAAAATTCTTATTTCTTCTTATAGATCTACATACTATTGTAAATTAAACCCGAATAATAGTGTGTTGATCATGGTCTTATTTACTAAGTTATATGCATAGATCTATGAGGGAGATAGTTTCATATGATCTAGTAAATTATATACACTCATCGAAGTGTTTTTTGTACACCTCTAAGAGGTTGTAATTAATTCGTTTCACATTAAATTTTTAATACTTCCATTTTCCAAAGTGCAATTTAATTTCCCCTGCATAGTGTTGTCTGGACAGTGTCAACACGACAGACAACATCTCTGATTTCGCACGCACACACACTTTTAGTTTGTACAGATTTTAGATCCAAAAATTTTTGTTTCGAATTTTTGGTGTTTGTTCGAAATTTATTGTCGAATCCAATTACTCTGTTCGATTTTTTTTATGGGTTCAAAATTTTTTGCCGAAATAAACTACTTTTTGGGAATTTTTTTTTTGAAATTGGTGTATTTGTCCGGAAAAAAAAAGATCGGACATCTTGTTTGAAATTTTTTCCTGAACAAACACAAATTGTTCGAAAATAATTCCTCCCAAGTGGTGGAAGATTTTTGGGGTGGTGTTGGTAGTGTGTATAACCGCGCCCTAAATTTATTTGGTTTTCTACGTGGACTTGTAGAGTGGTCACGGGCCTTCCTTCAGTTATCACATGGGTAGGACTATTTGCACCTACGTCTTGATTAAGGGTACACCCTCGATAGACGTACTCTTTCAATTCCCAAATTAGATTATGCTCGATGCACTCCTTTAAATTGTCCTAAATATCCTGTTTAGTAGTTTGGTAGCTTTTACTAGCCACACCCCCGTTAGATGCACTCCACCTCAAAACCCTAATTTATTTACTTCTTTCTTCCACCTTCTCCTTCCTCACCACAAAACCGTCGCCCCACCAGAGTTGTCGCCACTCGCCTTTGCCGCCGCCCTCCCTCCCTTCTCCCTCTTGAACCCTTACCCCCCACCCACCCCTCTCCCTCAGCCCCCAAGCCCTCCAGAGTCGAACAACAACACGTAAGTTTTTTAATTTTATTTGTTTTTTAATTCAATATATCAGAGTGTTGAATTTATCGACGAGAGTGTATATTTTCGACTCGAGTATGTCAATTTTTTTCTACAATAGATAATCGACAATTTATACTCTCGTCGACAACAATTCATCGACGAAAGTGTATATGGTCGAACTTGGTGTGGAGAAAATTATAAAAAAAATACTGAAATTTCGATTTTTCGGCGGCTGCAATTAGGCTTAGAGTTTAAAGGTTGAAAGTGGAGTGCACTTAGTAGTAGTATTTTACTTAAAGGGTATTTTAGGATTTTTACATAATTATCAAATTAATAAATTAAAAGGGGGAGTCTGGTTATTACATAATTTCACTCCAATGTTTTTTCATAAATTAGGCCCACTAAAAAGCCATACATGGAAGCTCCATTTTAAACTTCGATTTTACGTAAATTTTTAAAGACGTTCTGAGATTACTGATAAAACCATTTAATAAACATCGATTTTTCCAAATTATAGTGTAACCTTTGATTCGTTATAAATTCTGGGCTATATAAGAGATCTGCAGAATACAAAGATTGTTGAATTGAATTTGATCAAAATGGGTCAGGCATTTCGTCGAGCAACTGGAAGAATTGGCAACTCTAGAGTGGATACGACGTCGCAGCTCGGGAAACCCATTGAACGAACTCCGCCGCTGCCTCCTCCTCCTCTTCCCGGTTGACAAACTCCCTGCTGATCATGTCACTCATGGTTCTGGTAATTTTTTAATTTAGGTATTCTGTGATTAATTCTGAATTTTTTATTTTTACAACATTGGTATTTATTAGCTGGAGTTTGCATGTATAATACTATTGTTTTACACAGTCCATTGACCTATGATTTATGATTTTGTGTGTTCAAAATTGGAACCTCTGTTTTATTTTTCGTATATTATAGCTTCAACTAAGACTTAAGGGTTTTGAGAAAAATAAAATCATTACATTGTTGCTCATATGTCTTGATTATGATGCTTAGTGACAAAGTTAATGGAGAGATAACTAAAGCAAATAGGATTCTCTTAAACAGTATAGTTTCCAACTTCACTGGATTCAAGTGAAAAGGTTTCTTGTGACGAGGTTATGCATACATATATATGTTAGATTGCCAGGAAATTTTACGGAGGGTAGCTTGAGATGGGCGAGGTGAGTTTTGCAAGCATGTTAGTAAACCTTATACCATTAATCTTAATCTTTTTTGAACTGGAATCTGTTGATCAAATAAGTTAGCTTTGTTTTGACTTTTAATGAAAATAAAATCTCTTGTTGATATAATATGAAGCCTCTGTTAAATTTCCCCTCCTATGATTCATTGATACTATAGAAGTCATCATTCACATGGGCACACCTTTTATCTCATGTATCTACTATCGAGGGCGGAGCTAGAAATTTTCATTTTATGGCCTAGGACAAAATTCAACATTTGCGTTTATCAAATTCAATAATGTAGGCATTAATTTATACTCCATACAATCTAACTTACGTTATTAAACCTCTAGCATCCAATCCCAATTAAACATTCCTATGTTGTCCCATTCACTATATTCTTCTAGATTTTACTCTTTTCTACAAATAGACCGCATTCAAATGTAATAAAAGCTGTATTTGCATTGCTTCTCTTGACTCTTTACATGTAAGTCATATATTGTTTCTATTTCTGGGGTGTTATTAAAGGATTCTGTGGTGGAGATGTACAAAAGGCTGTTTCCAAAGTTAAGGAACACAACAACATAATCTAGCATATACGAGTAGAGGAATTTTCCCCCGAAACACTTAATATAACTCAGATATGCCAAATTATCTAACTGCATCAAGGGAAGTTGAATGACCATGATGATCCTATGGATGCTTCTCAATTGCACAAAGATTTCGGGTTGATGTTGCACATGTCCAAAATACCCTCCAGTTTGTATCTCTGCAAATTTATTATTTTTTTACTTTCATTCCTTACTCCTGACCGGTTAAGTATAAAATTAAATTTTATCCTATCTATTTATCTCACCAATTAAATACACTCCTTCCCGGTGTTAATTTTTCGTATACATACACCGGGAAATTTTGCGTGAGACCATTTCATACATGAAATATGATATCCTTTATATGTTACTCCCTTCGTCCCGTAAAAGTTTGCGGTGAATATTGGGCACATATTTTAAGAAAAAAGTGTAATGATATATAAAGTAGAGAAATTTGTTGGAATGAGTGTATGGTGGGCCCAAAAGTAATGGCATGAAGGGTAAATATGTGTATATTGTGAGGATTATTTCCATGTTGGGGCATGCAAACTTTTGTGGGACGGAGGGAGTATATCATTTCAAAACAAATATCAAAGTATCACAAAAACTTACAACAGTAACATGTTTGATGCATGCGACAGTCCCGTGCAAGTTTTTGTGTATCTATTAATTGAAGTGAATGCCAAATTTAATTTACCATATTCGATTAATTTACTAAATTTCGACCACTTAAATTTAAAATCTATCACGATATTATTTTTTGTTACTTATGAGATATACATGCAAAAGAATTAAGTAATAGGCATAGCAAAAATTAAAAACATCCTCTCTCTGTCTCTAGTCTCTTTGATTCAATTTACCCAATGAAAAATATGGTTCTATAGAAGAAAACAGGTTTTACTTTCTCTCTATTTTCTTCTATGCACCTTGTTATACCTAGTCAAAGAAGTCAATCTTTGACAAGTCAATCCTAGTCACCAGCTTACGTGGCGAGGACCAGTCAACAAGATCTTGCGACGACTAGTCAACAAAACCAAGAAAATGTAATAGATTTAATGTATTTAATATATTTAAGTGCTCGCCCAAAGATGTTGGCGAGCACATGTTTTAAGTAGCTGCTCGCCCAAATGTGTGGCGAGCACATGTCTATTCTTAGGTAGAAAAGTCTAAGTATTGGAGCCTTGGGAGACAGTATGGAGCGTGGCGACCACTCTCCTCGACATGGTCCTACGGCGACCACCATAGCTCAGCTCCTCGTCATATCGGCGAGGACGAGCACCAAAGGCGGTTTAGCATTAAATGCGCCATCAAATCACCTTTTCGGGCAGAAGTGAGGCCCAGTGAGGGCGTGCCACGTGTAAAGGGCGGGCAGCCCCTGGAAACCACTATATAATGCCTAAAAGAGGCTCATTTGTAAAACAAGTTACCCAATTCCACCAAATCACCCAACCCAAAGCAATATACTCTCCCAAGCTCTTACGCTTTAGCTTCTCAAAGAAGCTACATCTTTGTGTTCTTCATTAATTCTTGTTTGTTCTCCAATAGATCATCAAGATCATCATATTAATCCGCATAAACACGTAATAAACCCCCGATAATCATATATGTTTGTTTCGTGCTAATAAACAGCCCACATCCGAGTCAACCCGACAAAAGCACGTACAACATTTGGCGCTAGAAGGAGGGGTCCTTTTACGTGTTCATCACTCTCAGTTTCGACCGATCATCGAGCGATCGGTTTGCAAACTCCGTTTTCAGGTTTTTAATCGGTAGTTCCACCGTTTAAAGCTTTATTTACATATTTCCGTGTTCTTCGTGTTCTTGAATATTTGCGATATTCACGACATATTTTGGAGTTTGATCTCCGTGTAATCTTGTTTTTAAGCTTTAGTTGTTATTACTTTGCTCATAAGTAGTTGTAATAGCACGTTCTTCTGCGTAAGAACTTTAATCTTTCGTTTTTAAGCGTCGAAAGCTTAAGAACAGTCTTATCCTTGTAATAATCTCCAGGAGACACTCTTTAAACGATGTCTCAGCATACTCCACGTGACGGAATCTTACCCCCCGAAGGGAACGAGCGCCCTCCGGCGCCGGCGGTGAATCCGTTTGCAAACGTGAATATGGGGGACATTCTGAATGATCCCCAACATCTGAAAGACCTCTGTGACTATCTCAATGAGAAGAAGAGGCAGAATGAGGAGCTGGAGAAGGCCAAAGATCAGGCCTTCGACCGAGCTCGCAAAGCCAAGGGGAACGAAGAAGATAACCGTTCCTATCACTACAACTCTGTTCACCCCCAGGACAGAGGAAAAAACAAAGTCGACGAGCACTCCCACAATAGCCATACGGGAGACTCGCGACACCGAAATTCGGTTTTCAACCGGATGGATGACAGAGATAAGAGGGCTCCTCGCCCGGTGCATTTCAATGTGGATGGCCGACCAGGCAGAGCCGACCACCACCGAGATCACGCTGATAAGAGAGATCAGGGTGATAGAGTCTCAGCTCTTGACCGAGTGGGACCAGGGAAGGGTTCGCGAGCTCCTGCGAGGAGTTATCGCAGCCGCCAGTCTGAGAGACATTCCCCCAGGCGATCACGTCATGATGATCGCCCGGCCGCATCCCAAGGGAGCCGACGCGACGAGGTCGTCGTCCCCCGAGCACAAACTGCCGAGGAGGGGCAAATCGCCCAGTTCCTCGAGACCCAAAAATTAATGAAGATAGAGATGGAAACTCTGTGAGCTGAGGTGGTCGCCTCGAAGCTAGGGACCACCCCACCAATCACTCTGCCCGCACCTCCTTTGAGCGTTGCAATCCTTACCGCCCCCATTCAAAGAAAGATTCAAATGCCCTCCATGCCGGCATACGATGGTGCATCCGACCCTAGAGTACATCTGTCCAAGTACTCCAACTATATGGCCTCAATTGGGGCAACGGACGCCACACAATGCAGGAACTTCTCCCTAACTTTGGGAGACCGGGCTCACCGATGGTACACAACGCTGAGTCCCGGATCGGTCACCTCATTCCTTGAGCTGGGACAACTATTTCTGACCTACTACGGGTCTATTGCTGCTCGCCCAGCCTCAAAGCAACGTTTGGCGAACGTTCGACAATCTATCAATGAGTCTGGCAAGGACTTCATCGAGCGCTTCGATAGGCTGGTGATCGATGGGGAGGCCGTGAACGATGAGACCAAGCTGATCTCAGCTGTTTCCGGTCTGAGGATAGGTACCAAGCTTTGGGAATCTATCCACCTTACTTTCCCCAGTTCTTATGCGGACTTCCGCACGAGGGCTGGGAACTTCATTCAGATGGAGGAAATAATGGACGCAGCCAAGGCTAACGAGCAGCCGGAGGCGTCCAAGAGGGCCTGGCCCAAAAAGAATACAAACACTGGGGAGTCGTCCCAGCCCAAGAAGGCGACCACTCAAACTGGAAGTGCTCGCCCAGCCAACTTCAGGCCTTTCGAGGAGTCTCCTGAGATCATCCAATTCAGAGAATCTCTCTCTGTGGATCCCAGGGGCATTTTCAATGCTGTTAGGGGAAAGAATATGCTCCCCCAGGCCAAGCCAATGCATGCAAGTGATGAAAAACTAGATGGTAGCAAATTCTGCGACTACCACAACTCCATTGGCCACCACACCAACGGCTGCAGGGACTTGGTGAGAAATCTATTCAAGCTATACAATGAGGGCAAGCTCGCCCAGTTCATCAAGCCTCTAGGAAATGGCGACAACAGGGGGAAGAAACGTCGCGACGACGGCGACGACCTGCGCCAGCATCTGAATCGTCCCAAGCTAACTCCTCCCATGCCACAACATGCTGGCGGCGACATCGATAATGTGGGCGGAGCCTGTTTGGTGATTGAAGGCCCGTTGGGGGGAACCCAATCCGGAAAAGAGCTATCTGTTCGCCGAGCTCAGAGCGAGCAGCGAGCACTGAACAATGTGCACCAGGTGTGCGTCGCTCCGACTGCCGAGAAGCCTCTTTCTCATCAAGTCCTTTTCTCGGACGACGACCTGAACGGCGTGGTGCACCCGAACAATGATGCTTTGGTCATCACAGGGAAGATCATGGGAACCAACGTCCATCGCATGATGGTCGACACTGGGGCATACACCAACATCCTTTTCAAGCATACTCTAGATGCTCTCGGTGATTATGCGGAATACATCGAGCCTTGCGATGATATAATCGTAGGTTTTGGGGATACGCGCAATCTTCCCATTGGGAAAATCAGACTATCCTTGGAGTTGGCATCGTCGAAAGAGCCAGAAATGCACCATGCTAGGCAGCTCGACTTCTTGATCATCGACATGCCATCGTCCTACAACGTTTTCCTCGGCCGACCTTTCTTCAACGAGTTCAAGGCGGCCGTTTCTACTTATTATTACTGTGTAAAGTTTCCGACCCCAGCGGGAGTTATAACCGTCAAGGGCGATCAGACGCGGGCGAGGGAGTGTCTCGTCCGTTTTGCAAAGCGTCATTCAAAGGAATCTACTATGATTGGCCAGTATATTGAGTGTCAAACACAAACAGAAAAAGTGAACTACTTGGAGGGTCTTCCTAGCAAGTACCGAAAGATTGAAATTGGGGAGTGCAGTCGTAGTTACGACGACCACCAAGTGGAGGCGAACGAGCACGCCTCCATGGAAGTGGACGACCACACCCCAATGGATATCGACGAGCAGACAGTCTCGGGCGACCAGCTCCCCGACGACCAGTTGCCAGAAAACATTCCAGATCTGGAGCCCAGGCTAGGTTTTGAGCCAGAGTTCGGAATCGAGGACCCTCGTTGGAAGGAGCCTAAAGAACGGGCAACTTCAGAGAAGGACCTCGAAGTATTCATTGGTTCGAATTTACCAGAAAATTTGCGGTCAGACATGGTCGCATTTTTGAAAGAAAACATCGGAGCATTCGCCTGGTCGCACGAGGATATGGTGGGCATTCCAACAAATCATGCCTGCCATAGATTGAATATTGATCCAGCGAGGAGACCTATCACCCAAAAACGAAGGAAATTTGGGCCTGATAAATATGTGGCTTTGGCAGTCGAAGTCAAGAAATTGATCGACAATAAATTAATCGAGAAAACTGGAACTGACCCCGAGTGGCTGGCCAATCCAGTGCTCGTCAAAAAGGCGACCGTGTCGTGGAGATTGTGTATAGACTTCACAGATCTAAACGACGCCTGTCCCAAAGATCACTTTCCGATGCCCCACATTGATCACCTAGTAGACAATACAGCGGGGCACGAGATGTTAACTTTCATGGATGCTTTCGCAGGCTACCATCAGATCGCGATGCATCCCGACGACCAGCGGCATACGGCCTTCATGACGGCCACCGAAATGTACAGCTGGAAGAGAATGCCTTTCGGTTTGAAGAACGCGGGGGCAACATACCAAAGACTGGTAAATAAGATGTTTGAGAAACACATCGGCGAGATGGTGGAGGTCTATATCGACGACATCGTTGTCAAAAGCTTGCGGAAAGAAGATCACCTACACCACCTCACCATGACATTCGATATACTGAAGGAGTACAACATGAAGTTAAATCCGAAAAAATGCAGTTTTGGTGTTAGCTCAGGAAAATTTCTGGGGCATTTGGTTAGCCAGCGGGGCATCGAGGCGAATCCGAGCAAAATTCAAGCATTCATTAACATGCAGAGCCCAAGGAACGTGAAAGAAGTACAAAGGTTGACAGGATGCCTTGCATCGCTGAACAGATTTATTGCACGAACGGGCGATCGCTGCAAACCTTTTTTCGATGCTCTGAAAAAAGGGAGGTTCGAATGGACCGATGAATGTGAAAAAGCTTTCGAAAAGCTAAAGGAATACCTATCGGATCCGAAGGTCCTATCTAAGCCAGTCCCCGGCGAAATTTTGTATCTATACTTAGCGGCCACTGACTGTGCGATCAGTTCAGTGCTCGTCCGAGCTGAGGGGAGCACACATCTGCCTATCTACTACGTAAGTCAAACGCTGAGAGATGCGGAGTTGAGATACACTCCTATGGAAAAATTGGCATACGCACTAGTCATGAGTGTCAGAAAATTAAGGCAGTACCTGTTCGACCACGAGGTGGTCGTCCTCACCACCTTTCCACTCCGACGAGCACTGCATCGTCCGGATACCACGGGAAGACTTTTGAAATGGTCGGTGGAGATAGGGCAATTTGGGCTCACCTACGCACCTAGAACGGCAATCAAGGGACAAGTGCTGGCAGAATTTATCGTAGAGCTCACTTTCCCAGAGAAATTGGACGAGGGAATCGAACTCCCTTGGACACTGTTCGTCGATGGCTCGTCGACGAGCACCAAAGCAGGGGCAGGAATCGTCCTCACCAGCCCAACCGGACAGACGTTTGCTTCGGCGATCGAGTTCGAGTATCGGGCGACCAACAACGAAGCAGAATACGAGGCGCTGGTTGCAGGAATCAAGATGGCTATGGCCGTGGGCGCCAGAAAACTGAAATTTTTTTCTGACTCTCAGCTGGTTGTATATCAAATTACGGGCGACTACGAGGCTCGCGGCGATCAAATGATAAAGTATCAAGAGCTAGTAAAAGGATTACTCGAGCAGTTTGATCAATTCCATATCGAGCAAATCCCTAGGGAGGACAATATGCAAGCAGATGCGTTAGCTCGACTGGCCACTTCAGAGGGGGAGGCAATATTTTCAGAAGCGACCATCACTAAAATTTCTTCCCCATCGGTGAACAGAGGTCAGATTTTGCAGGTTGAAGCGACCAGCGACGAGGACTGGAGATCGCCGATTATCAAGTACATCAAGACCGGCGAGCTCCCGGGGGACAAAGTGAAAGCAACCAGATTGCAGCTCAGGTCCGCAAGGTACACTGTTGTTGGCGACCAGCTGTACAAACGGGGTTTTTCAATGCCTTTATTGAAATGCCTCGGAGAAGACGAGGCGAAGATCGTCATGTACGAAATCCACGAAGGATCATGTGGAAATCATACAGGGGGGCAAGCGCTCGCTTTAAAAATCATGAGACAAGGCTACTTTTGGCCAACACTGAAGAAGGATGCAATTCATTACGCCCAGGCGTACAAGAGATGTCAAACTTTTGCACCAGCTATTCACTCACCTCCAGACGAACTCATCTCCGTCTACAGCTCTTGGCCCTTCGCGAAGTGGGGCATCGACATCATCGGACCTTTCCCGCCTAGCGTCGGGGGGGTAACTTTCGTAGTCGTAGCAGTCGATTACTTCACCAAGTGGACCGAAGCGAAGGCATTGAAGACCATCACAACGGCCCAGATGACAAGCTTCATTTGGAAAAACATAATTTGCAGGTTCGGCCTACCACGAGCAATAGTGACCGACAACGGGCGTCAATTCACAAGTCGAGATATGCTGGATTTCTGCTCAGAATGGAACATCAAGAAAATTTTTTCAACACCCTATCATCCACAATCAAATGGTCAAGTAGAGGCGATCAACAAAATCATCAAACACACCTTGAAAGCTAAGCTAGATGGATTGAAGGGCAAATGGGCGGACGAGCTGCACATGGTTCTGTGGGCATATCGGACGACCACTAGGAATTCTACTGGTGAAACTCCGTTCGCGCTCGCGTTCGGAACCGAAGCTGTCATACCAGCAGAGGGGCAGGTCCCAACTTTTCGAGTAGCAAATTATGACGAGCAGTTGAATAACGATGCACAGCTCTCCGATTTGGACTTCCTAGAAGAGCGAAGGCTAACAGCGGACGAGAAGAACGTGGTGTACAAGCAAAGATCAGAGCGCTATTACAACACCAAAGTACGTGCTCGCCAATTCACTATCGGCCAGCTCGTACTTCGGAGGGCGACGGAGCAGTCCATTGGCATACTTGGCCCGACTTGGGAGGGTCCGTACCGAATAACGCACACACTTTTGAACGGATCGTACGAGCTAGAAGATCTAGAGGGCAAGCCGAGCAAATACCCGTGGAACACGGTCAAGCTGAAGAAATATTACCAGTAAGTTTTTAATTTTTTCATATTTGTATAATTTGTACCAAGTCATCATTTCAATACAGGTCAAGTTTAAATTTCATCAAGTGTTAGATAAGTTTGAATTTTTAGACAAGGCTCTGCGTAGCCATCTAGGAAACAAAGACGAGCACTCTTTTTTAACGATGCTCGCAAGGTAGTGGCGACGACGATCACTACCTACCAAACAAAAAAGAGTTCAACCGACGAATGGTTAACTCTAAAAGACGAGCACTCTTTCTTAAAGATGCTCGCAAAACAAAGACGAGCACTCTTTTTTAACGATGCTCGCAAGGTAGTGGCGACGACGATCACTACCTACCAAACAAAAAAGAGTTCAACCGACGAATGGTTAACTCTAAAAGACGAGCACTCTTTCTTAAAGATGCTCGCAAAACAAAGACGAGCACTCTTTTTTAACGATGCTCGCAAGGTAGTGGCGACGACGATCACTACCTACCAAACAAAAAAGAGTTCAATCGACTCATGGTTAACTCTAAAAGACGAGCACTCTTTCTTAAAGATGCTCGCAAAGGTAAAAGACGAGCACCTTTTCTTAAAGGCGCTCGCAAAGACAAAAGACTAGCACTCTGTCTTGAAGATGCTCGCAATAAAAGGAGGTTTCAAAAAGACATACTTATCAAAAAATGCTTGCAGAAAATGAATCATAACACAAGTTGGAAAGCGAACACAACATGAGCAAAAAGTTCCATTCATTGAAAAGCCTTGAAGGCTGAAATTATAAAAAGGCCTTAATGGCCGAACAGTCCTAAAAAACAGAAATAAAATACAAGTAAACTAAGCTGCTGGAGCATTCTCCTCGGCAGGAGCATCCTGCTCGCCGGCAACTTCCTCCTCGTTCATAGCCTCCTCGGCAGGAGCTTCCTGTTCGCCTGATTGAGGTGGGGAGTCTTGCGGAGGGTTCGAGAAGAGGACCGGAACACCCAACAGTCGGGGGAACAGGAGTCCCAACTCCATCAAAGGAAACAGAGGGAGGTCTGTTTCCGGCTGAGGATTCTCCTTCATAAGGAGGTCGTCCAAAAACCCGCCGAGCGGAGTCACATCCAGTCCCGGAAGAATTTCCAGTAACCGGTGAATGAGCCCGTGGGCAGTAAGCGCCACCGATAACATGGCCACGCTCCCGGCGACCTCAACAGTCTCATCTCGCTCTTCCGTCAGCTCGACCAGCTGTTGCCGAAGAGTGGCCAACTCTTCCTCGTCAGTTGCGGATTTATTTTGAAGAGTTCTTACCTCGTCCTCGGCAGTCTGGAGGCGAGCACGGAGACGTTCGATCTCTTGGAGATCTTCCTGATCCTTCTTTCGAATCGTCTCAAGTTGGGCCTCAGAATCGGCCAACTTTGCCTCAACATCGGCCAACTTGGTCTCGAGGTCGACCGCTTTCCTCTCGACAACAGCTTTAGCCTTGGCCATTTGGGCGAGTTTCGCACTCCTGTCCTCGCTGACTTTGCGGCTTTCGGCGATCTGGAAGGCGAGCTTCTCCATCGTATAAGACGCCCGGCTCAAATCTATGGCGACCAATCTCGCGTTCTCCAGCGAGCTATGATTATCCACCTCGTCGACTAGTGTGGTCGTCAGCGATCGAGGCAGATTCTTCACAGCCCTTAGTGCGATCGGATTCAGGGGCTCTCAGTCGACCGGATCCCGCGACCGGTAGTAGCCGAGGAGGTTCGGGTTGAAGGGTTCGACGATCTGGCAGTCGGCAACTCTATAGGAGAAGAAGAAAATAATTTAGAAAAAGGTACTTGAAAATATTATAAAAACCTCATGGATAAATAACTTACTTGGCAACCCTTGCGGCATCCCAGCCGAGAAGGGTGTTATCTCCTTGAGCCCTCTCCCCGGCCGACGAGCTTGCGGCGATATCTCGCGACCGAGTAGTACGGGGAGGAGGGGATACGACTTGTGTGGGGGGAGGCGAGGGAGATCTCCTCGGCGAGATCCTCTGCTCGGTAGCAGGGGGGCGAGAAGAGCCCCCTCGGGCTGGTTTAGCGATCTTCTTGGGTGGAGCCCCCGAGGTCTCCGCCCCTTTCCTTTTCTTGCCGGTGCCGTCAACTACCTTGCGCTCACGGAGCATCCTCGCCTGTTGCAGCATCCTGTTCGATAGTATGCGATTTACTTCGACGGTTGGAGGAAGATAGGTGACAACCTTTTCAGGAACCACTACTAAGAAAGAAAAGCGAAGAGTTAATATTTACGAAGAGCAATTTTGAAAAAAACTTAGCAAATTCACAAAACTTGGAAACATGTTGATACCTGGAGGAAATTGTCGGGTGAAGTGATGAGGAGGTACTCTAAGACCTGCTCGCTCACGCATACACTCCCTGTTCAAGAAGCGACAGGACCTCTCCAGGTACCGACGATTGAGAACGCAGCAAACGTGATACTGGAAGAGAGGTGTGAGACGGTGCTCGGCAGTTTTCTTACGAGCAGTTTCACCTACAAAAACGAGGAGTTAGTCAGTATAGAAAGAGCGAGCAGTAATAAAAATAACTTACCACAAATTCTTCGATATTCAGTGGGAATGGGAACGCGATCCGAGGAGCCATCCGGCCTTACCGGACTTTTCCAGTCCCCGGCTACCCACCACCAATTGGTTTTCCAATCTCTGATTTTATTGGGAACCCCTTCAATCAACTTGAAGTTATCACGGCCCCTCACGTAAAAATATCCGTGGCCCACGTTCTCTCCGGCCTCGGCCACCTGAAGGAGATAATTAATCTCTTTCGGGCTAAGCCATGTTTTCCGACATCCATTCTCGGCCGCCACCAGGCCGAACAGTGTAAGAATGCCGATCAGGTTGGACCAACCATTCGGCAAAAGTTGAGAAGGGGCCACCCTTAAGAAATGTAAAAAGTGGGAAATACTGGGGTGCAGGGGAAATCTAAGCCCGGCCTCCATCATGCCGATATTAACGGCAACCATCCCTTCTGGCGGCTGGTCGGCCCTCTCATCCGAGCGAGGTACAAAAAAACAAACATCGGCCGGCAGCTGATATTTCTTCCTGGAATTTTCTAGCTGTGCCGAGGAGACCTTGCTCGCATACTTACTTGCTTCGTATTCACGCTGAAAAGCTTCTCGATGGGGGCGAGGAACCTCTCGAGGAAGGTATTCGCAGAAATATTTGTAATAGGCCTCCCTCGAGACCTCGTCGCCATCCAAATTTTCCCTTCCACTTAAAATGTCCTTTATGCTCTCCGCATATTGAACAACCTCCTCAAAATCCTCGCGGAGACTCCTCGTCAAGGTCTCCTCGACTTGGGCAGTTTCGATCTGTTCGCCCACCCCTCGATCTAATCCTTGGTCGCGTAGATCGGAACTGGTCTCACTGCCACCCTCCTCGGCATCTCCCTCCTCGGCATCATTGCCGACATCGTCCCTATCACTTTCATCAAGGTCGTCGACGTCGACGACCACTGCCTTTCCCAAGTTTCGAGGTCCAACACTTATAGGGTCGGGGGAGTGAATCCTAGAATCCGAGGAGGATGCCCTCTCCAGTAAGGCCAAGGCCAAACGATCTCCGCCGCCGGAGTCTTTAGAGCCACCAACCAACGGCGGCGGACCACCGTCGGAACCACCACCAAAACCACCAAAATCCATTTTTTTCTATAGAAATGGGGGAGAAAGAGTTTTTAAAGAAGAAAATGCAAGTTGTTTACCTTGTTGACGATCGAGAACCACCACAAACTCGCCGGAAAACTTGAGAGAAGCTTGAAGAAATTCGAAAAATTGCAGGAGGTAAAAAGTTTTTTTTATGAAGAGGAAGGTCATATTTATAGGCAAATATTATCAGGGACCTATGTGCAAAAAACGGGGTCAAAAACGCAAACTCCCCAAAAATTTGGGGTCATTTCCGAAAATGAGCTCGGCGAGTGGTCCCCACGCGCGACCTTTGAGGTCGGCACGCGCCCCACGCGCCAAATTCAAAATCTCCTTGCGCCGCCCACGCGTCTGACACCTCAGAACAGTCATTATTAAAAGTTGCTTCGATAATCGTGCTCGGCGCTGGAGACGAGGCGACCGCCTCCAATTTACGTCATCAAAATCTCAAAATTGATTGTGTTGTCGAGGACAATAATTACCATCTAAGAAGACGACCATACTGCTCGCCTTACCATTCTACGAATACGAAGAAAGGCGACCAGGGGGCAAATGTTATACCTAGTCAAAGAAGTCAATCTTTGACAAGTCAATCCTAGTCACCAGCTTACGTGGCGAGGACCAGTCAACAAGATCTTGCGACGACTAGTCAACAAGACCAAGAAAATGTAATAGATTTAATGTATTTAATATATTTAAGTGCTCGCCCAAAGATGTTGGCGAGCACATGTTTTAAGTAGCTGCTCGCCCAAATGTGTGGCGAGCACATGTCTATTCTTAGGTAGAAAAGTCTAAGTATTGGAGCCTTGGGAGACAGTATGGAGCGTGGCGACCACTCTCCTCGACATGGTCCTACGGCGACCACCATAGCTCACCTCCTCGTCATATCGGCGAGGACGAGCACCAAAGGCGGTTTAGCATTAAATGCGCCATCAAATCACCTTTTCGGGCAGAAGTGAGGCCCAGTGAGGGCGTGCCACGTGTAAAGGGCGGGCAGCCCCTGGAAACCACTATATAATGCCTAAAAGAGGCTCATTTGTAAAACAAGTTACCCAATTCCACCAAATCACCCAACCCAAAGCAATATACTCTCCCAAGCTCTTACGCTTTAGCTTCTCAAAGAAGCTACATCTTTGTGTTCTTCATTAATTCTTGTTTGTTCTCCAATAGATCATCAAGATCATCATATTAATCCGCATAAACACGTAATAAACCCCCGATAATCATATATGTTTGTTCCGTGCTAATAAACAGCCCACATCCGAGTCAACCCGACAAAAGCACGTACAACACACCTCTTGTATGCATATGTTTTGTTATTTGCATTTATTTTGTAAGTGCATTTTTATGTTCTGTCACAATCTTCTCAGCTGCCCTTTACAACATAATTCTCAAAAGATGATCCTCAAACTACTAAGCATGGAGTATATATAGTCTATCCAATACACAGGTCCACCAAGGCCCAAATAAAGACACAACCCAGGCCCAAAGTCCAACTACAACAATTAATAAACATAAAAGAAAACATAAGAAAGTAAACAAAGGAAAGTAACCAACACCTTTCACTAGCACAGCCGCACTCCTTAAGTACAGGCGTATCATTTTCCGATTAAAATCCGTTTATAATTCCAATCGTAGATCATTTCTATTCATCTCAGGTGGTCGATTACCCAGCTGGAAGATTCGTTCATTGTTCTTCTATCCCATTCATCGTTGATCGTCATTTACTTTTGTAAGTGTTAATTGACAGCCTATTTTGAACAGTTTGTTATCGTTCATTGAGAGTGTATGTCAAGCAATCATCAAATATCGCATTCGATACTAGATTGTTGTGTTTGAGCCATTACAGAATATAAATGCAATTCTTATCTATTTGTATGTTTGTGTGTGTTCTTATGTGTATACCTTTGCTAGTGATTCTCGTTGTTTGCTCGAGAAATATGGTGGATTTGACCGATTGAAGGAACATCTGAGTTGTGAATTCTTGGAAGAGTTAAATTTAGTTGCATCACATTTAAAACTTCGATTGAGTTTGTTCGAGTTCGATTTTTTTTCCCCTTTTGTGCTTTATATTTATTTTTGCATCGATTTTTCTGGGAACTTACCCGTAAAGATGAAAACTGCCAAAATGAGAGCTCTTGATGTGGTTTTTGTTTGAATTTGGATTCAGTTGATCTATTGGTTTGGAATTTATTGTGGCTTCATTCCGTGGCTTGGTTATGTAATTTATTCTAATGAAGTTATTATATTTGTGGTAAATGTGGTTTAATTTACTTCAGAAAAGTTGATCTTTTTTCGTTTCTTTTAATTGATAGACTATGATTCAAGTCCAAGTTTCTTTGTTATCATATATGCATATTTATTTTCCTTAAGAAGATTCTTGTGGTTTGACATATCTTGTATCCTTGTTCCTATCCAAGATTTTATCTAGGCATTGTGTATTATCGTCATTTAGGGCTTTTTTAATGGGGGAATTCAACAGTTTATAATTTATAGCTAACGATATATTGTAATCAGGATCATTCCTGTTGCCTCTGCAATTTAAATCTGCTTAGTGTTGTTACAGGCGTTGTAGAAAGAAGCATCTTTAGTCATGGATTGTAATTGAATGGCCATATATGATATATCAAATTGTTAATTGTTATGCATCAATAACACTTTCTTTTTTTGGCAAGCAGATCAATAGAAATAGATTTGGAAGTTGGAACAATCGGACGAAGTTCGCGAGAAAATTGAGGTACCCCATTCACCCACCTTGAACTCTCTTTCACTTCGGCGTTTGTTTGCATAATGTTCTTCCTATCCTAACCTTTTGCAAGAGCAATTTGAGTTGTTCTTCCTATCCTATCCTATCCTAACCGCCACAACTGAAGTTGCAATTCTAAGAATCAAATTTGTATTCCAATAGTATAATTCTGAATGCCTCCAAACAATCAACTTCTACAGTATTTATAAGCACTAAAGCCCATATAAGAAGGCTCAATTATCCTAAAGCCCAAGAACATAAAAGAAAGACATACTAAATCCAATAAACCCAATATAGGCCTAATAGGTAAGTGTCCCAACTAATATTTATTTGCCCTCCCTCCCTCTTCGAGGTGTATCACAACCTCTGAAAAGTGACATTGTCTCCTGAATGACCTCCTCGAGTGGAAGAGTGAACAAAACTCAGTATTTTGAGCCTCAAGTCTTGTCCAGGCCCTAAATATAATTTTCCTTTATATCTGACCAATCCTCCAGAATAAGAGTATTGGGAGATGCTATGCATTCAGTAATCACTTGTGAAACTATGTCATCATTGTCATTTTTATTTTTTTTGGAAGCGGCCAAAATCTTATTAGACGGGTATCAGGAATACCCGAAAATGAAACAATTACATCTCAGCAAGATTCAAAACCAGTAGACAGAAAACGAAACTATGCTACCTAAAAACATTTAGAGGGTTCTCTAAACCAATCCACAAAAGTTTTGTCTCTATATACCATTCTCCCTGCTTTAAGCCAACTATAAGATAGCGATCGTATTTTGTCCGCTACTAATTCTGGTTCGAATTTTTGTCCTCCGAAAATCAGTTCATTTATTGCCTTCCACATTATCCATGTCGTGCAGTGCCAGACAACCAGCCACTGGTTCTTCCAAGATGATTCAACAACTTTTCCGTGTCCTATGAAATGCTTTAAGCTCGTCTCCTTAGAGTTGTATTGTAGGTCGAACCAATTATATACTTTGCTCCACACTTCCTTGGTGGCCGAACACCTGAAGAAGAGATGAGTGGAGTCTTCTTCTTCTCCCTTGCATAGTCTGCAATTAGTGTGGAAGTTAGTGTTGAAAGCTCCTCTCTTTCTCAGATTTAGAATCGTAGGTATCTTGTCTTGAAAAAGCCTCCAAGAGAAACTCGCTGCTTTTAATGGGACACCTTTCGTCCACACACCACTCAGTTCATCAATGTCCCGTCTCTCCGGCGTGTCTCGATCTGCAAGAATCTTGTAAGCCGACTTGACCGAGTAATTCCCATCTTTCTCAGGGTCCCAAAGCCACACGTCCTCCTCGCTTGAGTCTTTGACATACCTGCTAACAAGGCTGAAAATATCATCAGTAATAACTAGCTCCCTCTCGCGGAGTGGTCTAATCCAGTCCCATCTCATCGTCATCACTGCCCCAACCCAATTCGTCCTCTCCGCTACCGAGCACTTTTTATGTTTCTCAAGTCTATACAGCCTGGGCTAAAGCATTTTCATGCTCTTCCCCCCCACCCAATTATCCTCCCAAAAACTAGTATTTCTCCCATTACAAACCAACCTAGTGCAGTTACCAAAGAACCATTCATTCGATCCTAATACTGAAATAATAGCTTTCCACCACGGTGTCCAGTGGCTTCGGCTCTTGCCTTTAGAGTTGTACCAATTAATATTATCCCTCAAATTCCCATACTTTGAAAATAAAACCTCTTTTAACAGATTGTTCCCCCCCTTCATGAGTTTCCAACCCCATTTCCCAAGAAGAGCAATATTAAAAAGATCCAGTTTTTTGAACCCAAGCCCCCCTCTATTTCTAGCCCAACACATTATGTCCCAACTCACCCAAGGAATTTTACTTACCTTCGGATCGCCACTGCACCATAGGAATCGCCTCTGGGCTGTGATGATGGCTTTTATGGTTTTGGTAGGGGCTTTGTGTAGAGAAAAGGCATATGTTGGGAGGCTAGACAATACTGAGTTAATTAACACCATTCTGCCGCCGAACGAGAGGGATTTGACGTACGAATATAGTCTGGACTCCACCTTTTGTATGACTTCCTTCCAACTCTCGTGATTTCTGGGATTGGCGCCAATCTTAAGACCCAAATATTTCATTGGAAAATCCGAGTTTTTGCAGTTTAGGGTTTGTGCCCACTCTTCAAGCACCGAATCTGCCACATTTATCCCCGATAAGGTGCTCTTGTGATAATTGATCTTTAGTCCTGACCATATTTCAAACATCCTTAAAATCCCTTTCAAAATTGCAACGTTCTTAGTAGTAGCTTCTCCAAAAAGGAGTGTATCGTTCGCATATTGGAGGTGCGATACTTTAATCTCCTCTTTTCCCACAGTGATCGGTACAAACTGGCCTTTCTCCACGGCTTTGCGCAGCATCAAGCTAAGACATTCCCCCACTATCGTAAAAAGGAAAGGCGATAGTGGGTCGCCTTGTCTTATCCCTTTCTCCATGGTGAATTCCTTGGTTGGGCTCCCATTAACCAGGACCGAGAGAGTTGCCGATTGAGTGCATTCCTTAATCCATTTTAGCCACTTATTCCTGAATCCCATTAGCTTCATCATGTAAAGAAGAAAGTTGTGATCCACGAGTCGTATGCCTTTTCAAAATCAATTTTGAAAATGAACATACTCTTCTTTTTTGATTGATACTCCGCAGCTATTTCGTTTGCAATTACCACACTATTTAAGATGGACCTTTCCTTTATAAAAGCTGTCTGATTGTGTGAAACTACCCGTTCGAGGACTCTGGACAGCCTATTCGCCAGCAACTTTGCTAGCACTTTGTATAAACAGCCCACCAGAGAAATGGGTCGAAAATCTTTTATCTCAGTTGGGTTTCTCACCTTGGGAATTAGGATAATGAACGCAGCGTTTACACCTTTGATGAGTTTTGCATTCTCGTGAAATTCAGAGGCCGCACAGAAGAAATCAGATTCTAAGGTGCTCCAAAAGGTTTTAATGAATTTGAAGTTGTATCCGTCCGGTCCCGGGCTCTTGTCTGAACCGCACTCCTTCACTGCTCTCCTCAGATCCTCTATCGAAAACAGACTACAAAGCATCTGATTATCCACATCGTCAATGACCATGCTCGAGATCCCATTGATCTTAGGTCTGACCCAATTCTTCCTAGCAAACGCTGCTTTGAAGTAGTTGTAAATTCCCGATTTGGTCTCTTCTGCACCCTCGGTCCATGTTTCCTGGATGTAAATGCCGCTTATCGCATTCTGCCTCTGCTTCTTCTAAACAATCGAGTGAAAGAAACTTGAATTGGAGTCTCCCTCTTTAATCCATTTCAACCTGGCCTTTTGAAAGTTAGTTCTGGCTCTTCTAATCCTGTTTTCCTCAAGAGAATGTGTCAACAACGCTCTCGTATTCCGGTCATTTGAGTCCCAGCCTGCTGATTCCAATTTCAAATCCAAATTGTGAAGAGCGGAGATCGCCTCCTTGATATTTTTATCTTCATTTGTTCCCTGGTTGTCTCTCCACGCCTTAATGTCCTGCTTTAAACTTCTCAGTTTTTCTTTCACAATGAAGGCTCCCCTCCCTTGTATCGAGCTCGCCTTCCACTTCTCCTGCACCAAAGTTCTGAAATCCCTCTTCTCCAACCACCAATTTAAAGTTCTGAACGGTTTAGGGCCCCAGTCTTCTTCCTTCTCAACACTTAGAACAATTGGAGCGTGGTCAGAGATATTTCTCTTCAATCCAACTTGTTTGAGATGTGGCCATTTTTCAATCCATTCTTTGGAAACCAGGAAGCGATCTAACCGGCTACAGCACTTCCCGTTATCTTTATACCAGGTGAACTTCCTCCTAGTTAGAGGAATGTCCACCAAGTCCAAAGTGTCGACGAACTCCCTCAAAAGTTTGTCGAAGCCCCTCACGATGTTGGGTTTGAGGCCTTTTCTTTCCGAATTGTGGAGTGTTGCATTGAAGTCCCCGCAGATGCACCATTTTTCTTCTGACGACGAGATAATTCTATTCCTCAGATTTTCCGAGTGTAATCCTCTTCTTTGGGTCGCACGCGGCATACACGTTAACAATCTGCACTTTCGTTCTTTTGGACCCCCATTTTCCTTTGATTCCCAGAGCGTCTCCCTCCTCCCAAGAGTCTGTTAATTCGAAACTCGATTTTTTCCTGGTGCACAATATTCCTCCTGAAAGGCCTTCGGACCCTTTGAACCACCAGTCAAAGTCTTTTTCTCCCCACAAAGCCAAGCAAGTTTCAATGTCTATCATCTCTGCTTTAGTTTCCTGAATACACACGAAATCAATACTCTCCTCCCTGATAATTTCTCTCACCGCTTCTCTTTTTCTCTTGCTACCTAAACCTCTCACATTCAAGCTCAAAATCTTCATCAACAACCTTTTCGCTCTCTCCTCCACCAAAATTGTTGGATCTTTCTTCAAATCCTTGAGAGTGCCTCTCTGTCCCTAGCTTCGAATTCCTTGAGTTTTTGAGAAGTGATATCAGCGTCCCTCTCGTAGCAGAATCCCATTTGAGAGCACACCTCTAGGATCGCGTTCGCTTCCGCATCTATGGGGGTCCTGTCCTTCCTGATAGACTCCGAGGCCCTGTTTTCCAAGTGGGGGCGACTTTATCTTTGACGCATCGTTTAGCTTTATACCCCTTTTCCTTATTCTTGGGGGCTTGGTGAGCTAGCTCTGTCCCTGGTTCAAGGTCATGGATGAAGGTAGACCATATCTTCGCATGATTTATTTGAGGGCCTTCACGATTTTTCTTATTCTCATTGCTGGGCTGAATCTCCTGTATCCAGGCTTGTTTCAACAATGTAATTGCATCACATTCCCCGTCTCTCCTAGACAAAGCATCAGCCACCATATTCTCTTTTCCCTTTGTATACTCTATTTTTTTAGTTATACCCCAACAATTTAGTCAAATATTTATGTTGCAGAGGAGTGAAAATCTTTTGCTCACGCGAATATTTCAAACTTTGTTGATTTGTCCTTATAACAAAAGGAGCATGAATCAAGTAGCTTCTCAATTTCTCCACAGCTAAAATGATAGCTAGAAAGTATATTGAAAGGCCCAGACTCATAACTCCCAGGGCTTTACTACTGTAGGCCAATGGATGATTGTCTTGCATTAATACTGCCCCCAATCTCCCATAAAACAGGTGAGGCTGTCATAGCTCTCCTCATTCAAATTGTCCATTCTTGTTTAACTGTGTCAAAGGCTTAGCTATCACCCCATAGTGCCTGATGAACTTTCTATAATTCCCTAGGAAACCTCTTTGAGCTTTTACAGATTTTGGAGTTGGCCATTCTCTCATCACTCTCACTTTTTCAGGATCTGCATATACTCCCCGTCAGATATTATGTGTCCTTGATATTCAACTTGCCTTTGACCAATAGCACACCTAGAAGCTTTGGCCATCAATCGATTCTCCAATAGCAGTTGAAACACTTTCCTTAAATGCTCCCTGTGTTGATCCATGTCCCTGCTATATATGAGCATTTCATTAAAGAACACTAATACAAAGCTCCTTAGGTATGGAGAGAACACTTGATTCATTATTCCTTGAAATGTTTCTTCTTCATTCGTAACACAAGCAAACTGCTTTATTGAGTCCATCTAAGATAGTGAAATTTACTGGACAAGAATCTCGCTTTATATGATATAAGTTGAGTGGTAAAGCTTTTTTGTTCAAAGGCCATATTTTTGTGTTGGAATCTTGTGTTGTCTTGCAAAATCAACCTATTTCCTCAACTTTTTTTATCTGTGCTTTAAGTAAGAAATATGACCACAGTTTTTAGTTCATATAGCTCTTTGAATTTGTTTGTGTTTTTGCCTGCAATATTTTTGCCTGCACGTTTCTTCACCGTTTTAGAAGCGTCTGAACATTTTGTTGGTTTCATTTGCAGATGTCTTCGAGTCCTTTAAATCAGAACGGAATTTGCATTGATTATATTCCTGAAGAACCAGAAGTTTCACCTCTAATTGGTGATGAATATCAGGCTGAACTTCCTCCACGTAATCACATGTTTGTCTCAGAAGATGATCAGCATTCGGTCGTGCCCATACCATTAACAGAGATCAAATGTCAGAAGCATGATAATCATGTTCTGATTCCTGGAATACCCAGTGAATGTTGGAGTGATGCTGAAAAGGCTAGTTTCCTCCTTGCCTTGTACATCTTTGACAAGAATTTCGTTGAGGTGAGGCGATTCATTGAAACTCAAGACATGGGTGCAGTGCCTGCCTTCTATTATGGGGACTTCTGTAGATCGACTGCACACAAAAAATGGTCAAAAGGAAGCAAGAAAAGTGTACGTGGGGAGAAAATATTTTCTGGCTCTAGGAAGCAGGAGTTACTGTCTCGGTTGATTCAGAGAGTGCCAGAAGAATTTCAAAGTGCTCTACTGGAGGTAATTATACAATTTATTTTTGCACAAAACTATTTCATTTTAATGTAACTGTATCTATTGTGTTTCCATCAAGATTAATCTCTCGTTTCAATGCCTTCATCTTGAAATTGATTTTATGTTTCTTTGGTAGGTCTTTACTAATTTCGGAGAGCACAAAATGTTGTTTAAAGACTTCATCGCGACTTTAAAGGCCTTGGTCAGGATGAACACCCTTGTAGAAGCTGTGGGTATTGGGAAAGGTAAACAAGACATTACCGAAATGGTGTTGGAGCGTCCGAAGGCTAACCGTGCACGCCCAGAGATTCCTGCTGGAAAAGCATGCTCATCTCTCACAACCACAGAGATAATCAAAATTTTAACTGGTGATTACAGATTGAGCAAAGCTCGATCGAATGACTTATTCTGGGAAGCCATTTGGCCCCGTTTGCTGGCGAGGGTTGGCATTCCGAGCAGCCTCAAAATCAGGGATACATTGGTGGGTCTAAGCTCCTGGTTTTTCTTATGCCCGGAATAAAGGAATTTTCAAGAAGGAAGCTGGTTAAAGGTAATGATTTTTTTGATTCAATCACGGATGTTTTGAGTAAAGTTGCCAAGGAGCCAGAGTTAATCGAGCTTGAAGATGAAGCTAACAAGAAAGATGAAGAAAAGATGGAGAATGATCAGCCTGCAAAGCAGCGCCATTTCTATCTGCAACCGAGGACATCTAACCAGAGTTCCGACGCTATAAAATTCACAATAGTAGATACGAGCCTCTCAGATGGCAATGTTAGGGAACTGAGATCGCTTCCTTCTCAACAGGTTATTTTTTATGGTCCTCATGAAGACGATGAAGCAGACGACACAACAGATATTCCTACCACCATAGTTGATGTGTCTGCTACATCAGACATTCTAATGATATCTAAAGCGGGTGGGGAATCATCAATGTCGACGAAGCTTCAAAAGGTCACGAAGACCTTGAGTCGAATGCAGAAGCAGGACAGTGCTAATAATGTAGCTCCCACGAGCAAACGCTGTAGGAGATTAACTGCTGGTGACAACGAAGAAACAAGAGACGGAATGATTCATTCCTCTACTACCCCTGCTGCATTGGAAAAGAGGACATGTGAGAGCATCAAACCCTCTCAGCCGCAGCTGCTGATCGATCTCACTTTACCAAGTTGTGAGGGCAAAAATGAGGAGCAGGGTGTTGTGAATGCACGGAGGCTGAGTACAAGAAACCGCTCTCCAAAATCCAGGGCACTAGAAGCTGTTGCTAGTGGATTTCTGTCAGTAGCTTCGAGACGCAAGGTGAAGGATGCTAGCTCGTCGAGGCCTTCACAGCGCCCCCGTAGAGGTGTGGGCCCTACTGACTCTCCCCGCAGTTATGTGGCTTCCCATGTTGAAGAAGCTGAAAGAGGTGCATCTAGCAGCGCCACCACGAACATTCTTGACAATTCTCATGATCCAGCAGAAGCAAGCGACGAAACAGGGTATGTATTTTTTGCTCTTCAAAATCAAGAAAGATGCATACTTTGATTACTCGTGTGAAATGTGGGTAACTTAGATATTGTTTTTGCAGCTGATATATGATTCCAATCCTCTTCGATCCTGATAAGTTTGCAAAGAGATGCAGCATCACTACAACAGAAGTATGAAATGTAGCTTTTTCAGTAATGTTTGTTGGTATCAACTGGTTAGAATGATTGTGGAGCTGAATGTAAAAGCTTAGTAGATTCATGTCTAGTGTTGAAAACATTTTTTTTTTCCTCCTTTTTTTTCTTTCTTTTTTTGGTATTTTGCTTTCAGTTTTAAGTACTATGGACTAGTACTAAATTGCTTTATCTTTTGAAATTTTCTTGCTTATTTTTTCTTGTACTTTTAACCTGGAAAGTTATATCTAAAAATGTTATATTTTTTCGTACAGATTCTAGGCCATTTGTTTCTCTTTAATGGAAAACATTGTTAGATTCAAATCATTTTTATTATTTTAATGTGATTGTGAAGTACTCAATATATCATTTTACTTTAAAGGGGTTAGTCCTCTCAAAACAACACTCTGGGTGAAGAAGAATGTTGGCAAACTAGTGTTGAAATCTTAGAATTATTTTTTTCGCAAATCTGTATCGAGAAACTTGGAAAAAATTGGAATCTAATAATATTGAAAAAAACACAATTTTTTACAAATCACTGTTGAAATTTGGATTTTTTTTTACAATTTTTCTCTGAATTTCTGTAACATTTTCCATATGTTGCCCTATTTTTTTTTTCCAAACATTTTCTTCTCTTCAAACCTAACACCAAAAAACGTGGGTGGAGCTGGGCATCTGACAAATCAGACTCACAAATTTTATTTTATTTTTCTAAAATAGGTGGTGATGGAGAGATGGGGTGTATTATAGGATTTGTTTGATAAAGGGTATGTCGGTATGATAGGTCGTTATTGAAAAGTGTACCTACTAATTATAAAAGATAGATATACCTGTTTTGCCATTTTTAGTAAATTACAAAAAGATAGATAAACTCCATTTAAATTCAAACTAATAACCCTAATCCTAATTTGAGGGGCAGCTGACAGCCACATGTATGTGTTTTTTGAAACTTTTTACCATCAATAAACACAATTTACACAAGTAAATCAGAGTCAGGTTAGTTGTCCACATAGCGATATTATATGTAAGTGTTGTGCTTTTAAGTAATTCAACACTTATGACAATATCAGTATTTCCTCTTTCTTTTCTCACTAATTCTATCTTACACTTGTTGTTCATAATGTCTCTAGTGCAGTTTAAAAACTTGGACATCATCAAAAACATGCGATTGCACAGGAGTGAGAAGTTATGAGTATGATATAACAAGTTACTAAATTTTAGAAGTTGTGGAAATGAGTTATACCCGTGATCAAGGCTACCTTAATCAAGAGAGTTGAGAACAATTCGAAATATGAAATCTATAAATAGAGAGGTTGCCTCAACACAAGATATACAAAAAGAACAGCGAAAATAGATTACTACATTATTGAATGCATTCTCGCTTTTAAATAGGAAAAATATTGTTTCTTCTTGTAGATTGATACACTATTGTAACCCGAACAATTAGTGTGTCTATCGTGTCTTATTTGCTAGGTTATATGTACAGATTTATGAGGGACATAATTTCATAGGATCTAGTCGTAAATTTTACAAACTCTTTTGAGTTGTAGTTTTTCAAACCTCTAAGGCCCTCCCCAATCATAAACCCCAAAAAGTAGGTTTTTCCTTACCACATGTGCGCCACCTTGATTCACGTGTTATGCAACACTAAAATAAACAACTGCAAGTGTACGGTGTCTATCGTAGCGTGATAAGCACGAGGTCGATCCCACAAGGAGGTTAAGCGTAAAAGAGTAGTTTGTTAATTGAGTTCTATTTAGACGTGATCGATAACTTGAAAGTGTTGAATTACCCTAAATTATCTACCAAAATTGTCACTAGTAAACAATGAAAAGAGTAAATACAAAATCGATCAAATACCATGCAAATCAATAAAACGAAAGTAAAATGGATGAAGCTCAAAGAAAGAAGGTGGGTTCCAAGGCGATTGTAATACATAGATGTCTGTTTATGAATGTTATCTCGTTTAAATGGCCATTAAGGTTATCTCATATAGGGTAATCACACAAGAAGAACTAATCGATCTCTCGATACAAATTAATTCAAAGGCGCAATGCAACATAGGCTCGTATCTCTACCTCACAAACGTATCATAAACATCAATCCAAGTATCTACAATGCCTTAGAACCACAAAGTGTTTAGCTAACTACTAACATAATCCAATTACAAATTCCAAATGAAATAACTAAATAAAAAGGAAAAGAAAGAGAAAGCTTAGTCTAGAATGTGGTAGGGAATGGAATTTGGGAGCTATTGCATCCTTTCTTCCTTGATTTGGTGAAGAATTGAGAGAGAAATGGCCAAAACACCTCCAAGTATGTGTAACTATGTGTGGATTTGGGGGAGAATTTCTTGGATTTCAAGAAAGGGGGCTTATATAGTGTTGGGGTAGGGTTTAGATGCCAAAATTGCAAGTTAGTCTTTCAAAAATGGCCAAAAAAGGAGATAGGCACCGAGAATGGGGGTAGCACGGCCGTGCACGGAGCACGGCCGTGCAAAATGGAGGTTGGCTTGGATAGGTGCTCGGCCGAGAAGGGTGCTCGGCCGTGCCCTAGTGTGGCCCAAACCCCTCGGTCTCGAGCTGCTCTATTCCGAGAAGAGTGCTCGGCCGTGGCCTTGATTTGGCCTGAAAATTGGCTCGGCCGAGCCATGAGCTCGGCCGTGCTCTTGCTTGATTTCTACCCCTTTTTCGTTTCGTGCATATCTTTCACCTCGGGTACCCGATTGACTCGATTCTTTTGGCTATTCCACTCCATTTTTCGAGACGAATCCAACCGTGTACTCCTCTTCTTGATCCAGTGAAGTATGGTTGGTTTTTTGCTCCAAATTCCATCGTATTTCCTACAAAATCGACAAAACACAACCTTTCTCTCATTTTGGCTCAAACAATCATATTCATTGCATAAATCAATGAAATCCACATCAAAATACGCTTCACATGTGCCTCTAAAACGTGTAAATTCCACACGAATCAAACTCCCCCAAACTTAAAATGTTGTTTGTCCTCAGACAACTAAGCACTTAAAGCAATGAGGGTGGAATGATCACAATGGTATATTCAATGTAATTCACACATGCAAAGTAGGATGTAATGATATCTCTTTCTCAAAGTGCATTTTTCAATGAAGATCATAGGCTCATTATTGCAATTCACACTCATAGATCAAAGAATGCACAAACACACAACACATTGTGAATGGGAAACATAATCCAAATGCTCAAGTTCTCTACTCACATGACAAAGTATTTCTCTCAAACACACAAACAAATTGAGGATATTAAAGCACTCATCAACCAAGTTATGTTATGCAATCACCATATGCTTGCCCAACTTCTACTTTTCATAACACTCAAATGTTCAACAATGTGATCAATAGGACTTAATCAAGGATGTAACATTGGTTCTTTGAACAAGGTAGGATGAATTTGGGAATTGTGACTCTTCTAGTGGAGGACAAAACTTGTTGTTTTACAATGTGTGCTTTCACTTTCAAAGCTTACAAACTTCATCCTCACTTTTCTTTTTCCATTCTTTTTCAAGCATTCATCACCTCATCTTTTGAACCATTTTTCTTTTCAAGCTTTTGGGGCTCTTTGTCCCTCTTTTCTTTTCCTTGATTTTCTTTTCATCTTTCTTTTTTTCTTCTTTCAACTTTTCCAACTTTTCTTTTCACCAAAGATATTCATTCAAGCACATGTTTTCCACTTTGTCTTTTATCCCCCACTAGATATAGGTATCAAAGGCTCAAAAATGCTAAGTGGTTAACATTGTAGTTTGCCAAGAAAATGAGGAATTAAGCTCAAGGGGCTAACTACGGAATATTACTTCGGTTTTGGGAAATTTTGGCTAAGTGACTCTTTTAGAACAAGATGGCCTATATCACATCACAAAATTTCACACAATCATGCTTTCAAACAAGAACTTAGGCAAGTTCTAGGATTACTAGCAATAACATAGTCCACTCTCAAATGAACTAAACCGAACTACATGTTCGATTTATGGCTCAATTCTCACCGGTTTATTCAATATAACTCTCACATTCATCAAATGTTCCCAAACAACAACAAATCATGCATCCATGCTATCAAAGATCACAAATATGAACACAACATGATACTATTCTCTAACACCAATCATGCACACATTCAAAGCAAATAGACATCACAACAACTACTCAACAATGGATTCCAATGACTATTCATGCTCACATTTCACCAAAGATCCACTACCCAATCATGTGATCAAAACCAACTTAATCAATATAATCATGTGCAAGTCAAGTGTGCGCCGGTGCAAAATGTGACACAAGTAGAATGACGAACCGGTGCAAGGGTAACAACTAGTAGAAAAATAAAAGAAAAAGATAACTCCCCCAAACTTAGAATTTTACTATGTATAAATTCTAAGTTTGGGGCTACAAGTTGTTACCTCCTTCCTTGCACATCCAATGCTTCTTCAAAGATCACCATTGCAACACTTGCTTCCTCTCTCCAAAGTTGGTTTTGCTTCCTTCTCCATTCTTCAAGATGTGATATCCATAGTGCTCTTCATCCATACCTACAAAATAAACCAAGCTATCAAAACTATCAAAGCAATAAAAACAAGAAAGCAATAAAACCTTTGGTTGCCTCCCAAGAAGCGCTATTTTTAACGTCCTATGCCGGACGGTTCTTCTTTGAGGGGAATATCAAGTCACCCCCTTGTCATCCTTGTTCTTGACCTTCTTTGCCCATACAACTTTCTTAAGTCCATCAAAACATCCACTAGCTAGCCCATCCGGCTCTTCAATCATGTCATAGGAGGTTGATGCCTCATTCATCCCCAAGCTTGCACAAGTAGCTTTTCTTGATTTGGGGGAGTTTTTGACCAAACTTGGCCTTCTTGCCCATCTTCAACTCATGCTCTTCCACTTTGGGGTTCTCCTCCACAATATTTATCTTGGGCTCTTCTTTCACCTCCTCTTTCATGGGTATTGGAGGGTACTCTCCCTTGGGAAACCCATACTCTCCATTCTCATCATTTCGGAGTTTGATAGTTCTAAACATGTCAATCGTAACTATCTCTTGGTTCATTCGAAGCTCCAACTCTCCATTCTTCATATCAATTATGGCCCCCATATCAATTATGGCCCCTCCGGTTGCCAAAAATGGCCTTCCCAATATCAATGGAATGTTTTTGTCTTCCTCCATATCCAAAACCACAAAGTCTACCGGAAAGAGAAACTTGTCGATTTTGACCAATACATCCTCCGCTATACCCAAAGGGTATGTCATAGACCTATCCGCCAATTGGAGGGTCATTGTGGTTGGCGTGAGCTCTCCTAAACCAAGTGATTTGAAGAGTGATAATGGCATGAGGTTGATGCTTGCTCCCGAATCACATAAGGCTCGTAATGTACCTCCATCTCCAATGGTGCATGACAAAGTGAAGGATCCGAAATCCCTAAGCTTTAGAGGTAGCTTAGCTTGAATTATGGAGCTACAATGTTCGGCTAAGTGCACCGTCTCATACGCCTCTATTTCCCTCTTGCTTGACATTATTTCCTTCAAGAATTTGAAGTAATGTGGTATTTGTTCAAGAGCTTCGGCGAAGGGGATATTGATATGGAGCTTCTTGAACATCTCCGCAAACTTGACAAACTTGCTATCCAAGTTCTTCTTCTTCATCCTTTGAGGATATGGGAGGGACACTACATTCTTGCCTTTGTTTTGTGGAGGGATTGCCTCCCCACTCTTCTTCTCCCCTTCTTTCTCTTCTTTCTCTTTCACTAAGCCATCTTCTTTGTCAACACCCTCGGGTGCCATTACCACTTCCTCCTCTAATGGCATCTTGGGCCCTTCGTAGCTTGTCCCACTTCTTAGCCTTATGGCTTTGCATTGCTCCTTGGGATTTAGCTCCGTGTTAGAGGGGAATTGCCCCGGAACGTGTTGCTTTCCAATGATGGTGGCAAGTTGGCCTATTTGCTTTTCCATAGCTTTCATGTGAGTGGTCACATCTTTGATCATCTCACCATGCTCATCAAGTTTTTGCCATATCTTTGCCACATTATGCTTAGTCTCTTTCATGAAATTCTTAGTTTCTCCCATGAATGCACCAAACATCTCTTCCAAGGATAACTTTGATGGAGATTCCACAATTTCACCATCTCTTACGTTGAAATTCGGAGGTGGTATGATGGTGTTCCTTGTGTTAGCATAAGAGAAGTTCTCATGTTGCCTCAAATTCGGATGATATTGGTTTGGATTGGAAGGACTTTCACGGGCTTGCCTATCGTTCCAACCCCTCTCTCTAAATTGCCTATCCCTTTGATTGTTCATGTAGTCGGCTTCTTCATATTGCTCGTCACGTTGCCCCACTAAAGCTTTAGCCGTCATAAGAGATATCAACTTATCCACCTTGTTGGAGAGTTTAGCATTCTCATCCAAATCTTGGGTTGAGGCAACCTTCCGGTTTTGTCTTCTCTCCGATGGCCATTGGTTGCCATTCTTAGCCATCTCCTCTAAGAGCACATAACCCTCTTCCGTTGTCTTGCCCAACAAAGAACCTCCACCGGCCGAGGCATCTACCATCCCTCTCGTACGGTGATCCATTCCGTTGTAGAAGTAACATATCAATTGATCTCTTGAGAACCCGTGTTGTGGGCAACTTCTAATGAGGTCCTTAAAGCGCTCCCAAGCCTCGGCCTACGACTCATCATCATCTTGCATAAATGAAGATATCTCCCCTCGTATCTTGATGGTCTTGCTTGGAGGGAAGTACTTCATTAGGAATGCATCAACAAGGTCGGCCCAATTCTCAATGGTCCTCAAGTCAAGAGAGAGGTACCATTGCTTTGCTCGGTCCCGGAGTGAGAAGGGGAAGAGTTGCAAGCGGATGTAGTCTTGGAGAACACGGTTGATCTTAACCGTTCCACTTATCTCGAGAAATTGAGACAAGTGGAGGTTAGGATCCTCCTTGGAGAGCCCACCAAATTGGTTGTTTTGCACCATCACGATCAAGGCCGGCTTGAGTTCAAAATTGTGTACATCAACGGGCTCCCGACCCGCTCCTCCATAGGGCCTTAGGATAGGACGGAAGTGGTCTCTCAAGACTCTTTGTGGTTCCTCATCCTCCCTTCGTCTACCATCTCTTTCCATACCAATATTCTCTTCAACTCTTCGACGAAAGTTGTCCCTTAGCACTCTTTGAGGTCGGTTACCACCATTCCCATTAGGCTCTACTATGCCTCCAATATCCTCTTGGTTTCTTTCTTCTTCCACAATCGGATTCTTCCTTCGATTCATCTCTTCTAATTCAATCCTTCTTCTTTCGGCGTTTTGTCTTCGACAACTAGCTTCAATTTCCGGGTCTAGAGGTAGCAAAACTTGTTGATCTCTCCTAGCTCGGGTGATCATATGCCATGTCTAGACAAAAGTTCAAAAGAAAGTAAGAATCACAAGTGGAATCAAAGTAAAACAAACACAAATATTTTTAGATTTTTTGAGAAATAAGGAAAGCAAGTAAAATGTCTAAACTAAAACTCTCTTAACCTACACTCTAGAGCTATAAAACCTCCCCGGCAACGGCGCCATAAACTTGATTCACGTGTTATGCAACACTAAAATAAACAACCGCAAGTGTACGGTGTCTATCGTAGCGTGATAAGCACGAGGTCGATCCCACAAGGAGGTTAAGCGTAAAAGAGTAGTTTGTTAATTGAGTTCTATTTAGACGTGATCGATAACTTGAAAGTGTTGAATTGCCCTAAATTATCTACCAAAATTGTCACTAGTAAACAATGAAAAGAGTAAATACAAAATCGATCAAATACCATGCAAATCAATAAAACGAAAGTAAAATGCATGAAGCTCAAAGAAAGAAGGTGGGTTCCAAGGCGATTGTAATACATAGATGTCCGTTTATGAATGTTATCTCGTTTAAATGGCCTTTAAGGTTATCTCATATAGGGTAATCACACAAGAAGAACTAATCGATCTCTCGATACAAATTAATTCAAAGGCGCAATGCAACATAGGCTCGTATCTCTACCTCACAAACGTTACACCGCCTAAAATAGCTCCTAAGATCATTCAAGTCCCTCTCCGATAATTAATCCTCTCTCGAGATCATAATAATACCGGGTTGCATGCTTGCATACGATTAAATGGAATAAATCTCTCGATCTTACCCCAATTAACAATGAATTAAGAAAATCATCATGGACAATAACAACATGCTTTACAATGGATAATTAAACATGAAAATAAGAGATAAACACCAATTAAAGCAAGAAATTCATCATAAACATCAATCCAAGTATCTACAATGCCTTAGAACCACAAAGTGTTTAGCTAACTACTAACATAATCCAATTACAAATTCCAAATGAAATAACTAAATAAAAAGGAAAAGAAAGAGAAAGCTTAGTCTAGAATGTGGTAGGGAATGGAATTTGGGAGCTATTGCATCCTTTCTTCCTTGATTTGGTGAAGAATTGAGAGAGAAATGGCCAAAACACCTCCAAGTATGTGTAACTATGTGTGGATTTGGGGGAGAATTTCTTGGATTTCAAGAAAGGGGGCTTATATAGTGTTGGGGTAGGGTTTAGATGCCAAAATTGCAAGTTAGTCCTTCAATAATGGCCAAAAAAGGAGATAGGCACCGAGAATGGGGGTAGCACGGCCGTGCAAAATGGAGGTTGGCTTGGACAGGTGCTCGGCCGTGCCCTAGTGTGGCCCAAACCCCTCGGTCTCGAGCTGCTCTATTCCGAGAAGAGTGCTCGGCCGTGGCCTTGATTTGGCCTGAAAATTGGCTCGGCCGAGCCATGAGCTCGGCCGTGCTCTTGCTTGATTTCTACCCCTTTTTCGTTTCGTGCATATCTTTCACCTCGGGTACCCGATTGACTCGATTCTTTTGGCTATTCCACTCCGTTTTTCGAGACGAATCCAACCGTGCACTCTTCTTATTGATCCAGTGAAGTATGGTTGGTGTTTTGCTCCAAATTCCATCGCATTTCCTACAAAATCGACAAAACACAACCTTTCTCTCATTTTGGCTCAAACAATCATATTCAATGCATAAATCAATGAAATCCACATCAAAATACGCTTCACATGTGCCTCTAAAACGTGTAAATTCCACACGAATCACACTTCAAAAGCAAAAAACTCCAACCTCCAAAACCAAACTCCTCCCCCAACAATAAACCCAAAAAGTAGGTTTTTGGGGGGCCCACCTCATTTTCTTTCATTTCTTATTGGAGGGCTGTTGGGAATAAAATGATTTTGATCTAGATACTGTTCAGATTAGTTGAGATAAGCTCAAGTCTAGTTCAGGCAAGTTGTCTCAGTACACTTGAGTATGTAGATTCCTTAAGTGAAAAATCTCAGGAATGCTGTGAGATTTTAGTGTTCAGGATAGTTGTCCTAAGCTGGAATGTTAGGCAGCTTGATAAGTCCATAGGCCAAAGTTGCTGAACTTGCAAGGCAGACTGACCAAGTGGACAACTGAGCTGAAGAGATCAAGAGCAGTAAAGCAATGCTCATAAATGCAAATGATCAAGACAGTTGAAGTACAAATGATCAAGAGCATTGAATGCCAAAGCTTACAGAAGACACATTCAATGAAGCATTTATTGCCAATCATGCTTGAACCAAGCATTGAAGACTTAGAGCATTAAAGAGTGAAGCATTGAATGAATGTTGGAACATTCTAAATTGCAGCAGGAATGTTCAGGGAGCTTGTCCCATCTGACCGTTGGTTGAGTGTAGAGTTTGCCACAAATCAACCTAGGGAAATGTGCATATTTGGAAACTGACACAAGTCTTCTCAGCCGCATTTTTCAGAAGTCAACACATTCATTCAAGCAACCATTGAAGAGCACTTTTACACAGTGGATAAAAGGATGCCAAGCTTCATAGCCGTTTCAATGGTGCTGCAAATAGACACATTTCAATTGCTATCCCTCCAACGGTTAGTTGTTCAAACTTGTCTATAAATACAGAAGTGATCAAAGGGATTCAATAATCCAAGTATAAGCTATCAAACTATCATCAAGCTTTCAAAGGAAACCAAGCTGTTCTTCAGAATCCCAAGTTTCCTGAATCACTTCATTTAGCTAAGCCAATCTTTGTAAACATCCAAAGCTTAGCATTGAGATATTCTAAGCCTTTACACTGTTCTTATTGTAAAGGATATCTCTACTAGTTGGAACCAAACCTCAAACCCTTATCTCATTTAGTGAAGAGAGTGTTTGTTGTAGAAGTGAGGAGTTAAGGACTGTTAGAGTGAAACACAGTCTTAACTCAGAGAGATTGAGCACTAGGACTCAGATTATTCTAGGGATCAAAACACTAAGAGAGTGTTGTTGATCAGTGCACCTTGGCACTATAAAACAAGCTAATTCCATTGTGAAGGAATTATCCTGTTCAATCAGGGAAAGTGGATGTAAGAGCTTGAGTCTCTGAACCACTATAAACTTGTGTGCCATTTACTTACTGCATTCTTCATTGCACTTACATTCAAACATATTTTAAAGAAGCAAAAGTCAGTAAGTAAGAAAATCTGTTTTGGACAAAGTCCGTGATAACTGTATCTTTTCAGAAATTAACTTGGAGTATTTCTTTAAGTCAAAGGCCAACCACATTCCGCACTTAGCAACTCTTTTAGATATTTAGCCAACTGATCACTCAATAGTAATCAGTAGGACAAGTATCTATCAAAGATCACACTCAGGCCAGTTGTGAGACAACCTGCCTGATAAGACCAATTTTGTTAAAAAGAAAAGAATTTGCATACACAAGTGCATTCCCCCCCCCCCCCCATACACTTGTGTCATACTCCACCAAGGACCAACAAGTGGTATCAGAGCAGGGGTTCATAGACCACTGCTTCTGAAAATCATTGATTTTCAAAATCACATTTTTTGTGGTCACTGAACTGATCCAAATTTCTGAAAAACTTATCTGTGTTCATTCTATATTATTTCTCATCACAAATTGCCAATGTTCTCAATTGAGAACTATGATTTCTGGAAGATCAGGATGAGAGCACATCTTGCTTGCCAGCATGATGAGATGCTTAAAGTCATCACTAGAGGGCCTTTCACATTCACTAAAGCAAATCCCAAGCTCACTGATGCTCAGAAAGCAGATCCAAGGGAGTTGCTGCCAAAGGATGAAGATGACTTTACAGCTGAGGAAAGAAAAAGGCACAACCTGAACTACATTGCCATGAACACATTGTACCAGACCATTCCAGATGCAGTGATGGGAAGAGTGTACCACTGCACATCAGCTAAAGAGATTTGGGACACCTTAGCACTTATGTGTGAAGGTACCCAAAAGATCAAGGAGAATAAGCTTCAAGTGGCTATCCAAAAATATGAACAATTCTCTATGGAAGCCAATGAAACTATTGATCATCTTGATGGCAGATTCACTGACATCATGAATGAGATAAACTCTCTTGGCAAGTTCTAAGCCAAAAGAGAGGTTGCTTTGAAAATTCTGAGAAGTCTCACATCCAAGTGGGACATATATTCTGTCATGATGCAAAATACCAGCAATCTTGACAACATGCCAATGCAGCAAGTATTCTCTGAACTCAAAGCATATGAGTTTGATCTAAACAGAAAGAAGGTGCATGAAGAGCCATCCTCCTCAAACAAAGGTGTTGCCTTCAAAGCTGCTGAAACAGAAAAGAAGAATACACTAAGATCCTCTCAATCTGTTTCAAAATCTGAAATAAAGGAGGAGCTGGCACTCATGGCTAGGAGATTTGAGAAGCTCAACTCCAGATTTGGTAGATACAAGAAGTTCTACCAAGACAACAGAACCAGAAGGAGATTCAGTTCACCTGACAACAAATCAGAGGACAAAGTCTCTGATGAAAAGAAAGAAGACAGATATGCTGATAGGAAGAAATTCAACAAAGGTGAACCATCATCATCAAGGAGGAAGGAGTCCTCAAGCAAGAAGAATGATGATGAGGATGTGTGTTACAACTGCCAGAAAAAGGGTCACTTTCAGTATGATTGTCCTGACCTTAGTGCCAAAGAAAGAAAAGAAAGGCAGAACAAAAGAGACAAGAGGATGAACAACAGGAAGGCCATGATAGCTGGAGATTCAGCAAGTGAAGAGAGTGTCTACTCTTCTGATGATGGACTGTTCTCCAACAGTGACAGTGATGATGACTGTCAAATGGCATTTGAAAATAATGAGGTATGTTCATCTTCTAGTTCTTCAAATGACACACATGAGTCCAGTGAAATCCCTTTAAAACTCAAATTTGTAAAGTTATTTGAGGATTTCACCAGGCTAAGAGAAGTATGCAATATGGCACTTAGAGAAAATGAGCTACTGAATTCGAAAGCTCAAACTCCCAACCTTCCTGAACCAGAGCTTGCCTTTAAATCAACTGAGTTGTATCAGCAGATTGTGAGAGAGCATGAGGAAATGTCTCTCAAAGTCTCTGAACAACAAAAGTTGATTGATGATCAAGAACTGGCCTTGAGGAAAAAGGATTTTGATCTTAGAATTCTTCAAGCAAAATTTGACAATCTCTCAAGTGAATTTGATACTCTAAAATTGAGTGAGGGGAGCTTAAAAATGAAAATGTCTGCCTTGAACAAATCTGCTAAGGCAATAGAGGAAATTCAAGGGTTTCAAAGACCATTTGCTCAAAAAGGTGGATTAGGCTATAATCCATTTGAACCCTCACCTGGTCTTAGTATTGCCTCATCAAGCAATTCTAAGATGACTTTTGTAAGGTCAGTGGCACAAAAAAATGAAATGGAAGTAAATCAACCACTGATCAAGGATAAGGGTAAAGGAACTTTTATACCAACTCAAGTAAACAATGTACATAAACCCATACCTATGGAAAGGGTTAAAGGCATTGCTTACAGGAGAAATGAGGGTCAGAAAGGTAGAACCAATGGAAGGCCAACCTATCTGAATCCTCGTCAGAGAAGTTGTCCAAAATCTGTTCAGAAAAGGCCAACTCAAATGAGGCAACCTCAACTGAATGGACTAAGGCCAATCCCCTCTGACAGGTATAAAACATTCAGGAAGCCTGGACCTTACTTGTCAAATGGAAAAGGCCATCCAAAACCCTATCCTCAAAGGTCTTACCAAGCTGCACCTAAGTCTAGTAACTTCAGGAGAAATGTCCCAAAGAAATTCACAAACACTCCTGAACCTTACAAGACTAACACTTATACACAGTAGCCACCCAAGGCATTTAAGGGTCAAACTGTGTATGTAGATGTAAATGGAAACCAAGTCAGTCACTTTGAATCAATCAGAGTAATCAGGCAGATTTGGGTTCCAAAAGGTACAGCTAACCCTCTAGGACCCAACACTCAAAGGGTACCTAAATTTTGACTTTGCAGGGCTGCAAGGACCACAAGAAGAAGAGAAGCATCAACAAGAAAACAGCATGGTACTTGGACAGTGGATGTTCAAGACACATGATTGGGAACAAAGAGCTTCTCTCAGATTTCATAGAACAGGATGGTCCTTCAGTAACCTTTGGAGACAGCTCTCAAGGGATCACAAGAGGTTATGGTACATTAAACATTGGTAGTGTTAAAATTACTGATGTCTCATATGTCCTAGGCCTAAAATATAACTTGCTGTCTATAAGTCAAATTTGTGATAAAGGATATTGTGTTGAATTTGCACCAAATGAATGTTCTATCAAAAAAAAATCAACACAACAGGTGCTACTAACAGGGGTGAGAAAGGGAAATGTCTATTTTGCAGATTGGAACAAAACCCCTGAAGCAGTTTGTCTTGTTGCCAAAAGCACAAGTGAGCAAAGCTGGCTGTGGCACAAAAGACTAAACCACCTGAACTTCAAAACCATCAACAAAATTGCAAGAAACTCTCTAGTTAAAGGGCTGCCAAATCAAGTGTTCACCAAAGAACATATATGCCAGCCATGTCAGGAAGGAAAGCAGATCAAAACTTCATTTAAAGGGAAGCCTGTCATCTCAACTGAAAGAGTTCTTCAACTACTGCATATGGATCTTTTTGGACCAATAATCCCAGTAAGTATAAATGGAAGAAAATATGCTTTAGTTGTTGTTGATGATTTTTCCAGGTACACTTGGGTAGTATTCTTGCTGAACAAAAAGGAGACCCAAGTCAAGCTACCTGAATTGATGATGAGATTGAGCAATGAAAAGGGCCTAAGTATTGTCAAGATCAGATCTGACAAAGGCACTGAATTCATAAACTCATACATCAATGAGTACTGCAGCAAG
This sequence comes from Galeopsis tetrahit, assembly GCA_963675135.1. NCBI lineage: Eukaryota > Viridiplantae > Streptophyta > Magnoliopsida > Lamiales > Lamiaceae > Galeopsis > Galeopsis tetrahit. The sequence continues at coordinate 42,759,375 of OY776128.1, read as the reverse complement.
AATGGCATTACTCATGAAACTTCAGCAGCAAGAACACCTCAACAAAATGGGGTTGCTAAAAGAAGGAACAGGACCTTGAAAGAGGCAGCAAGAACACTGATTGCTGAATCAAAACTGCCTAAAAGGTTCTGGGCTGAAGCCATTAGCACTGCATGTCACACACAAAACAGGTCCTTAATCACCAAAGGACAAGGTAAAACTCCATATCAAATATGGAAAGGTAGATTGCCCACTGTTGCTTATTTTCACATATTTGGTTGTAAGTGTTTCATTCACAATAATGGGAAAGAACAATTGAAAGCTTTTGATAGCAAAGCTGATGAAGGAATATTTGTTGGATATTCACAAATCAGCAAGGCTTACAGAGTTTACAATTGCAAAACTCTTATTGTGGAAGAAACACCTCATGTTGTGTTTGATGAATCTATTGATGAGTTCAGGGATAGAAACCTGAATATTGATGAGATAACACAAAGAACAACCAGACTAAGGCTTCAAAGCAAGGAAACATTGTTTGTAGATGTTGCCCAGCCTGAATTGCATGATAATCAAAAACTGGACAACCTACCTGATGGCAATCAACCTGAAGTCAACCAACCTGAAGGTGAAATTGAACTGACTGACCCCATCCCAGTTCAAAACCAGGTAACAACTACCAATGAAGAAGCAGGCAATGCTGAGGTAGTAAATGGATCCAATATTCAAGGGGGAACCAATGAAAATGTCAACTTATCTGACAATGAGGACAATACCCCTGAATATGATCCTGAACTTGATCCTTCAATTAACTTTCCTGAATTTAATGAATCTAGTGATCCAACTTCAGATGTGGACAATCCTCCTGAAGGGATCAGGTCTAGAAGGACTTGGTTGCAGGACCACCCATCTAGCCTGATACTTGGTAATCCAAGTGAAGGGATCAAAACTAGAAGGTTTCATGGAGAAAGTGCTTTGTTTTGTTGTTTCCTTTCAGAACAGGAACCAAAAGACATTGAAGAAGCACTACAAGATACCAACTGGATCATAGCCATGCAAGAGGAGCTGAACCAGTTTACCAGAAATGAAGTATGGGAGCTGGTAGATAGGCCAACTCATCAAGATGTCATTGGAACCAAATGGGTGTTCAAAAATAAGAAAAATGAAAATGACATCATTGTGAGGAACAAAGCAAGACTGGTGGCCAAGGGATATTGTCAATAAGGGATTGATTATGATGAGACCTTTGCTCCAGTGGCCAGACTTGAGGCAATCAGACTCTTCTTAGCATATGCAGCTCACATGAGGTTCAAAGTATATCAAATGGATGTGAAGAGTGCATTTCTCAATGGGGTGCTCAAAGAAGAAGTATATGTGGAACAGCCCCCAGGCTTTGAAGATGGAGACAAGGTGTACAGATTAAAGAAAGCTCTCTATGGCTTAAAGCAAGCTCCAAGAGCTTGGTATGACACCTTATCACAGTTTCTTTTAGATCATGGTTTTGTCAAAGGCACTGTTGACAGAACCTTGTTCAGAATCTGTGAAGGAGATGATATCTTGTTAGTCCAAATCTATGTGGATGACATTATATTTGGATCTCCAAATGAGAGGCTGTGTGAGAAGTTCTCAAAACTCATGCAGAGCAAATTTGAGATGTCCATGATGGGATTGATGAATTTCTTCTTAGGACTTCAAGTCACTCAATCAAAGAAAGGAATATTCATCAATCAGGCCAAGTATACAAGGGACATGATCAAGAAATTTGGATGTGCTACAAGCAAGCCAGTCAGAATTCATATGAATACTAACTGGAAAATGGATCCTGATGAAAGTGGAGAGCCAACAAACTCCACTAACTACAGGGGAATCATAGGATCCTTGCTATATCTCACTGCAAGCAGGCCTGACATCACATTTGCAGTTGGAGTGTGTGCAAGATTTCAAGCAAATCCAAAGAAGAGTCATCTTGATGCTGCCAAGAGAATCCTAAGATATCTCAAGGGATCTGAGAATCTTAGATTATGGTATCCAGCTGATGACAACATTGAGCTCACTGGATATTCAAATGCAGACTATGGAGGATGCAGAATTGACAGAAAATCCACCTCAGGAACATGTCAATTCTTGGGCAACAAGCTTATCTCATGGTTCTCCAAGAAGCAAAATACAGTTGCAACTTCAACAACTGAAGCAGAGTATGTAGCAGCTGGAAGTTGCTGTGCTCAGATACTTTGGCTCAGGCAGCAACTTAGAGATTACAAAGTCATCTCAAATGAAGTGCCAATATTCTGTGACAACAACAGTGCAATTGCCATCTCACAGAATCCAGTGCTCCACACCAGATGCAAGCATGTGGATATCAAGCATCACTTCATAAGGGATCATGTGGAGAAGAAAGATATCAAGCTTATCAAAATTCACACTGATAAGCAAAAAGCTGATATCTTAACTAAGCCTCTAGCTGAAGCAAGGTTCTTGGAACTGTCAGCTGAATTGGGCTTACTTGATCCAGGCAAGATGGAGAAATGAGGAAAGAAAGCTCATATGAAGGGGGAAGTTCATTAAAATGAACTTCAGCAAAGTTGACCAACCTCACTGATGCAGTCAGCCAAAGAGGGAAACTCAGCAAAGTTGTCCCTATGGTGTTCAGCAATGTTGGTCAGAAGCTTTGTCCAAGTGGGACCCAGTCAGCATCTTTGGGACCCACTCAGGCAAGTTCATCAGGCAGTTTGACCTTCACAGAAATCAAAGCACATCTCAGGATGTTTGTCCGAGTTAATTGGATAATCATTGCTATTTTTAGCATTGATTAGACATTTAAAAGATTTCTTGGTCTAAGAGTAGGCCATTTTAGGATGGAGTGTGCTATAAAGATTTTTACCACCAAAAAGGCAAATCAGCATTTAATGCAAAATCTTAATTGAGATTTCATGAATTCTTCAGCCATCATCAAGACCATTGATTTGCATTAAACTTCCATCAAACCGCCTAAAGCCCACTACCCCACTTTATTCAATTGTTTTTTACTATTACCCACTGCCATTTTCTATTAACCAACGGTTAATAAACTCCCCACATATATAAAATCCTCAGTTTTACTTTCATCCTCACGCACTCATATTTCCAAACTCTTAAGATTTTCAAAACCTCTCAAACCTGCAACTCCTCTCCAAAAACCTACCCAACTCTCATATTATCCATGGCTCCCAAAATCAAGAGAGAAGAACTTGTAGACTTCAATGATCCATCTTTGGACATTTATTTTGCATATCTCAGCAACACAAGTTCTCTTTGGTTTGAGAAACTAGTTGCCTTTGATAGTCCAGACACTGAAGTTCATCAAGTCCTCCAATGGCTAAGGGAGGCTGGGCTAGAGAAGTTCTTAGGCACCAAGCCAGATTCCTGCCTGAACTCCTTCATGGCTGAATTCTTTGCCCATCTCATATGGAAGGGCAAGAAGGGAGATGTGTGCACTAAGCACACATATGCTGAGGAAGATGAAGAAGAAGAAAGCCAACACACCATCATCTTCACTGCAGAGGATTTGGATGCTAGCTTTGGGCTACCATCAGAAGGTCAGAATCCAGAAACTTACAAGGAAGGAGATGATCAGGAGTTCTACTTTCCATGGCTGCTTACACCCAAAAAGCTACTAAGTGCTCAAAACAAGAATACTTTAAAGCCAGTGTTTAGGCACTTGTTTGATTGTGTGGTGAAGAGTTTGTTAAGTCACTCTGGGAGTGTTGAACAAATAAGTATGCCTAAGTTAAGAGTAATGGCTGCTGCGATTGACTCTGCTGAGAAGAGAGTCAAGTTTGACTGGAAAAGCTTTATCCTGGACAAGATGATGAATGAGAAGTTCAAGTTTAAGGAGGTGAAACACCACAAGGTGGTGGTTGATGGAAGACTTCAGTTCTGCACAAGAGCTAGCCTGCTCTTGGAAAGATTTGCTCATTACACCCATCTACAAGCAAAGCCAAAGCCTTTTCCTGCTCAAAAGGTGATGTTCAGAAAGTTGTCTTCTAAGACAGAAAAGAGGAAGCAGGAGGCTATCTCCAAGAAAGCTGTTGCAGCTGTTCCAGCAACCAGAGCCTCTAGCCCAACCACCAAAAGCTCAGCCAAAGATGAAGAGGATGAAGAAGATTCTGAGTGAATCTTCACCAGAAAGCCAGTCAAGAAGTGGAGGAGCCACTTCTGAGGAGATTGAGAAAGTTGCTGATGAAGGAGTCAACCCCCCTGAAGAGGGTGAAGAATTCAGAGAGGTTGTCCCCTTACAGCCTGAAAGTGTAACAGAATTCAGGGATCTTGACCAGCCAACAAGATCTGAAAGGAGGAGAAGAATTATCAAGACTTCTGAGAAGCAGAAGTTGATGGAAGAGGAGAAGAAGAAGAAAGAGTTCTTCAAGGAGATTAGACAAGCCAGTAGGTCTAACTCCAAGACCAACAACCCTAAAGCCAACTCTCCTGATATTCAATCAGAAAGAATATCCCCATCAAGGCATGAAGAAGAGGAGTGCAAGACTCCTGAAGATGCCCCAATCATTGCCAAGAAGGTTTACTCCCCTGAAGGTGCCCCTGACAGAGCAGGTATTGATATGCTGGCAGATTTGGTCAATCTTGAGGATAGACCTTTCTCCCCACTTGATCCAAGACTTCTCTCATATACCAAACTTCTTGAAACTGTTCTTCAAGAAGGTGATCAAGTTGTACTCCCACCCATTCCAGCCATTCCAATTACCTCTTCAGGCACATTGCTGTCAAAAGCACCTGAATCCCAACTTGTTTTAAGCTCTTCTGAACCCAACCCTTCTGAACCCAACCTACCTGAAATCCAGCCAAGCCTACCTGAATCCCAAGCCAACTCTTCTGGAGATGAAAGTGGTGAAGAGTATACTTATGAGGGGATGCTGAGGCAGATTGCCAAAGCTAATGTAGATGAATTATATCCAGGTGATGTGCCAAAAATTGCACGGTCGGATTATATATTCTCGGGGTCAGATATCCAAATTCCCGAGTGCTTAGACCTGATTTGGGTACACTGCTTCCGCTGGAATGATCCTCCAGGAACCTGCAAAAGACACACCGGAGGGGGCTCCGGTGCGGACGCTCCGACGCTCAAGTCAGTATAAGCATCTCAATATATCATAAGGGCTTCAAAGCCCTTGATCAATCAAATCAGGTCCTTAAAAGGTCTCGAAGTATATTATACGAAGTAAAATCAGTCTTGTAAAAGTAAAAAAGTCTAACCTGGAAATATACTCAAATTTACCTATTTATAGAGAATCTCCTCTTAAGGGGAGGTTACAGCTTCCTTATATTTCGGAGCTACCTTTGGACCCAGCCTTGCTGTGTTGACAAGGTCACCACTTCTCCTCTACTTCCGGAAAGACCGGGGCCACTCCCCCTAGTGGACTCCTTCCACTAAAATGAAGGAGGGAAGAATCTTTCTTTGGTCAGTCTTAGTCCGATTCATGTGGAGATCTCCTATATTCTCGGTTTACCAATTCATATCAAGATCAGGTCCTCCAGATAAGTCTCTCCGGGAGGACCTCCAGGAGCTCCCTCCGGAGGGACTTCCAGAAGGGATTCTTTATCCAGAGCCCCTTCCATAATCCCATATCTTCTCTTTTATCTTATCCTTTATACACGTGTCGACTTCTTATTGAACGACATTTTTAGGCCGCATCACCAGGGTTGAAGGATTATCCTAGGCTGCAATAACAGTTCTATGATCTCAGAGCTCTTGTTGAGATCAAGGATAGAACTATGGTGGAAATAGCTCAGGCTATTCAGGATAAAGGAGCAAGCTAGTGGCAGGTTGAAGAGAACAAGCTCCTACATTTTGCTAATGTAAAGAAATCCAGTGTGTTGACCACTGAGGCCTTGTTCTGCACCATTGTTCATGAGAAGGTGCTTGCTGAGAGAGAAAGAATTGCACAGGGACTCAGGCACCCTGATAGTCCATCTGATGATGATAATGATGATGATGATGATAACACCAATCCCAACCCTCCTGGCCTCAACTCTGCTCAGGTACATTACTTGACCTATCATTCTGAAAAGGACTCTGATCATTCAGAGGAGTTGACCAAAGATGGTGACTCAGTCCAAGATGCATTGGCCAAGGATGGTTCTTCTGAACCTGAGGCACAGCTTGACAATGTTGAGACTTCCATGGGAGAAGCTAGTTTGGCTAAAGCCTCATCAAAGTCAGGACAGTTGGACATTGACCAGCCTTTAGTCATTCAGGATGACTCAGTGGCCTTGGGATGCCCAAGCACTGTGATCTCCCAACAACTGCCCTCTGTGGATCCTGTTGAGGATATAGAGGTGTCAGATTTAGGAATGGAAGGAGTTGAAAAGGCTGATAGTGGTGAAAACTCAAAGGGAGATGATGGTGAGGTTTGTGTGATTACAGGTTCCCTGAGTGCACCACAAGTAGAGGGAGATGAGGTAGAAATATTGGGTGCAGCCCAATATGAGAGTCAGGAAATTCTTCAAGTCAAATCTGAACTTGATGAATCCCTTGGTGAAAGGAGGCCTGATTCTCAAATGTATGTGAGTCCATCTGAATTGAATGAAGAAGAAAAGAATTTAGTTGAAAAAGAGAGAGAAGGTGCTGATGTATCAGGCCTTATGGGAGAAAGAAAAAATGAGGGTGTTGAGGGAGATTTTTCTAACACTCTTAGTTTTGCTGATTCTGTTGCTGTTACAATTGAGCAAATTTTTGCAGATGCCTCCCTTACACATATACCTGTTGATGCTGACATTGACCTTGAAGCAGTATCAGCCAATGTATCCACATTGAATAAGATGTACTTTGAGCAAGCCAACACCACTGAAGCAGGCTTTCAGATTGCTACTCAAACTGCATCTATCATTGAAGAACAATCAGAGAAGTTGGATACTTTGGTAAGGGAAGTTGGTAAGGCACATGCAGCAACAATTGATACCCTAGATGGCCAAGGAAAGACTCTAGCCTCTGTGGAGATGAGGCTAACTGGCTCAGAGGAGGTGATCCTGCCTACATTAGATGCAAGAATTTGTGGAGTTGAAACTGGACTGCAAACAGTTTCAACTGAAGTGACAAAGGCCAATGATGCTATGGGAAAATTCACAAGATCTGTGAAGAAAGAGCAGCAGGGTCTTAAAGATTTGTACAAGCATAATGTGAAAGCCTTGAGAAAAACAATCAAGGATGCTTTAAGGCAGAGGACAGCAGCCCAGAGGAAGAAGGCAGAAGAATTGAAAGCTGCAATGGTGAAGGAGGCTGCTGAGAAGTTCACTGTTGAACTTATGGCCAAAGTGTCTGATCAAGTTGTGGCCAACCTCACTGAACAACTTCAGGCCAAACTTGATCAATCACTGAAAGCCACATTGTATGCAATTGTTACTCAAAAGATGAAGCCAGTTCACACATTTTTTAGCATGGCAGATGACAAAATGCAAAACATTCATGATGAGAATGTTTATCTACTGCAGGAGTTGAAGTCCCTCACTCAGGCCCATTCACATCTCTCAGTCTCTATGAGTGAATTAAAGCCCCAGTGTTTTGATAATGCCAAAAAGGGGGAAAGAGAGAGAGCAAGGGCAAAGGGAACCTTGGTAATTGGTGAACCTAAGGGAAATGAGAAGGTCCCTGAAATTGAGGAGGAGGCCGTAGAAGACATTGGGAAAGGCAAAGGCCCAATGGATATTGAAAGCTTAACTGAGGAAGAGCAGATTCAAATTGCTGTTAAAGAGTCCATGATGTCTGCAATGGAGAGTCAGGCAAGGAAGCAACAAAGGCCTGGTGGTGAGTCAGCAGGACTTGACCCCAAAGAGAAGGTTGCTGAAGTAAGGGGGAAGGTGACAAGGTCATCTGAAAGAAAGAGGAAGGAATTGGAAGCCTTCAATGAATTCCCAACCAGCCTGACTTTGCCATCAGAATTTCAGACTGAAGAATCTACTCCAGTAAGGCAATCAAAGATATTGAAGAAAGCAGCCAAGCTGCCTGTCATTGAAGAAGAAGAGGAGGTACAGGACAAAGAGCCTGAAGTTGTAGTGCCCAAGCTTGCTGATGATCCCTCCAAATTGTTTGAAGAAGGTTTTGGGAAAGATCCAGAAACACAGGAGAAGCTAGCTCTTCAAAGAGCTAAAGAGAGGATGGATCAGTTGGTGGAGGCCAACAAGGCAAGGGATGAGAGAAGGGCAAATTTCAAAGCTCCAAGAAGGAGGGCTTCATACAGAAGACTCAAACCTCAAATGCTGCAAAGATGGGACACTCAGTACCCTTACCATGATAAGTGGGTTCCAATCTCACTGAATGATGCATGGGAGGAGGCCAAGAGAAGTTTTGTATATGACTTTTATGTCATTGGAAAGTGGCTTGAAGAGAGTGTAGATGAAGTCTTTGTCCAGTTCATGTTTGAGAATCATAGGGACCTCTACCAAAAGCTGTTTGCAGCAGCTGAGATGGCGAGAGTTGAATTCAAGGCCCCTGGTCCAATTTTGTACATGCCTCCTAAGTTCAATGGGAACTTAATTGATGAGGGAAAGATTCTGAAGGAGTTCATCAACATCATGAAGATGGAGAAGATGAAGATTGGCCCTAGAGGCTCCAACAAGGATGTTTGGGAGCTGAAGAAAAGGGTCTGGGCTCAATATGGCATTGCTCCTCAAGATGATGGAACTCTCTAATGGATAAGTTCATCTCTTCCCTATCTGGTTTTTATGATTGTTTATGATTGTTGTTATTCTGTTTTTCTTGTATCAGTCTTGATGTCCTTTGATTTTCTGATCTGTAATGCTCCATGATATATATAAAAGGACCACTGATTTTCTATCAAGAGATAACAACTCATTATCTCAACTAACCTGACATTACATATATACTTGATTTATTGTGCTAACAGTTTCTTTCAGGAAAGTTGACCAGTTCACTCATCCTGAAGGTAAAGTATAGTATAAGTTAAGTTCCCTTTGTAATTGGTTTTGACATCATCAAAAAGGGGGAAATTGTTGGGAATAAAATGATTTTGATCTAAATACCAAAACCTCTGATTGATGATGTTCAGATTAGTTGAGATAAGCTCAAGTCTAGTTCAGGCAAGTTGTCTCAGTACACTTGAGTATGTAGATTCCTTAAGTGAAAAATCTCAGGAATGCTGTGAGATTTTAGTGTTCAGGATAGTTGTCCTAAGCTGGAATGTTAGGCAGCTTGATAAGTCTATAGGCCAAAGTTGCTGAACTTGCAAGGCAGACTGACCAAGTGGACAACTGAGCTGAAGAGATCAAGAGCAGTAAAGCAATGCTCATAAATGCAAATGATCAAGACAGTTGAAGTACAAATGATCAAGAGCATTGAATGCCAAAGCTTACAGAAGACACATTCAATGAAGCATTTATTGCCAATCATGCCTGAACCAAGCATTGAAGACTTAGAGCATTAAAGAGTGAAGCATTGAATGAATGTTGGAACATTCTAAATTGCAGCAGAAATGTTCAGGGAGCTAGTCCCATCTGACCGTTGGTTGAGTGTAGAGTTTGCCACAAATCAACCTAGGGAAATTTGCATATTTGGAATCTGACACAAGTCTTCTCAGCCGCATTTTTCAGAAGTCAACACATTCATTCAAGCAACCATTGAAGAGCACTTTTACACAGTGGATAAAAGGATGCCAAACTTCATAGCCGTTTCAATGGTGCTGCAAATAGACACATTTCAATTGTTATCCCTCCAACGGTTAGTTGTTCAAACTTGTCTATAAATACAGAAGTGATCAAAGGGATTCAATAATCCAACTATAAGCTATCAAACTATCATCAAGCTTTCAAAGGAAACCAAGCTGTTCTTCAGAATCCCAAGTTTCCTGAATCACTTCATTTAGCTAAGCCAATCTTTGTAAACATCCAAAGCTTAGCATTGAGATATCCTAAGCCTTTACACTGTTCTTATTGTAAAGGATATCTCTACTAGTTGGAACCAAACCTCAAACCCTTATCTCATTTAGTGAAGAGAGTGTTTGTTGTAGAAGTGAGGAGTTAAGGACTGTTAGAGTGAAACACAGTCTTAACTCAGAGAGATTGAGCACTAGGACTCAGATTATCCTAGGGATCAAAACACTAAGAGAGTGTTGTTGATCAGTGCACCTTGGCACTATAAAACAAGCTAATTCCATTGTGAAGGAATTATCATGTTCAATCAGGGAAAGTGGATGTAGGAGCTTGAGTCTCTGAACCACTATAAACTTGTGTGCCATTTACTTACTGCATTCTTCATTGCACTTACATTCAAACATATTTTAAAGAAGCAAAAGTCAGTAAGTAAGAAAATCTGTTTTGGACAAAGTCCCTGATAACTGTATCTTTTCAGAAATTAACTTGGAGTATTTCTTTAAGTCAAAGGCCAACCACATTCTGCACTTAGGAATTTGCATACACAAGTGCATTCCCCCCCCCCATACACTTGTGTCATACTCCACCAAGGAACACATAAAAACCTTATGGGGAGGTTTTTAGCCATTGAGAAGAAAGTTTGATGGTTGGGGTTTTTTGGGGAGGTTGTAACTGAGGTGGGCCCCCCAAAAACCATATTTACCGCATTTTTTGAGAGAGAGAGAGAGTGAGGGCCTAAGAGGTTGTAGTCAAGTTTCACATATTTAATATAGTGAATAGTGTAGATTAATTATAATCTACGCAAATTTTGAGTATCTCCATTCGCAAAGTGTTTTTTATTTTGCGCTTCTTAATGTTGTCTGAAATAGTGCCAACACATCTGATTTTGTACGCGCACACTTTCAATTTTCAAGAGTTGGACATAAATTTGTGCCAGTATTAATTCTGTATTTTCGATATATTAATATTTTAGGTTCATAAATCATCTACAAATTAACCATGTTCTGATCCCACATTATAATAGATTTACTATAATTATGGGGTGTGGCCATCTACGATATATGATTAAAAAGCACCGTGTATTCAACCATCTATCTTACAAAAACTTGATAAAAAATTTACGATATATGATTAAAAGGCACCGTGTATTCAACCAGTTCATTTTTTTTTTACACATTTTAAAATAAAAATAGAATGAAAAGTTTCTTCATTAAAAAATACTACTCCCTCCTTCCACAATTACTTTCACACTTTCCTTTTCGGGATGTCCCACAATAATCTTTTATAAACTTTACCCTCACAATATCCTCAAATTTACACAAATGTCATTACTTTTTCTCCACACATACACAAAAGTCAACTCATTTATTTACTTTATACATAAAGTTTTATAAAATTACCCCTCAAAATTTCACTCATTATTACACTTTCTTAATATGTGTGTCCATCTACCTATGAAAGTAATCTTGGGACGGAGGGAGTATGTGTTTGTATAATATTAGTACTTTTTGATATATAAGTTCTGATGCGGCCTAAAAATGTCATCCGATAAGAAGTCGACACGTGTATAGAGGATAGGATAAAAGTGGAAGTATTGGATTATGGAATACTCTCTGGATAAAGAATCTCTTCTGGAGGTCCCTCTGGAAGGAGCTCCACCCGGAGAGAAGCATCGGGAAGAATTAGTCTTGATATGAACTCGTGGACCGTAAATATAGGGGAACTCCGCCATTATTGGTCCAGGCTTGGTGGAAGAAAGACTTCTTCCTCCTTTATCTTAGTGGATGAAGTTCACTAAGAAGGAGTACTTCCGGTTCTTCAGCGAGCGGAAAGAGTGGAGAACTTTGTCAACTCAGCAGGGCTAAGTCCAAGAAGCAGCTCCGAGATAAGAGGAAGCTCTAACTTCCTCTTAAGAGAAAGTCCTCTATAAATAGGTAAAGCAAGGTATATTTTCGGGTTAGACTTTTCACTTTTAATAACACTGATTACATTTCATACACTGCGAGATCCTTTGAGAACTTGATTTGATACATCAAGGACTTCGATGTCCTTGCGATATATTGAGAGCCCTATACTGACTTAGGCATCGGAGTGTCCGCGCCGGACCCCCCTCCGGCGTGTTCTTTGCAGGTTCTAGAGGATCCTACTGAAGGCAGCAGCATATTCGCATTACTTATACGCGTTCGGGAAGTCAGATATCCAATTCGGAGGATATCCAATCCATCCGTGCAAATTTTGGCACATCAACTGGCGCCGTCTGTGGGAAAGAGTTGAAAGATTTTCTCACGAATTTCTATCTGTTCGAGTAATGGGTGGTGGAAATAACACGGTCACATCTACTTCGGGAAAGAAGGCTCTTTCAGGGGAGAATCCCCCTTTGCCGACTGATCCCACACCAAAAGGAGGCCGAGGGAAGGATCCAGTTCATACCCCTTCCCGATCAAATCCACCATTGACGCCTACCACAGGCCTAGGTGACGAAAACCATCCCCTCCCGATCGAAGAAGGGATAACGGCGAACATTGAAGCCCCAGCGGTCCGAACTTCGGATCCCCAACGGGAGGATATTCCAAATTCGGAACCATGCCTGGTTTCTCCCGATCAATTGAATGCCCTCATCAAGCAGGCTGTAGAGAGAGCTTTCGCGGCTCAAGGAGATCGAGCCCCCAGAGCTACACCAGGGAATGTGGAGATACCTACCCCGAGACCCCAGGAAGAGGCACCAGGAGCCTCCCAAGTGCTATCCAAAGAAGTAGGGATGCGGGTAGAAGGAGATGATAAGGTGCCCTCCCGAGCGGAAAGAAGCATTCCCCTTCGGAATGCAAGAAGGAATGCAGATTTAGCACCCCGAGAGACAGAGCTCCCTGAAGCAGAAGAAAGCACCGATGATACCTACGGAGGGCCCGTCAGCGACCAACTACAGGCCCTACAGAAGGAGATGAGGGATATGAGGAAACAAATGAACAATCGAGCAAGTAGATCCGTTTATGTTTCTGGATGTCAGTTCTCTCCTAACATATTACAGGATGAACTGCCATTCAACTTTAAGCCCCTCAATTTTGAATACGATGGTACGGCAGATCCATATGAACACCTAGTAAGGTTCGAGAACGCTGCGTTACTACACCGCTACGGAGAAGGAATCAAGTGCAGGGTGTTCCTGACCACCTTGGCAAAAGCGGCACAGCAGTGGTTCACCCAATTGGAACCCAATACAATCCGATCTTGGGAGGAATTCAGTGAGTTATTTCTCCATCAATTTGCAAGTGCCCGGAGACAGCCGCGGGCCACTTTGACCCTCTTCAATCTGAGGCAGGGGGAGAGCGAGAGTTTGAGAGCTTTCCTCCGGAGATTCAATCAAGCAGCTCTGGAGGTCCCTACAGCCTCTCCGGAGGTGAAGATCAACGCTCTTACTAACGGATTACGGGATGGAGACTTTTTCTCCTCCTTAGCTAAGAATCCGGTTAAGAACTTTGATGAGTTGCTACATAGAGCAGAGAAGTACCTCACCCTGGAAGAGGTTCGAAAAGCCAAGAGATTGGAGACTATGCCACAAGATCGAGAGAGAAGAAGGGAGGGCCCCTCCAGGCGTTCCAGTCCAGAGGTCCCTCGGACTTCCGGGTCAACAAGAGACAGTAATCCATCTGGAGGTTCCCGGTCCGGCCCTCGCGGAAGGTTTGAGAAGTACACACCCTTGAGAATTGAACCTGCCGAAGTACTGGAGGTGGCAGGAGATCATCCTGACTTGAAATTCCCATATTCCAGAAGTCGAGGACCTCAGAAGCCCAAGTCCGATCGATTCTGCAGATTTCACAATGAGTATGGACACGACACGAATCAATGTTATCACCTGAAAAACGAGATTGAAAGGATGATCCAGGCAGGGCATCTGAAAGAATTTATATTTAGAGACAGGCAGGGCCCTCGGGGGCAGAAGCGGAAGGAACATGAAAGGAAACCGGAAGAGAAGGAAACCAAGGAGGCGGCCGAAGATATGCCCCCTCCACCGCCGAAGAGAGGAGTAATCCACATGATTGTGGGAGGACCCGCAGATGGGGATTCCTTCCGGAAGAGAAAACAAAGTGTTTGAGCTCTAAAAGCGGGACAAGGAGGTCAATTGAAAGAAGTAGGACGTATGACAGAGACGTCCAATATCAGATTTGGGCCGGAGGATGTGAAAGGAGTTAAGGAAGATCACAACAACGCCTTGGTGATCACTACCGACATAGTTGGGTTCGACGTTGCCCGAATCTTTGTAGATATAGGAAGCTCAGCTGATATTATGTTTTTTGAGTGCTTCAAGAGGATGGAGCTGAGTGTGAAGTTGCGACCTGTAGATACCTCCCTGTATGGTTTCTCCGGAGGTGCCATCCAACCCTTGGGATCGGTGGTGTTACAGGTAGGATTGGGGGACGCTCCAGCTCGAAAGGTCCACCTGGTGGAGTTCCTCATCGTGGATATCCCCTCATCATACAATGTAGTAATGGGACGACCCAGCCTGAACCTCTTTCAGGCGATCATCTCCACATTTCATATGAAAATGAAATTCCCTACAGCTACAGGAGTGGGAGAAGTAAGAGGAGATCAATACCAAGCACGGAAGTGCTACGCAGAGTCCGTAAAGATGGCGGACAGAGCTTTAACCAAGGGCCTGGAGAGGATGAGAGGAGACGACCCTGAGATAAAGAAAAAGAAAGTGGAAGGAGTGACACCTGAGCAAGTAAGTGTTAATACAGATGAGGAGCTGATGAATGTGGAGCTCTTCCCAGGGAAACTCGGCTTTGCTACTAAGATAGGTACCCAACTGGGACCTGAACTCACAGAGAAGGTAATCTCTACATTACGTCGAAATTCCGATATATTTGCCTCTCCAGCTGACATGACAGGTATCCCTCCGGAGATAGCAATACATTGCCTTAATGTTGATCCAAAGGCAAGGCCAGTGAAACAAAAGTTACGAAACTTTGGAGTTGAAAAGAATAGTATTGTGAAAGAGGAAGTAGAGAAGTTATTGAAAGCAGGACACGGTGAAAGTACAATTCCCGGAATGGCTTTCCAATGCAGTGTTAGTGCCTAAAGGAGGAGGGAAGTGGAGAATGTGTATCGACTTCAGGGACCTCAACAAGGCGTGTCCCAAAGACCACTATCCGCTGCCAAGGATAGACCAGTTAGTGGATGCGACTTCTGGATTCGAGCTACTAAGCATGATGGATGCATACCAAGGATACCACCAGATCCAGCTGAACCCCTCAGATGTCCCCAAAGTGTGCTTCATAGCAGCGTGCGGAACGTTTGGCTATGTTTGAATGCCATTCGGATTAATCAATGCCGGAGCGACATATCAAAGGATGGTCGATGCTGTCTTCCGAGGACAACTAGGAAGAAACATGGAAATATATATGGATGATATGCTGGCCAAGAGTGTGAAAGCAGATCAGCATGTGGACGACCTGGAGGAGATTTTCCAGGTAATTCGAGAAAACGGTATCAAATTGAACCCGGCCAAGTGCTCCTTTGGAGTGAAGTCGAGGAAGTTCCTTGGATACATGGTTACTCAAAGAGGGATAGAAGTGAACCCAGCTAAGGTGAAGGCTGTACTGGACATGCAGCCACCAAGGAACGTGAAAGAGCTCCAGACGCTCAACGGGAGGATCACAGCGTTGAGTAGATTCATAGCCAGGTCCGCCGAGAAAAGTCACCCCTTCTTCAAGATTCTCAAGAAAGGGGCCAAGTTCGAATGGAATGAGACATGCCAGAAGGCCTTTGAGGACTTGAAATGTCACTTGTCCCAGCTGCCGAAGTTGATTAAACCCTCTTCGGGAGATACTCTCATTTTGTATCTCTCTGTAGGGGAATTCTCATTAAGCACAGCCTTAGTTAAAGAAGAAGGATCTATCTAATATCCTATCTATTATGTTAGTAAAGTCATTCAAGGAGCCGAAGCTCGATACTCGGAAATCGAGAAGGCTGCTCTGGCCGTGGTATTTACGGCGCAGAGATTACGCCCATATTTCCTCTCTTATAAAATACTGGTTCGCACTAATTACTTATTGAAACAGGTCATTGGCCGAGCAGGCCTCTTAGGAAGGATGGTGAGATAGGCAATAGAGCTCCAAGAATATGATGTGGACTTCGAGCCACGGAGGGCCATAAAAGCCCAAGCTTTGTCTGATTTCATCCAAGAATCTACCAAACCAGAAGAAGCATAGGGATGGAAGATATGCGTAGATGGCTCAGTGACTCTGAGCGGATGTGGAGCAGGGATAGTGCTAGTGAGCCCTCAAGGAGAGGACCTACAATTCGCAGTGAGGTTTCAATTCATGACCTCAAATAATGGAGCAGAGTACGAAGCTTTGATTTGAGGAATGGAGATGGCAGTGGAATTGGGAGCTCTAAAGGTAACTCTATACTCCGATTCCCAATTAGTTGTTCAACAGGTGAATGGAGAATATGCAGCCAAATATAACAGAATGGCTGCTTATCTAGAACGAGCCAAAGAAGTGATGGGCAAGTTCCAAGATTGTAAGGTGGTCCAGGTACCTCGAGAGAAAAACATGCAGGCGGATAGCCTCTCCAAACTTGCCAGCTCCACAGAGTTTGATGGACAAGGAACAGTGACCTTGGTAGTAGCAGAAAGAGAGACTCTAGGAAACCCCATTGGTTCCATTGAGGAAGGAGATGATTGGAGAAAAGATATATGGGTGGAACTCACCAAGGAAGCAGGTGCCCCTACCACCCGAGAAGCCCGAGCCCTTCGGATCAAATACTGTATTATCGGAGGACACTTATACAAGAAGTCGTTCACTCAACCATATTTGAGGGGCATATCGACCCGAGAAGCAAGGTACGCACTCAAAGAAATCCATGAAGGAAATGCAGCTAGTCATGAGGGATAGAAAACAGTGGTAAAGAAAGCCTTAAGAGCCGGATTATATTGGCCCTCCATGACAAAGGACGCCAAGGAGTTCGTAAAGAAATGTGTCAAATGTCAAAAGAATGGTCCCCTGATAAGGACTCCTGCGGAAGAGATGGGAGCTATGCATTCTCCATGCCCCTTCGCTAAGTGGGGGATCGATCTGGTAGGACCCTTTCCCCCAGCCTCGGGAGGAAGAAAAATTCTGATAGTAGCAGTGGATTATTTTAGCAAATGGGTGGAAGCCGCCCCTCTGGCTACAATAGATGAAGAGAATGTGATCAAATTCTTGGGAAAACAGATTTGCTGCAGATTCGGAGTACCCAGAATATTGGTCTCTGACAATGGAACACAGTTCAATGGAGAAAATGTACGAGGATGGTGCGCAAGATTAAACATAGTACAAAGATTTACCTCCGTAGCTCATCCACAAGCTAATGGACAAGTGGAAGTTACTAATCGAACAATAGTAGATGGTATTCGGACAAGGCTGGCGAAAATAGGAGGGGGATGGGTGAATGAGTTAGACACTGTGCTATGGTCATACAGAACTAGCCCAAAGACAGCAACTGGAGAATCTCCCTTCCAGTTGGTCTACGGAGCTGCGGCGGTGATACCTCCAGAGGCCGTGCTGCAGTCCCACCGAATTGCCCAATTTTAAGAACATCAGAATGAGAGGTTGATGAGAGAGGCCCTGGATTTAATGGAAGAAGAAAGGGAGATGGTCAGAGTACGTGCGGAAAGATACAAGAGCAGAATTAAAGTTGCATATGACCGAAGGGTGATCCCGAGGTCCTTTAGAGTGGGGGACCTGTTGTTAAGGAGAGTTGATGCCCTAAAGAACACGGGAAAGTTAGAGCCCAACTGGGAGGGGCCTTACAGAATCACACAAGTATTGAAGGGAGGAGCCTATAGACTGCAGAGTATGGAGGGAGTCGATATAGCCAGACCTTGGAACGTTTGCCATTTGAAGAGGTTCTTTGTTTGAAGAAAGTGTAAGGTCTTGAGACCATTTGTGATTTTTACTTTGTGATTTTTGTATCAATTCATATTTTGCTTAATGTATTTAGTGGCTTCACCGGAGCTCTTTTTTCCTCTTTACGGGTTTCCCCTTTGGGGTTTTTTCGTAAAGAGGTTTTTAATGAGACCGGCGTAGGTTATCTATGGCCTATGTTGAAAACTAATAATATATCAATGAAGCTTTATCCCTTTTTTGAAAAAGATTTATGCAGAATTATCGTGTCTTGATTATCTTTCTCCTATTTGAATATATGATGTATGAATATAAAAATTGCAAGAGTGAGAAACACTCAGAGGCCTAGAGGCCGAGGTGCTCCAGAGAGCCCTCACCATATTTGAGACCCAAAAGGGTTAATTAATAAAATGAGAAGATTTTATGAATCAAAATCTTTTAAGAATAAGAGTGAGAAACACTCAGAGGCCTAGAGGCCGAGGTGCTCCAGAGAGCCCTCACCATATTTGAGACCCAAAAGGGTTAATCAATGAAATGAGAAGATTTTATGAATCAAAATCTTTTAAGAATAAGAGTGAGAAACACTCAGAGGCCTAGAGGCCGAGGTGCTCTAGAGAGCCCTCACCATATCTGAGACCCAAAAGGGTTAATCAATGAAATTAAAAGATTTTATGAATCAAAATCTTTTAAGAATAAGAGTGAGAGACACTCAGAGGCCTAGCGGCCGAGAAGCTCTAGAGAGCCCTCACAATGCTTGAGAACCACAAAGATTAGTTAATGAAAAGACAGGTTTTATGATTCAAGACCTTTTAAAAGCGAGAGACAAGTAGAAGCTTAGAAGCCAAGGAAAGATGGAGAACATCTCCCCATAACCAAGATCTAAGATGGTTATTCAGAGACATACACTTCGCAAATTAAAATCATTTGCCAAAACTTCGTCTAAAGCATGAAGCAAGGGATAGACAAAGGCTTAAGGGTCAAGGAAAACCTCCTCAAGCCACCTGAAACCAGAAGATTATGCAACCAAGAGACGATTATAGTATAACCTACAAGACCAATAAAAAGGGGGGAAAAGAGCACACCTCCAACATGTTCTTTACTGGTCTTATAGGTTACTCGTGCAAGCAGAAAAGAAAAGGCACGCCAACAAACAAGCAATATGAAGCTAACGCGATTATTACAAAAAGCCCCCACATATCCAGGAGTGTGGGGTCCCCTATAGAGTATAAGAAAGCAAGTATCATGAGCGAGAAATTAAAAAAGTGTAGCAAGACAAAAGAAAGGTAAAATGTTTGTTATGACCATGCAAATATGAATTTTAAACTGCTTTTTCACTAGCAGCCCCCTCAGCAACAGCTCCCTCGACCACAGCTCCTTCAATGGTAACCTCCTCCTCAGCAGCATGGCTGCTAGATCCTCCGCCTTCCTCTGGGCCCTCTTCCCCTCTTAAGGTAGCCTCCGCACCTTTCTCTCCATCTGCTCCCGCTATCATACTGGGGGCAGAGATGTAAGGATATACCAGCTGCTCCAAAGGTTTTAGGTCAGCCATACCCACCTTGGTCGCCTGTAACTTGGCGATGGCCTGACCCATTCCGGGTAGCCACCAAGGACTGTCGGGGCTCTCCTTAGGATCCCCTAAGAACTTTGGAGGAGTAGCGAGCTGGTCCAGACGAAAAGAACGAGAGTAGGTCCCATCGAACCCCGGGGCTGAATGCTCAGCCACGGCATTGCTGAATCCGTGGTCGATGAAATGAGGAATATGTGGCCCCATGGCGCATAGGAAGCTCGAGCTCTTTAAAAAGCTGGATAGCCACTGAGTATGAAGAGTCCCCAAGAATTCTTGACCCAAGGAAGAAGTGAACAAGGATTTAAGGCAGGCTTGCACTCCAACATCTGGCAATTCGCGCTCCATTCTCTTCACCTCCTCTTCCAGATGCTTAATCCTAGCTGCATCCTGTTGGCTTTGAGCCCGGAGTAGAGGCAACTTCTCAGCCAGAGCTTGAGCTCGCTTATGGGCTTTATCCTTCTCCGCGATGGCACCCTTGAGAGTTGACTGGAAAGAGGAGGCCTCAGCTCGAAGAAGTTCGATCTCAGCAACCATTTCAACGCCCTGGTCAAATATCTTAGCATAGACGAGGCCAAACTGCATGAAGGAAAGAAATAATGTTTAAGATGTAAAGAAGGTAAATGCTATAAAGATAAGGGAAAATACCTCTGAAAAAAGATGAGCACCGCGAAGCAGCTGATCCTCAGGGAGAGGCTTGTCGGAAAGCCCAAGGTTGGAAGGAGGAGGACATTGGCTGATGAGGCGCTGAAGAGATTCGTAAGAGGTAGAAAGGGGAGCTCCTTTCTCAGCAAGAGCCTGAGCAGTTTTTCCCTTCTTCTTCTTAGAAGTGCCGCAGTCAGAGAAGAAGGCATTGGTAGCTGAACGAGTCCTCCTGGCAACAGAACCGGGGACTTGGGTAGAAGAGCTTGGGAGGGGAGGAATCTTTGAAGGACTCTCTGGAGCCGAGGTCTTTGCTGAGCTTTCTAGAGCAGGAGATTGAGGAGCCTTTGGAGGATCTTCAGGAGCAGTCAATGCAGGGGCATCCCGCGAGATATGAGTTAACCAACTCATTGCTGCAAATAACCAAGAAGATTTTCAGAACTTAGAAAAATAACCACATGCAAGAAATGAAATGCAAAAACAGGGGATTTTTTACCATCTCGAGGTTCTAAAGGTAAATCTTGAGGACAGAAGCCAAAGTGGGAGAGGATGCGAGGATTTTTGCAGATACCGAGAACATCGAAAAAATCATGTTGACGGACATGAGTATTGAGACTAGTCATAACGGCGTAGTCTGAAGCAGAATAAGTTTTTAGGGGAGGAGGAGGTACTCCCGGGTTATGATATATCCAGTTTTCATGGGGGAACGGCCAATCAGTGGGGTTAGTAACGAAAAGATAATAATCTCTCCAAGATGACTCTTCTTCATGGAGTTTTGTCATGAACTTGCAGACACGAGATCTTCTCCCAGATACATAGAAGAAGCCATCGTTCAATTTACAAGAATGTTGGCTCAGAAATAGTTCGGCGGAAGGCTCACCGCCATTTCCCTTCACTAAAATGAAAAATCCTATCATAGTACGGAGGGCATTCGGACTGAATTGATTAAGAGGAATTTGCATGCGAGTAGATATGGCGGCCAAATAGGGGTGAACCGGGAATCGAAGACCTGCCCTAATTTGAGCTTCGAAAAAAGCTAGGGTTCGAGATTCAGGAGAATCAGGGCGTTCATCTGGGCGGGGGATTCGGAGAGTGTACTCCGGAGGGAAAACCTGGGCTTGGATGAGGCTGGCTAAGTGAGTATGAGTGAGTAAAGAGGAGGTGGAAACCCTATTTTCAGGGCTCCCCATCGGAAGCGGGGTGGACTCAAAATGGTTTCGGCCAGAAGATTTAAGCGGAGAAGAAGGGCGAGACATTTACCAAATAGTGTTAATGAAAGAGAAGAAGAAAGCTAGGTTACCTTGACGGGGAGAACTACGAAGTCAGTCGTGGCGACCGGCGACAGCGAGACTCGGGAGGAAAAACGCCTGAGAAGAGAAGTAGAGACAACAAGTGAATTTTCGAGAGATTGAGATTTGCAGAAAGGAAAAGAAAAAATTGCGTGGAGTGAATAAGAGAAGAGGGGGTAGATGGGGTAGAATCGAGGTTTTTCCTCGGGAAGTTAACAAGAGAGAGAAAAAGGCGACTGCGTGGGGCCTAAGCGCGGAAGCCGAAACGTTTTCAAGGCTAGAGGCGGGAAAAACCTTTGAAGAAGGGCATTTTTTGAAATTCTCTCTCTGAAGCTGGAATAATACACGTCTCTCCAGAAACATCTTTGTACTAGGTTCATTGGAATTTTCTACTCTCACAAAAGATATACCCCTTTTACGAGAGTAGGGGGAGTAGATGATGCGGCCTAAAAATGTCATCCGATAAGAAGTCGATACGTGTATAGAGGATAGGATAAAAGTGGAAGTATTGGATTATGGAATACTCTCTGGATAAAGAATCTCTTCTGGAGGTCCCTCTGGAAGGAGCTCCACCCGGAGAGAAGCATCGGGAAGAATTAGTCTTGATATGAACACGTGGACCGTAAATATAGGGGAACTCCGCCATTATCGGTCCAGGCTTGGTGGAAGAAAGACTTCTTCCTCCTTTATCTTAGTGGATGAAGTTCACTAAGAAGGAGTACTTCCGGTTCTTCAGCGAGCGGAAAGAGTGGAGGACTTTGTCAACTCAGCAGGGCTAAGTCCAAGAAGCAGCTCCGAGATAAGAGGAAGCTCTAACTTCCTCTTAAGAGGAAGTCCTCTATAAATAGGTAAAGCAAGGTATATTTTCGGGTTAGACTTTTCACTTTTAATAACACTGATTACATTTCATACACTGCGAGATCCTTTGAGAACTTGATTTGATACATCAAGGACTTCGAAGTCCTTGCGATATATTGAGAGCCCTATACTGACTTAGGCATCGGAGTGTCCGCACCGGACCCCCCTCCGGCGTGTTCTTTGCAGGTTCTAGAGGATCCTTCTGAAGGCAGCAGCATATTCGCATTACTTATACGCGTTCGGAAAGTCAGATATCCAATTCGGAGGATATTCAATCCATCCGTGCAAATTTTGGCACATCAAGTTCCTATCACTAAAAAATCAACAAATCGTTTGGAGTGAAATACCAAAGAAAGTCTTATTATTAATTCTCATAACTTATGCAGTTAGTAACAAAAATAACCACTCCTATTACAATATTTGTATAATTATTCTTCAAAATATAATGCATCTTATGTAATTTTCATTAGTAACTGTTACACAAGAGGCTCAACTAAAAAAAATTAAAAAATCTCCCAGTAGAAAACATATGAAGCCTGTTATTTTTCTATCATGTAAGCTTATAATTTTAATTTTTTTATTTTTTTATATATCGTCCTATTACTCTATTTTTGGATAAGTATCATTTTGTTGATGCAGTTGAATATTATTGTAATTGATACATCAATTATAATATTCACAACTTAAAATGTACGTTGGCATAATTAAATTAAGGTTTTTTCTTCTGCTGTTGTAGTTAATTACTTGAGGAAATGTTGTTAGTCAACTCATAAGAATCTCGAATTAATTCCTTCACCAATTTTAATTTAAATGAAGCAACAATTAAAAAATGCGAAGGATAGGGTACAATTTGACTCGTACGTTTTTTTCTTCTTCTAAATTGATGTTCAATTTCTTTTTCTTATAATGTAATTTGTCTTTATGTGCATATATAATGATGTAACTATAAGTATGTTTGACTTTATTCCATTTGGGTGGAGGCACAAATAAAAAGTGTAAAAATTAACAATATATATTGAATTTTAAAATTCCAGAATAAGGAATTTCTATAGCTCATATGTTAAATTTTTTTAAAAAGTTTATTAATGATATGTCGATTAATTTATTAATAATCACTTATTTAAATAGTTATTTACTTTATTGATAATTATTTTATTTATAAATAAATTCACAATACATATTCATTAAAATTCGTATAATGAGAAATGAAATTTGAACATACTAGTTTTGAATTCTTTCTAAATCACGTTGCTTCTCCAAATGTCTCTATTTAATTCTAGCTGTAAATTTGAGTTTTAATATTATTTTTTTGAGTTTATAACTGTCTTATTAATCTCTCGTTTATGTTCATTTACATTTTCTAAAACTAATTTTAAATTGAGTTTGAGTTTTAAATTTTTTATTTATGTTTTCTTTTTTTAATAAACTTCTTCATTCTCTCTCTTCTCCACTCAATTACATTTTCTAAATCTAATTCTAAATCTATTTAACTTTTTTTAAAATATTTTCTATTTTTCTTTTAATCTTTTTCAATATTTCTTTTGCAAAAGTATATAAAATTACATTACATACATATACGTTTAAAACAAAATATCCTAAATTTTATTAAATAATATTTTTTTATGATTCGAATACACGGGTCTGGCATTAGTTTACGAATATTGTGCTTAATAGACGGGATCACAACTAGTTAAATTATATTGTACTTTTCAGAGTTTTATAAAGTCAAAGTAAATAACTTCTCTCATTCGGTTGCGTATAGTGAATTAGTGATATAACAAAGAAAGTTAAAATAACGAAACAAATAAAGATCTAAACAAATAAATTATTTTATTTACATTAATCTAATTTTGATAATATATTGTCAACGATGCATGATGATTGTGTAAAGTAGTACGAAAAAGATTCTGTGGTGATTCCAATCATCATAAACTAATACGGAGTATATCCAAAAACCGGCCGTATATTTTGCGTTTCTACTGACAGATACTCCTACATTTTACAAGCAAAACAACGTTCCCAGTTGACAAATAAAGGTTATATATTAATAGAAAAAAAAATTAGAATCATAAGTTTACATCTCGAACTAGAAGTTGAAACGTCATTAAAATCTTGATCGAATGAAAATTTAAAATATATATTCTCAAAAGCTCACAGGAGTTAACATATCGTAGTTAGCGTGATCAAATCAACAGACGTGTCTTTCTTTTAACGAAGCAAAAGTTATTTCATATGGTTGATGGTGTAATTTCGATTTCAAAACTCTTTTCAGGAAAGATGTAGCATTGTTTATGAACGAGTTGTTATATGGATTGATACAAAAAAATTAAAATAATTTTAATTAACTATATAATACATTAAAAAAAATTGTATATGTGTTTTCATAATCGAATCGATGATCAAATCGGACTGGGCATCGATTGTCGATCGAACTAATTTGATTTACGGTCCAACTGTCAAATTTATCACTGTCAGTTTTATTTTTAATATTTTAAACCTTCAATATTTCATACTCCGTAGTATTTCTCATTAAAAAATATATATTAATAAATCATAAAATCCACAATAAAATAAGTACAATAGAATTATAAATAACAAAAAATGAATTCTCAAATAAAAATATTAAAGTAGAATAGTAGTAAAAAAAAAAGTTGAAACTGTTTTGGAGTCTAAAACATTTAGTCAAGAAAATGAAATTGAAGTTAAATTATAAATAAATTAAAAAAAATAAAATTGGTTCAATCGATTTTTTCGACTCACCAATTCTTTTCCGATTAAATTTTAAAAACAATTTTAAATGGGTAATTGGACCAGATCAATGACCTATTCACAAAACAGAGTTTTGTATAATAGCTCAAGATATCTAAATTCATTGTGACTCAATTAAGTATAAATGTGTATAATGAATTTTTAAAAAAAAGTATAAAATTTTACTATGGAAAATCGAATTACATTATTTGACCTGTGTGATGTTGAGAAAAATAAAGTTCAAAAACAAAATTTCAATTAGTCCCTTAAATCATTTTTTCCAATGCTTATATTACACTCTATATTTATAATTTACAATTTACAATTTACAAGTCTTCACAAATGCAGTTAATTTCTACAGCTAGCTCAATTACAATAATTTAGTTTTTTAATTAAAAGTAGCAGCCGGCGCCTCATATTATAATTAACACAAAGTCATCAAAATTTAAGAGGGATGAAAGGAGTCGACAATTTATAATAAATTAAAGGGATAATATCAATTTTGGTTATCCAAATTTATCTCTTTTCATATTTGGTCATCCACATTTAGTCACTATCAATTGGTCACTCAATTATTATATTCTATCAAAATTGATCATTTTGTTAGTTAATATGTCACTGACTAACGAAGAAAGAGTTTTGAGTGCTAAAATTTTTAAAACCTGGATTAAAAAATTCACATGCATCTTCTAAAACTAATGAAACAAACACAAAAGCAATAATGAAATGAAATATGTGGAACCTACGTACATGAAGAAATACCATTGAAGAATCTCAGTCAATCACAAAAATTATCAATATGTACATTTACAAAAATTACTAGTACATTTACATAATCTGCAATAATGATCTTAATAGAAAAATAAAAATTATTTACAATTAATCTGCACCACAAATTGTGCTCCAATAATTATAAATAGACAAAGGAATTGAAATGTTTCCATGTCCAATTATTATACAAATTCAATATGAAACCAAGAATTGAAAAACAGAGTACAATTGTTAAAAAAAAACAGAGTACAAAAAACACTGTGTCTGAATAATTTTCAACCACAGTGAATACAATAATTATAAACCATTCAACTGCACACCATAATTATAAAAACAGAGTACATCAAACTAATACATAATTCACTCTTCCTTTCAAAATAATTGGACTGTGTACCATTGAAGATTGCACAACCTATAAAATAAGAATTTAGTCACATAACATTACAAAAATTATAAAATGAGATTGTAAGCCAAGGCACATTCACTCACCGTGATTATTTCTTTTTCTACTGTATTCTTCTGAGTTTTTCATTTCCTATAAAATAAAAAGTAAACCAATAATTTAGTCATAAAAAACAGTATTTTTTGTGATTGGCTGAGATTTTTCAATGGTTATTTCTTCACGCTCCACAGGTTACATATGTTTCATTCTTGCGTTTATTTCATTAGTTTTAGAAGATCTATTGTTCAAAATTCTTTCTCCGTTAGTCAATCTGTCATTGACTAACGGGAATGATCAATATTGATAGAATATAATAATTGAATGACCAATTTTAATAGTGACTAAATGTGTGGTGATCAAATATGAAAAGAGGTAAACTTGGGTGACGATATTTTTCCTAAATTAAATAATTAACTATCTTTACAAATAAGTATAAGGACACTTATATAAAAAAAAAAACTATAAGGGCACAAAAACTACAAATTTAAATAAATATTACAAATAAAAAATATAGAAGAATGCCTAAAAATGTGCAATTCTTCAAATATACGACCCTTTGTACGTTTGTGTGACGATTTTTTGGACTTTCAAAATTTAGAGTATTCAATTCAAATTTTTAAAGGGTTGGTATGCTGTTGACTCGAGTGCATGTTGTGCACCCTAATCCATGTTGCACTTTTCAGTTTTACTGACTTACACTTTTTGGTAAATGGTGTTGCACTTTTCAATTATTAAACTGTATAATAATATTTTTAGTCATAGTGACTTATATTTTTTAGTAATATTGTGTTGTACTTTTCAATTTAATAACATACACTTTTCTTTAGACTAGGGTGCACAACATGCACTCGAGTGCATACTAGACTTTACCATTTTTAAAAGTCTTTAAAAATTTTGAGATATTCAAAATGAATTTTAAAAAGTCTTTAAAAATCTTTAGGTATTCAACCGTCTATTGATTTTCATACTCTATGAATTTTATTGGATTCTCCTCCAAAATATAAATAAATTTCAGTATCCAAAATCTCTTCTAAAAACTAGAGATTTCAACGGATTCTCTTAAAAAACTCTAAAGACAAAAGATCAGTAGAGATGACAATATTGACCCGACCCTCGGGTACCCAATCCACCCCGCGAGTTTTGGGTCAGGTCGAATCCGCCCCGTATTGAATATGGGTCGAATCTGGGTCTTATGTCCGACCCGACCCGACCCAAATTAATATATAAATTTTATATAGTATATATAATTATATATATATATATATATATTTTTTTTTTTTTTATTGGTAAAATATTTATATATATATATATAATATTAATTTTAAAAAAACACTTCACATTAAAAAAAAACTATTCGCAGAGTTTAAGAAAATCTATATAAATAGATAAAAAAAAAATGTATATTTCACAATTATGTCAAGTCTATCAAAATTCATATAAATCAATCAAAAAAAGTCAATCAAACTTGCATGGACTTTATGAATTTTATAAATCCACGTACTCTTTAAAATTAAAAAAAATTACATCTCTAAATTAATTAAATAATTTGAGAACAATAACAAAAAAAATTACTTAATGAACTAGTACATAATACTTATGGGCATGTTGTTTTGGTACTATCACGTCTGATCCCGTTCTATTCTAGTTCGAGATTTCACCATTTAAAAAAATATAATACTCCCTCCGTCCCGTGATTACTTGCACACTTTTCTTATTTGGACGTTCCAAAATTACTTGCACACTCTTAATATGAAAATACCCCACAAAATTAATACCCTCCCAACATCATTTTATTTTCAAAATTGCCACCACCTTTTTACATACATTTTACTTTACACCTCATCATATCCACTTTACACCTCACTAAATTACCTAAAATACCCTTCTTTTATCTTACATCACTAACCACTAAATTCACTTTTCTTAAACAACGTGCCGGTCAAACCGTGCAAGTAATCCTGGGACGGAGGGAGTATATTTTACTATTATAATAATACAACATCATACATTATTACACATTTAATTTGACATAAAATTACATTTTATCCTATTTAACATATCAAAATAAACATACACAAATAATATTCATCAAGATTTTTTCATCCACATCTCCCACATCCTACGTGTGGATATAGGTGCATATCCATGTCGCGCTTCTACATATATATTCTAATTAAACACTTCAAATTTTCACTACATTCTTTCAAACAAACTTAAAAAATATAATAATTAAATAAATTAGCCTATACCCATCTATACATAATAATACTAAAACAATTATTGTTATTATTATTATCATAATAATAGGACCACTCTTCTTTAGGTCTTTAATTAAAACACATAGCCAAATGAGTAAAACAGCTTACGTAATCTTTTTTATCACAAAAAAAATATAAATCAGTTGCACAAAAAATTAATTTACATAAAATTTTGAGAAAATAAATTAAAAACCAGCGACTATGGGGAACTCCGATCAATAACGACCCCGTGGATGAAAGAAATTGTGGCAATTTTTATTTTATTATTTTAGTAAAAGGCATTTAAGACACAATTTGTGATGTACTCCCTCCGTTCCATATTAATTTTCATAGGTAGATGGGCACGTATATTAAGAAAGTATAATAATGACTGGAGTTTTGAGGGGTAATTTTGTAAAACTTTATGTATAAAGTAAATAAATGAGTTGACTTTTTGTGTATGTGTGGAGAAAAAGTAATGGCATTTGTGTAAAATTGAGGATATTGTGAGAGTGGAGTTTATAAAAGATTTTTCATTTAAAGGGTGTGAAAGTTATTGTGGGACACTCTTAAAAGAAAAGTGTGAAAATTATTGTAGGACGTATGAAGTATTTAATTAGAAAATTATTGTAGGACGTATGAAGTATTTAATTAGAAAAAAAAAAAAAACCTTTTTTTTTTAATTTTAATGGGGTTTATTCAGTTATTAAAGAAACAAACAGGAATTACATCTCCTTGATCCATCGGGGAATCGCATCTCCATACCAATCGTGAGGTATTGAAGTGACATGCTCAAATTGTGCCATAGTATGAGCCTTTCTATTTTGCTCTCTTGAAATGTTTTGGCAGTCCCACACTAGGAGCCTTCGCATAAGGTGTTTAACTGAGAGAGCAATATTGTTCTCCAAGCCTTCAAGAGTCTCAACATCTTTTAAAGCATCCGCAGCCAGACTTGAATCCGTGCATAATCCATCAATTTCTATACCATAATGTAAGCATTTTTCAAGCCCACATTCAATAGCCTTTAATTCTGCCGCAATAACCGTCCCAGGATAATTAATCCTACGATTTCCAGCGAGAACAATCGAATGATTTTGGTCAACCACCACAAACCCAATAGCATAGAAATCCTTTTTGTTGTCAAAAGCTGCATCAGTGAACAAAACTTTCCTGGAAACTAAATTAGACATGAAAGACCCCTTCAACTTGGCCAAGCCTAAAGAATTTAAATCCACACTATCAAGATTTCGAAAATCCTTCCAATATTGCAATGCCCAATCAGTGTTGAGCAGTGTAGCAGCTTTGATTCTTTTTACAATTGGGTCTTCCGTATGAATCCATTTGCACCGATCTTTCCAAAGAGCCCAAGCAATAATCATAAACAAACCAAACTGCTCATCATCTAATTTACTTATCATACCTCCTAGTAGTTCTCCAATTGAGCCTTTCAACAAGGTCTTAATAATACACCAAAAATTTTGTTTTTTCCAGACGTTTTTTGCAAATGGACATTTAAATAGAGCATGCATGGAATCCGCAAAAAAAGCACCACAACAAGAACAAAAAGGCTCAATAGGAATATGATGGTTAAAAAGATTACCTTCTGTCGCCAGGCATTCATTTAAGATTTTCCAACCGAAAATACGAACTTTAGGAGGTACTCTGAGTTTCCAAATAATGTTATTCATTTTCCTCACCATGTCCCTATTAGATGATTCAGCAAGTAAAGCATTTGTACCAGCTCTCTTGTTTGTAAGGGCCAAGCCATAACCTGAAGCAACAGTATATTTACCAGATGAATTTTTAGGCCAACATCTTTGATCTTCTTGTTGAATCCTTAGAAGAGGAGTATTCAAAATAGCCTTCACCTCAAGGGGCAGAAAAGCTTCTTTTAATAAATCCTCATTCCACTTATAATCATCTGTGATAAATCTACTGACCTTTGAACCACTGGCTTTTTTCGAAATAAGACATCCATCATTAAAATCATGTAGCCACTTATCCTTGTAAATATGGACTGTCCTTCCATTTCCAATTCTCCATCTGATTCCTGCCTCCAAAATCTCCCTACTCCATATTAGTAACCTCCAAATAAAGGACGGATTAGAACCTAAACCAGCATCCATCACATCCACATGTTTAAAATAACGGGCTTTAAAAATTTTACTGCAAAGGGAGTCCGGATTACTACACATTCTCCATACCTGTTTAGCTAAGAGTGACTTGTTGAAGAGAACCATTTTTCTAAAACTCAACCCACCCTCCTCCTTAGGTTTACACATTTCTGCCCACTTATTCCAATGAACTCCAGACGTATCATTTGACCCCCACTAAAAATTGGCTATAAGCTTCTCTATATCTGAGCAGACTGAAGACGGAATACGAAAACATGACATTGCGTATGAAGGAATAACTTGTAAAACAGTTTTAATCAACACTTCATTTCCCCCATCAGAAAAACATTTGTGGCCCCGTGATTGAATACGTTTTTTGACTCTGTCAACAAGATAACCAAACTGCAGTTTCTTTGTTTTGATAGAAAATGTAGGAAGACCCAAATAAACTTCATGTCCTTCCGCACCCCGAACTCCTAAAATGTGTTTGACCTGCATACGATTACTTGTTTTAGTTCTAGGACTAAAAGTGATCGTTGATTTCTCAAAATTAATCATCTGTCCAGAAGCTTTCTCATAGGTATTCAAGCAGATCTTCAAATTCGAAACTTCTTTATGATTTGCCTTAAGAAAAATAAGGCTATCGTCGGCGAAGAATAAATGAGACACCGCAGGGGCAGTTCGAGCAATCTTAATGCCAGAAATCTCATTTTGTTGGCATGCACGAATAATCAACGAGGATAAACCCTGTGCACAAATAACAAAAAGAAAAGGGGATAGTGGATCACCTTGACGAAGCCCCCTCGAAGGAAAAAAACTATCCGACAATTTCCCATTAATGTTGATGCAATACGATACTGAGCAAATGCATTTCTTGATAAGATTTATCCATCGCATTGAGAAACCTGACCTTTGCATAGCTTGAAAAAGAAAAGGCCATTTAATTCTATCATAGGCCTTACTCATATCTAATTTAAGTGCTGCATAGCCTTCTTTGCCTTTTGAGTTTCGAAGCCAATGCATGCCTTCAAATGCAACCAAAATATTATCCGTAATCAACCTGTTTGGGACAAAGGCACTCTGAAAAGGATCAACAATATCTTGCATGACACTCTTAAGTCTATTTGTAATCGTTCTTGCCAAAATACGATAACTCACATTGCATAAACTTATAGGTCTGAAATGAGAAACCAAAGTAGGGTTTTTTACCTTAGGAATGAGAGAAATCGTAGTACGATTCCAGTCTTCAAGTGTCCTATCAGCATTCAGAATTTCCAACATTTGTTTAGATATCGCTTCCCCAATCTTGGGCCAGTTCGTCTGGAAGAAAGAGGCTGGGAACCCATCGGGACCAGGTGCCTTCCATGGACTAAGATCACTGACTGCTCTATTAATTTCTGCTTGTGTAAACGGAGCATCAATAGCTTTACTCAAATCCTCATCCAAACCCAATCTCATACTCTCTGTCACTAATGCCACATCCTCATCCCTCGGATTGGTTGACTGATATATATGCTTAAAGGAGCTAAAAAAACCTGATTAAGATCATGCTCCTGCACCGCCCATTCTCCACTTTCTTTCTGAATCTTGTGTATCAAATTTCTACTTCTGCGCACATTTGCACGGGCATGAAAAAATTTCGTATTTCGATCACCCTCCTTTAACCAATCAATTCTAGAGCGTTGCTTCCAATACCACTCTTCCTGAGTATAAAGCTTCTCCAAATCTCTTTCTAAAGAAGATACAACCTCAAAATTAGGAATACCCTCATCTTTATTTAATTCATCCGCTAACTTTTCTTGAATGATGTCAATTCTGGATTTAATCGAACCTCCTTTAGTACCAGCCCATTTTCTGAATTTTATACCACAATGAAAAAAGCATCATTAAGATTAGATAATGGTTGAACAGCATCCCAAACATTTCCAACCATAGCTTTGAAGTCCGGTTCTTTTATCCACTGATTTTCAAACCTAAATCCAGTTTTATGTTTCTGTCCAACACTGCCAAAGTTCGACTCACAGGTAAGTAAAATTGGTCGATGGTCAGAACCAAAAAAATCAAGAGTTTTAGCTGAAAAGGTTGGAAACAAAATAAACCAGTCCTCATTTGCAACAAACCGATCCAATTTTTCTTTAATAAGACCCTCCCCCTTTCGTTTATTGATCCAAGTAAATCTTGGTCCTTCAGTTTGAATGGGATTAAGGTCATTTACTGTCAAAGCTTCTTGGAAATTCAGCAATTGAGATAAAGGTTTCTGATTGCCTCCCCTCTTTTCACTATGGTATAATGTTTCATTAAAATCCCCCCCAATAAGTCAAGCCTTGTACGATTTGCAAGAGAAATTTTTAAGCCTTTTCAACAGTTCCCAAGAAAAGTGCCTATCAGAAGGTTTAGGATTTCCATAGAACCCAGTGAACCTCCACTTGCTCAAGTTAAAATCAATCAAACAATCAATATGGCCACTAGAGTAGGACAAAATAGACACATTCCATATCTTCCAAAATACAACCAGACCCCCTGCCAAACCCGAGGCATTCACATGAAAACTACCATCAAAGCCAAGTTTAAACTTCAAAGCATCAATCCTTCTAGCTGAACATCTAGTTTCAGACAAAAACAAAATAGAAGGACGAAATTTAGATATAATACTAGCTAATGATCCGAACGCACGCGAACCACAGATGCCCCGTGCGTTCCAGCAAATAATGCTCATTCAGCCCGGCGGGGCTGAGTAACCTCAACCTCCGTCTTATCCTTAATAGTGATGGCTCCTCCATATTCCTCCATCAGACTTCTAGCTTTATTGAAATAAACCCCCATGTCCTTCACAACCTCACCTTCGGACCAACATCTTCCAGAGCCCCAAAACTCCATTATCTCACCCGAATACTCTGTCCATGGCCTTTTTTTGCACGGAAGGATGTTACTCTGAACAGACGCAACATCAGCAGACATATCATTCTCATTTCCCAGATTTTTAGCAACAGGGACGGCCATACGGTTTTGGTCTTCTTCTGCATGAGGCGGATCATATGGCGTTTCCCCTTCATAGATGATTTCCATATATGTCTCATAGTCATAAGCCCTGAAATCTCTTCCCACAAAATGAATCACTCTAAAATCCTTCCCAAATTCATTACCCATCAGTGGTTCCAAAGATATACGGTGCTCAAAGCCAACCGGAATCGTGAAAGAAAGTGGTTCCAAGATGATACCTGTACGAGGGTCTTTTCTACCCATTAACCTTTTTGCTTGGGCCTCACCCATTCCAGCAGTACCTGCATGATTAGGCATTAATTCTGAAAAATTGTGAACCACTTGCCTTTCTTTTGGACCAAGAGTCAGCCCAAAGTCCACTTCATCCTCTTCCACCAAATGGCTTTGCCTTTATCCTTTCGAAGCCGAGCTTCATCACATCCTTCACGAGCTACTTCAACACCTTGATCAGCTGCATGTGCAAAATCCGGCTCACCACGGACTCCATCTTTGGCCACCACTACTTCTGTACCTTTATCTGAGCTGCCCACCCCTCCGTCATGAATAACCAGACCCTGAGATGCAGCAGGAGTCCCTGCATGTGCCCTATTCCCCCTTTCAATGAGATCAAAGAACCTTCCTACCTCTTCCTCAGAAGGGCACTTACGTTTGTCAGCTTTAAGCCATTCTGGAAAAGACCTGTGAGCTTCAATCCACATCTTATCCCTTCCAAGTGCCAAAGAGCACTTTATTTCCGTGTGGTCAAGGTGTCCACAGAGGAAACAGAATCCAGAGAGTCTCTCATAACGAAAGACCACAGCCATACGATCCTCCTGCACAGTAAGATAGAAAAAACGGCAAAGGGGTTGAGTGATGTCAACCTTCACCTGGATGCGCAGGAAAACACCCATAGCTTCGTCATCCTCATTTGTGTCCACTCCAAGCACTTCCCCAATAACTTCTCCAATCCGAAGGGCAATACATTTATTCATTGCATGTATCGGAAGCCCATGGACTTGAATCCAGAAAGGCACATGGTTTAACTTGATGTTAGAGAGTTTTTCCTTACCATGCAATTTCTCCAAAGCCATCAAAGATCTCCGAAGGTTCCACGGCTGCCTATCTAGCACGTCCTGCACCTCCTCATCATCAGAAAAAGTTAGTAGATACAGCCCCTCGCCCACCATAGAAATCCTCACAGGAACCTTAACTTTCCAGATTCTGCCAAAAGTTTCACGAAGTTCAAAGAAACTGAAAGTCCTTTTGGTTACAAACCGCATCGCTAAAGTATACTTTGGAATGACTAGCTCCTCAGCAGCAACCATCAGATTAGTATGTTCACGATCAGAGATGGAAAATTTTTCCATCATTTCCTTAATACTGTCCGCCATTTTCAAGTAGAGAAGAAAAAGAACTAAGAGGAGAGAAATATAAAACTGTGTGGATAACCATTTTGTAACCCAGCCCTCATTATATAGGCCTAAAACCACTATCCCAAGACCACAGAAAAGCAAACCCATACACCAATGGCAGATTGTATTGGGGGTATTCTGGAGAAAAGAAAAGAAGGAAAAACCCCCAAAATATACGCACCCAATCCGAGCAAAATTCACCATGAAATTGTCTCCCAAAAACTCAAACCATCTGAACAAAAGCCAATGTATTGCCGCGTACTAAAAACGCTCCTGAAGAGTGAGAAATTTAAAACAGCTGCCTAATGATTGGGTTCAGAACCCAAGTCACGCAAAGAGAATAAAAAGAAGAAAGCACACAAATCAATTGAAAGATTTGAGGAAGTAATCGGGGAGATCAAACGCCACCAAAAGAGCACTTTTCAAAAGGAATGAAAAGGCCTTAGGAGAAACACGATTTGTCTTGGGGAGAGAAATCGAGAGGAAAAATACCCAGGCTGCAAATATAATTAATTCAATTTTTTCATTAAAATATGACTTATATGTTACACAAAGTCCTAATAACAGAAAGTCAAGTTGCAGGACTCTAAAAAACTTATTTCACGGTTTTGTCTAGTATGGACTCGAGTGCATGTTGTGCACCCTAGTCTAAAGAAAAGTGTAAGTTATTAAACTGAAAAGTACAACACAATATTACTAAAAAGTGTAAGTCACTATAACTAAAAATATTATTATACAGTTTAATAATTGAAAAGTGCAACACCATTTATCAAAAAGTGTAAGTCAGTAAACTGAAAAGTGCAACATGGACTAGGGTGCACAACATGCACTCGAGTCCATAGCAGACCAATTTTTTTTTTAATTCAATTTTTATTTTATTTTTCTTCATATACGTTTTGAGCACTCATAGAATTATGCATGAAGGCTGTTATGGGGAAGACTACCGACTCGGTCCAACCTTAGAAGAAGAAACATCCTTAATCAGAATGACGATTTAAGGTGCGTACTTTGTGGTGACAGTGAGGAAACCGAGAGGCACATATTTATGGAATGTAACCAAGCATACCAAGTATGGATGGAATGTCTGACGTGGCTCAAGACCCCGTCAGCACTCCCGTCAAACATCCTGGACAACTTCCTAGACTTTGGGGGTATGTTAAAGTGTAGAAATGGGAAAAAAATTGCTACTTGTATATGACTCTGTGTGGTATGGCTAATATAGAAAAGGAGAAACGCAGTACTCTTCAAGAATGAAACTTTCTCGATCACAAACGTCAAGGAGAAGTTGAGAGCAAGAATACGGAGCTGGTTCTCGATCAAATACCCCACCCGGAACAACCTATCCTTCAGGTCATGGGTGTTAGACCAAATTAAGTGCATGATTTGAAAGTTGTGTAGTGTAAGAGTATTACTCCCTCCGTCCCCGAAAAGTTTGCGGGGAATCTTGGGCACATGGTTTAAGAAAAAAGTGTAATGATGAGAGTGTTGAGGGGTAATTTTGTAAACTTTTATATATAAAGTAAATAAAGTAGGTGGGTTGAGTGTATGGTGGGTCCCAAAAGTAATGGCATAAAGGGTAAATATGTGTATATTGTGAGGGTGAGAATTGTAATGATTATTTTTATTTTGGGGTATGCAAACTTTTCGGGGACAAACAAAAAAGGAAAGTATGAAAACTTTTCAGAAATGGAGGGAGTACTTTCTTTTTTTTGCTAGACCCTGTACATTGATTTTCTCGGGTATCTCTTGTACCCATTAATAATATATTTTTTAACCGATAAAAAAAAGAATTAGACTAGTACTAAATAAATCATGGATTTCTAGTTGATTCTTCTTCCAGCTGGCTCCGGCTCCATCCAACCTACATTATCCTTCATTATATTTAACTACTTTTGACAAACATGCAATCCGGGCGGGAAAAATATCATTGTTATACATATAAGATGTTATTTATATGATACTAATATTTTTTAGACAGTGGTACTGGTATTTAATTTGTACAATGTAAAACTTTGAACGCAGAACAATAACCAAAAAAAAATTAAATGAACCCAAATTCACCGAAAATCTTACACACAAATTATTCTAGTGTAATGAGTTTCACCGAAAATCTTACACACAAATCAATTAATAATTATTTTGAAGTAATTTGGTTTTGGACGCACATGATTGACGAGATTTCATTCATCGTGTGCTGTTGGCTTGCTATACAAAAATGTACTTCCTCTCTTTCATAAAGTTTAACGCGTTTGTTATTTTGTATAAAATTAAAGAATATATTTTTTTGACTAATATATCCCTCATTAATTTTTCCTTTATATGACATGATTATTTTTTTTTGAAAGAAAATGAATTATTAATATATTTTTAATTAAAAGTGATATTGTAGAAATTTAGTAAGGGCAATTTAGAAAAATTTGTGATAAAAATAGAAAAAGCGATAAATTTTTTTAAAATAAAAATAATGATGAAATGCTATAAATTTTATGAAATGAAGTGAGTATTTGTAAGGAGATTTGAATATGCCACACACCAGAACAATATTCCTAGGAGTATATATATATGATATAATTTGAGATTATGAAGTGAGGACAATAATAGCCCATAAGTTCTGTTAATTATCTGTCCATATGGCAACACAAAGACAAATTTGTTCCATAGTTTATTGTCCGTTAGAGGTTCAATATATAATACGGAGTATCAAATATAATATATACGGAGTATATTTCTTTTGTTTTATAATAATTTTTACATTTTTTTTTTTTCGGAACGTTTTACAATAACTGTATACCCTTAAATTGAAAAATTCTTTATAAACTTCATTGTTACAATATTCATAATTTTACACAACATGTCATTACGTTTGAATTTAGAGTTTAACTAGTATAAGGGACATTCCTATAGACCCAATTAAAAATAGAGACAAAAAATTATAGTATTAGAATTACGGTCAAATTCATAACTAAATAACCAATTATGCCCTTATTCTTATCACACACTAATAATGTAAATTAAAATTAGATTTTAAATTTTAAATCAATGTAGATTAAAATTAGATTTTAAATTTTAAATCATAATATATCATAACAGAATCATTCCATGGTCAACTATCCGATCTTCGATATCTCATACCAGAATCATTCCATTGTCAAGGTATGCAATTTCATTCGGTGTTGCTGCAATAATCAATAATTCGATTAGTTCATATTTCTTCCAAATACATAAAGTCCGATCTGCGATATCTCATACGAGAATCATTCCATTGTCAAGGTATGCAATTTTATTCGGTGTTGTCTTCATGCAATAATCCATAATTCGATTAGT
Organism: Galeopsis tetrahit; assembly: GCA_963675135.1. NCBI lineage: Eukaryota > Viridiplantae > Streptophyta > Magnoliopsida > Lamiales > Lamiaceae > Galeopsis > Galeopsis tetrahit. The sequence goes on along the minus strand of OY776128.1, from coordinate 42,721,257 downwards.
TCATGTTTATTCCAAATACATAAAGTCCGATCTTCGATATTTTCTGCATCGTCATTGTTTTATATTATGCGATTTAGGGTTTTATTGAACGAGTTAATTGGAGAAGCTAATTTACAGAATCAGAGATGGAATATGCTGTGATTTTAAAGTTCGAATTCGAAGAGAAAACCAAGTTGATCCGGGTTCAACAATCTTCAAAGTTCGAAGACATTGTTAACGAAATAATTGGTATGTGGCCCATATTATCTTCTTCTAAGATAGGCATGTGTTATTCTGTTGGTTGCATAAAGAATTGTTTTTTATCATCTGATTGTGATTTGGTTAGTTTAGTTGAATATTGCCAGATTTCATCGGAAAAATTAGTTGTTTGAATCACTATTCAATATTATTATATTTTCTAGTTCTATTGGTTTGGCATAAATCTTTTTTAGGCATTTGTATTCTTATTATATATTTGAGGTGTTTATCTTTTTAGTATTGTTCATAATATCTGTAATATATATTTTTTTTTTTTTGGTTTAGTATTATATACACTTATCCCCCTCCAATTAATATATATTATATCTGCATTTATTCTGATGCAAAATGTACATATGCAGAATATTATTTGCTTCCCATTAAATGACATCCATGTTATAATAATATTTTGACTATTATATGTAATATATTATACGCTTTCAATGATATCCATAATTTATTTAAAATATTTACTTTTCTTACATATTACATTATATATTTTATATTTTGATTTTAAACACTTATTTTTGTTAATAATTAACCTCAATATAATACACAACAATGTTTATATTTCGATTTATTTAAATATTTAATATTATGAGTAAATTTTTTTTCTAAAATCTCTTTTATATATATTAATTATAAATATAGATAAATTATGTCCAACATTTATGTTGATGCCTAATATTTTATATAATACTATGATTATATTAATTATATGTAAAGATAATATCATGTTATTTGCATATATGTTCCATATTTTCAAATGTGCATTTCGTTCTAGCATATCACCACGCATATATTCTTTTACGCAATTGATAACAAGTTAATTAGTTTAATAGAATAATATTATAAATTGATTTTATCTAAAAAATCTGTTTATATACATAATTTTATAGTTGCAGAATATTTAATTTTCTTATATTATATTATATTTTTTTAGGTGATAACACCATGATTTATGTAATAATACTATGATTATATTAAGAGTTAATTGCAAAAAAAATCACAACCTTTAGTAAATTTATCAATTACAACATAAACTTTTTTTCTTTGCAATTCAATACACCAACTTTTTTAATTTTACAATTTAATGCACCGACAAATTTTTCGATCAATTTTAAAATGATGTGGCGCCAAAAAAATTAAAATCGCTACATTAATACTAAGTAAAACTGCCAACTAATTAATTATTACTATTTTTTAATGAAAAAAAAAACAATTTTAAAACTCTAAAAAATACAAAATTAAACAAGCCCTTAACTTATTACTAATTATCCTAAACGCACACGCACACAAAAGACATAATTATATTCACTCAGAATTCGCAACCCCTACAATTACATGGAATTTTTTTTTTCTCAGGAGTATTTTCTGTTTATAGTGTCATTTAATGACTCTTTTATTAGGAAAAATTAAGTCAATAGAAAAAATAAAATTGTGTGATTAGTTAATAAAATTGGTTTCTCATGCTCTCTTCCCAAATTCCATGGAGAATAAGAGCACCGTGAATCTAAGCACATCATAAACAAACAAATCGATTGAAGGATTGACGAATTGTAGAATATGATTAAAATTTAGGTGCAACTTGTTTTATTTTTTTATTTTTTTATTTTAAAATTGTTTTTTTCATTAAAAATAATACTATTAATTAGTTGGCCGTCTTACTTGGTGCCAATATGACGATTTTGATCTTTTCGGCGTCACATTATTTTAAAATTAATCGAAAATTTTGTAGGTGTATTAAATTGTAAAACTAAAAAAGTTGGTGTATCGAATTGCAAAGAAAAAAAGTATATGTTGTAATTGATAAATCTACTAAAGGTCGTGATTTTTTTTGCAATTAACCCTTATATTAATCATAAATAAAGATAAAACTCGTGTATTTTTTTTTAGCATGTTGTCAAGCATATATTAAAATGTGCATACTATTTTAGCATGTAGTCAAGCATATATTCAGTTACTCGATAATTAATTAATTAATTAATTCGTATGTTCTTCTTTATTTTTTATTTTATATGGTTTTCCATCCATCTTGGTTAATCTTGTCGATTCTTGTTCTTAAACGGTTTTTTTTATTTCCGCTAATGATAACATTAAGTCATTATTAATCGCGAAATTAATGCTTATTGGTAGTTATTCCTAATTTAACGGAGAAGTTATAATTATCATTAACATGACAATCATTTATTATTAATATTGGTAGTTTTAGGAAAGTTTGAATTTCGAGATTGTATTTATGACCGCGATTACCGATGATTTGTGATTTTATCAAATCTTAATTTGAATAATATAAATTATATTAAATGTAAAGGTAATTTTCGAATATAATTCTAAAAAAAAAGGGTATAATTGTACATTTATACACCAAATTGTCATTTTTTCTAACTTTCAAATTGTTTGTTTCTATTTCTAGTTTCTATAGGTGAAATGACACTTATAACAACTCCCCCTTGAATTTATACACACAAGTCAACTCATTTTTTTACTTTATACATAAGTGTTGTTGGTGTACTAATGTTGTGCAAAATGTCATAATATATTTGACAACATTGTATACCAGTGTTGTGCATGCATAACGAACAACATCATAATTTGTGAATGGTTCAGTTCACATGTCATTTTTTAAAACAAATCACACACCCCATAAAATGTTATACATACCCCAAATCACACACCACACTAAAATTTAAAAATCATTTTTTATTACTATACACACTCCAATTCTTTCCTAATTAATAAATTGTCAGAAATAATTAAATTAAAAAAATAAGAATTCAAATTAATATGAACCTATAAGAAAATCTCCTAAATCTTCAAAAATTAAACAAAGCTAAAAAAATTAATTAATTTAATTAGTTTTGAAGATTTAGTTTATTTTCTACTATTTTTAAATTTTATTTAACCTTATTATCGACATTTTTATAGAGGTTAGAACGCAAATAAAA